>CAXKVI010000002.1:60047136-60094636 GCA_964058755.1 Campiglossa producta
CATACAAAAACTAACCCTCAAATTTTGTGTCTGAAGAAAACTTACACTTTTATTTTGTGTCTGACGAAAAGTAACACTTTCAGTTTTTCTGTAAAGAAAATGTACTACCCAAAAGTGTTAGTTTTCGTCAGACACAAAATAAAAGTGTTATTTTTCGTCAGATACAGAATAAAAGTGTTAGTCTTCTTACAGAATTTGAAAAGTGTTAGTTTTCGTATGACACGTCGATTTGTGATCTTCCCATAAATAATTTGTAAGAAATATATTTTGCATTAATGACGATGGTTGGATAACAAATGTTGCACAGTACCACTTTTTCTTGTAACTTCAAATCATCGCTTTGGCAAATCATCGACTACCGACTACCAACATCAGTTTACCAAAAAAAAAAAACAAATACTTTTTTATATATATGATCTTTTATTGTTTTGCAGCTCTATTGATATTTTATTACCACAACATAAGTATCCTCTCACTCAACACGTCGTTTCTTTTGATACCACTTGAAAGCGCTGCCCAGGCCTTTCATATTTATACCATCCATCCCATCAGTATTTGATTCAATGTCGTCATAGTTGTTTGATGTGGTGGCCGTTACTTCGTATGCCATAAAGCAGATGAAAAGTATAGCCAAAACGGCGAAATATTTCATATTCAATATGTTCCCGAAGGACGTTCAATTTAGCACTTGCAATACACTTGAAAGACTATATCATATCAGCAGAATTTCCTGATATTTATAGCGAAATATTTGATCTTTGTTTGAAGCTCGTTTTACTTGAACAAAGAAGCTGAAAAACATGAAAAACACACTTATAAAATTTTTCTAAGAATATTTTTGTATAATGCAATTATTTTGTATAATGCAATAATTTCTTCTTTTTTTTACGGCTTAATTATGGTCTGAATGGTTTGATCCGTGCGTCACCCCGCCTAAGGCCCATTTTTTCAGTGCAAGTTTAAATTGCAGTGCGAATATAAACTTAGGTTAAGCGTCCAATTTGTATGGGATAAACTCTAGTCAACTTTGTCTCTGGTTTAAACCTGCACTAAACAACCGGGCCTTAGGCTTTTTTAAATTTGGCTTTTACACCAGTTGATAAGTCACATTGCGAGTTAAAGAGATGCATTTTATCAATTATATATCAATCGAAAAAAAGCCGTTTCTGAACCATTTTCAATGTTTAAGGCCTTTAGCTCACAAAAAATTAGCTAAAAACCCATCGCATTGTTATCTTTAAACTTTTTAATTTGAGTTTCTCTATCCCATAAGACTAAAAACTATCCTCTGCTAAATCACTTATCAACATCTTTCCTTTGATACCCATATCGTACAAAGAGTTCCTAGGGTCACAGTTGGTTCACATTTTGTCCGATATTTTCCAAACGGGTTCAGACATGGGACTTAGAGCCAATCCCTGTTAAAGCCCTCATCATATTGTCCAAAAACTTGATAGGGTCACACCTGGTCCGTATTTTGTTCGATATCTCGAAATCGTGTTCTTACAACCCCCTTAAAGCTGTTATTAACACCTTTCATTTGATACCCATATCTCAGAAATACCTTCCAGGGTCACAGCTGGTTCATATTGGGTTTCAAGGCCCTCATCACCTGGGAATCTATCTAACTATCTATCTATCTATCTATCTTATATCTATATATATAAAATTCAAATTATGTACCCATGGACGCACTTGACTTCTAAACCGATCGTAACCAAATTTTACACACGCACTGGATATCTTCCAGGGATGCTCACAGGCTAAAAGATATTTTGATATATATAGGGAGCGTGGCACCTTCCATATAAATGAAATTTTTCATTGTCCGTGTCTCGGGAAGTATTTGGGTTGGACCACTGAAATTTGGTGAGGGGTTGTACGAGATCGATCCGAACCACTTTCATAAAAATTGGGGATAACGACAAAGGGAGCGTGGCACCTCCCATACAAATGAAATTTTTCGTTGTCCGTATCTCTGGAATTATTCGGGTTAGACCACTGAAATTTGGTGAGAGGCTGTATGAGATCGAGCCCTACCACCTCCAAAAAAACTGGTGATAACGAAAAAGGGGGCGTGGTTCCTCTTATGCGAAGGAGATAGGGATATGGATATAGGATCGGGTTAGAGAAACATGCAGGGAAATAAATTTGTGGCAGGAAACCTTTCCCGGGTCAGCTAATAGGAAATATAATTTAAACCCTATTCTCCTATCCCCCAAATATCCATACAAAATTTCATAAAAATCCACCAAGCCGTTTAGAAGATTTAAGCTTAGGAACACCGTGACACGAGATTTTTATATTTTAGATTTTGTTGTTTTTGAGCTACACCACTTTTCACAAAAGCTTCTTGGTTTCAGAAATTATTTAGTGAAGTGTAGGTATACATATCGTTGGCCTAATATAGAAAGGCCCTAACTCATTTTTTATTTTTTATCAAGCTGATGATGGATTTTTATTTATAACTTCTTAACGAAGCTTGACTAAAACCTTAGTACTATACTATATTGTAGGGTTTTGTGCAGGACTGTAAAACAATGAGACAGGCTTCTTGTTTGCAAAAAAGTGTTGCTGTGTTGCACAACTTTTCCATTCCAATTTGTAGGGAAATTTTTAAGCGAATCTTTCAGTTTACACTTTTATTATATTTTGCAAAAAAAATACAAAATTTTAATTAAGCATTTTCGAAACAAACAAACAAACAAACAAACAAGCAAACATACAAGTGAAGCTAATAAAAGCTTGGTAAAAAGAAACTAGAAAATGAGAACACAATTTTTTTTAGATAGATTCACTATTAAATACATAAATAACTTAAATTAATTCTCCAATATGGGTTTGTTTGAGAACAAAAACTTTTTAGCTAGATTTTTCAAATTTTTATTTTAGCACAATCAAAATCCAGCGCAAAATTGAAAGAATATTTATTTTTATTTTCGTGTAGGGTCGATTTTCTAGTAGATTTTTCATTCAAACTTCACATACAAGGTGTGAATCGATCGAATTGCTATTTACACGATGGAGCGACAAAAAAACGACCAGAAAATCGACTCGTGAAAATCCGCCCTTACAGGAAATAATTGTTTTTAATTTATTAAGTCAAGTGCTAACATCAGAGCCGTGGAATTTCTCAACATGCAATTGTCCTGTCGTGAAATGTTGCTAGCCGTTTTCATTCTTTTATTTCATTTATTCTTTGTTTATTTATCTTTCCACTATTGTTATTCCAATTTCAAGGGTCAATTTCAACAAATGTCACTTTGCGCACTGTTTTAAATGACATGGACAATTAAAAAATTAGCAAACAATTTTGTTAATGTCATATTGCGCAATATTTTCAGGCCGTGAAGTACAAGCGAAACTTCACGGCTATTTCACAACAAGAAATTTTGTATCGATTTTGACAGCTGTTTCACGTGAAACGCGAAGTGAATACCTAGCTTTATTATAAAATTTTCTTTACTTATATACGAAGAACGCTCCGTATATGCTAACGAAGTTGCAATAAAATATGAATTGCTTTTTTACAAATTCTAAGAAGTAGCAAACAAATTCCAACTCTAAAGGCTGGTTTTCATTAGGTGAAAAGGTGTCAAATTTCATCGACTTGTTATGGCCTAAATAATTTCTTTTAATTTAGCGCCTAACTGTATGCTATGCTGCAGGATTTATTTGTCAATTTTTTTTTTTTTTCTCGTTTATAGGTATGTGTCTTGAAATAGGTGCGCATGCGTGTGCATTAGACCGTGTCGGGCCCCATACTAAAAAAAAAGTTACAAAAGTCTGCCCATAAATTTGAAGGTTATGTTGAGAGGATTTCGGGAAATTTTTTTTTGATCCTTACAAATGGCTTTTTTATTGTAACTTTTTTATTTTACATCAGATTTTTAAAAATGATATGTGAAAATTTTTATTTCGACAGGCCGCATAATTCTTCTGAATATCCTTTTTTATCATGAATTTCAGAGCACTTTCTTTAGGTGAGACAAAAAGGATACTTTAAGGACCATAACTATGTGAAAACGACTTCCGAACCCAAGCGGACATTCAGAAGAATTTGAAAATCGGATGTAAAATAAAAACGTTACAATAAAAAACCATTTGGGCTGTTTTTGCAAGGATAAAAAAATACCCGAAATACTTTCAACATAACCTGCAAAAAATCGACAAGGCCTTGTATGCATATTCAAAAATCACGTTCGTATAACGGTGCGCCTGCGTTTTGTTGTAGCAAGACAAATTCGAATGTACAAAGCAATACAGATACAATACAGAGTGTGAGCAATTCGAGAGGGAAGAAATGAATGCGAAAGGGAAAAAGCATATCAGTTGCAATAGTTGAGTTACAGAGTGTCGCTTAGGCAAATGCAAAAAAAATTCTTTCGCATCGCAATAGAGAGTGACCCCCCTATTTATGTCAAAACATCGTTCTCCAAATGTACAAAAAAAATTCATGAAATTATTTGGCTTAATTTATATGAATATAATAATTGATTCATATGTACATACATTGGGTTCTAAGTAAAAGAAACAATAAGAACAGGTTCTCAGAATTTTGAATTTTTTTTTTCCAGGAATGTCACAAATGTTCGCATTTGGGTATTTGTTTAAGAAAATATGTATTAACCCAGCAAACATTTTGGTTGAAAAACGATTAGAAAAGAATTCGAATTCTAATGACCTTTCCCAGAGTAGAAGGTAGGAGAACGATTTGAGAAACTGCCGGGAACTATAGTGTTCTCGACAAAAAAAGACTTAGTTCTCGATATCGAGAAATAGGTTAAATTGTAATCGAATTGAACTGTATTTCTCTAATGTGATTCAAATATGTTCCAATTTACGTTAATTATCTAATCGTTCTCGAGTCGAAAACTAGTTTAGTTTTCTAAATTGTTCTGTACTCGATAACAACACTAGTTTCTAATGTGCAAAACAAAAATTTCTTTTCAATAAAAGTTTAACAGATAAAACCCCAATTTTCTTACTAAGGGGAATGAGACGTCAAAAACGTTTGATTTAGTATTTACAATGTCGAGGTTACTTAAAGTGGTGCAATATACCAACATTTCCTTAAAACCTCTAAAGAGATTTTTGCGCCGAGCTTCTCTTTCAATTTATAGAGTGCTCACTTGAATTATGTCCTGCAAATTTGTTGGACCTACAGCTTTTTTAAAAGATCCTGCGGGTTAGGGGTTTAGAATATGCCCGAGGTAGGCATACCGGTCGTAAGAGGCGACTAATATGCACATAGGTAATGACGTGCTACTCGATGGTTGATCTACGGATATGATTCCTCTCACCTCTCATTACCCATCTTCTTCTTCCTCACGGATGGAGGGATGACATGACCTAGAAGGTTCCACTGGTCATACCAAATCGCTACCACGACAGTCGGGCAGTACCGCAAGGGAGTACCGCAGCATACCGGGGTCATATCCGGCCAAGGACTGTCAACTTCGGCATCACTCCCCAAAACCTTCGGGGAGTGTTTTGCTGTTAACAACAAAAACAACAACAACATGATAGACTTATTTTGTATGTAATAAATATCTATGTTTGCATTCGAATTTATAACGGAACTCGTTAAAGCTTAAATGCAAGTGACACTTGAATATATTATTTATTGAGCATCAATATTTAACTGAAATACAGTATTTTTTATGAATAAAACTCGATGGTTGGAGACCATTATCCAAGAATACCTTGTTTAGTCCAATCAACTTGCGAATGTTTTAGGTACCATTTTAACACATCTTTAAAAGCTTTGCCATGCACACCGGCTAATCCATCAAGATCTGGTTCAACGCCATCAATATTTTGTTCAATGCCATCCAGATTTGGTTTGACCGCCATTACTTGATATGCCATCAAGCTGATGATTAGTAGAGTAAAAAAAGCTAAATATTTCATATTCGGGGACTAAAGTACGTTCCTGAATGAAGCAAATTTATTCACTTGCAATATACTTTTAAGACTAAACCTTTTAAGCAGACTTGCCATATGTTTTATAGCGAAATATTTCACATTTATCGTTGTGCGATTCTTGTGTCTTTAAACAAATTAGCAGGAAAACGACCCAAAAAACTCGTAAAATCATTCCAAGAATTGTTTGATCTTTGAATAATCAATCTAGAGGACCAAATTATAACCAAGCTTCGTAAAAATTCTTTTTCAAATATTGAAAATTCATTAATTTTATTTGTTCAACCTGGCTTCGAATAAATTTCAAAACAGTTAATTATTTTTTCTTTGAAAAGAAATTAAACCAAAAATTCTTTTCATGGTTACGAATATTTGAAATGTCCATATATGAGCGTTTCTTATTCAAGTGATCCAAATTTTAACAGCCATGCTACGGATTTTGTCCAAATTTGGTCTACACGTAGGGAATATAAATTGGTTTGACACATATTTTTTGTTTTGCCATTTTTTCGATTTTCTTCTGTCAAAGTTTGGAATTTTTCTTGAAGTAATGAAAACATGTACCTACTCACTCCATCATATCTCGTATTAATGCTACAAACTTCAACTTGAGCTCATTCGAAAGCTAATGAATCAATAATAATTTCCAAAAAGCGCACGTTTATTCAAAATTGCATAATGCCTAAAACATCAGAGAGAGAGGAGAGGCGATAGATGCTTCAATCCACATACGCTGAATCCGCATCCAAAAACAAAGATTCAGTCGTTGTGGCAGGTCACTTAAGGCAATATAAAAATAAGAAGAACTTAATAAATTTGACCCACCGCCAGACTGATTTTAGTTTAAAAGCCGAAATGCATTTTTTCACAACATCCCATGGTAAGGGGGCATGCGGTGGAGTAGGAGGTACGTTGAAAAGATTAGTAGAAAGGGCAAGCCTCCAACGCGTTCGAAACCCTATTAAGACACCAATAGATCTTTTTCAATGGGCAACTGAGGCTTTGCCAAATATACTTTGCTGCTTTGTAAGCAACGAAGAATATGAAATGAATAAAAACAAGTAAGGAAGTCTAAGTTCGGGTGAACCGAACATTAAATACCCAGCGGTAATTTTCGGAACGGGATAACAAAGATATAGGCCCTAGGAGGATTTACCTAAAGTTTTTACTACCTTACCGAATTATGTCAATTTATGTGATTTTCGAAATTTTCCATATCGAAAGTGGGCGTGGTCGGGAAGAGATCTCGTCCAATTTCATCACCTATATTGCTAGTATATGTTGTGCCAAATTTTATGAGTCTGTAGTAATAAGTTTAAAAGTTTTGACCAGTCGAATATTCCAAATGCCTCCCTTAAAGGTGGGCGTTGCCATCTAAACATTTATAAAAAATCATAATAGATTGATTGAGGGGTTCATCCACCAGCCTATATCATTTTAGCCATTTTCGTTACCGAATTATGTTAATTTATTAGATTTTCGAAATGTTCCATATCGAAAGTGGGCGTGGTCGGAAAGCGCTTTCGTCTAATTACATCAGGTATGCTCCCTATTATGCTAGTATACCTTGTACCAATTTCATCGTTCTACCGTAATCAGTTTAAAAGTTATGACCCGTGAAATTTTCAAATATGCCTCCCTGAAAAGTGGGCGATGCCACGCCTACTTTTAAAAATTTATCAAAAAATCATAATAGAATGACTAGGGGGTTCATCCTACCAAACTATATCATTTTAGCCATTTCCGTTACCGAAGTATGTCAATTTATGTGATTTTCGAAATATTAATAGGTAAATACATGGCGTTCAAATAACACAGTGCAACCGCAGTTCTGGGGTCGGAGTGAGACTAATTGCGAATGAAAGGTCTTGGGCCATATAGTAAATCCCCAAAATTTTTTGCCATTCCTTGGCCTTTTTTTATTGTCACTTTAAGTTGAAATTTTTTTAAAAAAGTGATTTTAGAAAAAGTGGAAAAAGAGTTAAAATTCATATCGGATCAAAATATGTAGTTCGGGTGCATATAGTAAAATTAAACGAAGAATTATTTTGTGGAATATTTTAACCCGTTGGCTCCAACATAAAAGGGATTTTTAGAACCTTTTTTCGAAAAATCCTTCTAAAATATTATTTATGAGGTCACTGGGGGTCTTCTCAGACCAAATCATTATAAAAAAGATTTTGGAGTCCCCAGGAGAGAAAAAAAAAAAAAAAAATACCATTTAAAATATACAACGATTTTGAAATTTTTCTTAAATTCACAAGCTCTTATATCTCGAACAAACATGGCTTGTAGCTTATTTTGAAGGTAAGCCAAACAAAAAATACCCACATGCCTACAATTCATTTTTAGCTGTTGAAAACAAGAATCATCATCATCATTTATTGGTGCTTAACCGCCTAAGCGATTTTGGCCGTTTCGTATCAAAGCACGCCAGTCATTCCTTTTTAGCGATAACTGACGCCAATTGGAAACCCCAAGGGAGTTCAAGTCATCCTCCACCTGTTGTTTCCATCTCAGTCGAGGCCTCCCCCTTCCTCTGCTGCCGAATTCAGGCGACGATAGGAAAACCTTCTGTGCTGGAGCTTCTTTGTCCATTCGCATAACATGGCCCAGCCAGCGTAGTCTTTGGGCTTTAATTCGCTGGACTATGGTCAGATCTGCGTAGAGCTCGTACAGCTCATCGTTAAATTTCCTTCGATACTCGCCGTTGGCATCACGGGAAGGACCATAAATCTTCCGGAGAACTTTTCTCTCAAATACTCCAAGGGCCATCTCATCTTCTCTTGACATTGTCCATGAATCTGAGCCATACATTAGGACAGGTATGATGAGAGACTTATAGAGCGTGATCTTTGTTCTTCGAGAGAGGACTTTACTTCTCAATTGCCTACTCAGTCCAAAGTAGCACTTGTTGGCAAGAGTGATTCTCCGCTGGATTTCTAGACTGATATTATTTTCGGTGTTAATACTGGTTCCCAAATAGACGAAGTCTCTCACAGTTTCAAATTTGTAACTATCAACAGTGACATGGCTGCCAAGGCGCAGGTGCGCCGATTCTTTCTTTGATGACAGCAAATACTTCGTCTTGTCCTCGTTCACGGCAAGACCCACTTTTTTCGCTTCCTTATCCAGTCCAGAGAAGGCAGCGCTTACGGCGCGGTTGTTAAGGCCAATGATATCAATATCATCGGCATACGCCAGCAATTGCACGCTCTTGTAAAAGATTGTACCATTGCGGTTTAGCTCTGCTGCTCGAATTATCTTCTCCAGCATCAGATTGAAGAAATCGCACGAAAGGGAGTCGCCCTGTCTGAAGCCTCGTTTGGTTTCAAATGGCTCAGAGAGGTCCTTCCCGATTCTAACGGAGCTGTTGGTATTGCTCAACGTCATTTGGCAAAGCCGTATAAGCTTTGCAGGGAAGTCAAATTCAGACATGGCGGCATACAGGCAACTCCTTTTTACGCTGTCAAAAGCGGCTTTAAAATCGACAAAGAGATGGTGAGTGTCGATTCTCTTATCATGGGTCTTCTCCAGGATTTGGCGTATCGTGAAAATCTGGTCGATGGTAGACTTACCAGGTCTAAAGCCACACTGATAAGGTCCAATCAGTTTGTCTACGATGGGCTTCAGCCTTTCACACAACACGCTAGAAAGAACCTTATATGCGATATTAAGAAGACTAATTCCGCGGTAGTTGGTGCGGTTAGCGGGATCGCCTTTCTTGTGGATTGGGCAAAGCACACTTAAATTCCAATCCGGAGGCATGCATTCATCTGACCATATTCTGCATAAGAGCTTATGCATGCTTTTTACCAGCTCTTCGCCTCCGTGTTTGAACAGCTCGGAGGGTAGTCCGTCTTTTCCAGGCGATTGGTTGTTCTTGAGCCTGGATATAGCTATCCTCACTTCATTTTAGTCAGGTGGTGGGACGACTTTTCCATCGTCAGGGATTGGGGTATCGGGTTCGACGTCTCCCTCGCAGTTTAGCAGTGAGGAGAAGTGCTCCCTCCATAACTTAAGTACACTCTGTGCGTCGGTTACCAGGTCGCCATTATTGTCCTTACAGGAACTTGCCCCGGTCTTAAAACGTTCCATCATCCGGCGGATCTTTTCATAGAATTTTCGGGCATCATTCCTGTCAGCCAGCATCTCAAGCTCCTCACACTCACGCCTTTCGGCCTAACTTTTCTCTTTTCTGAAAAGGCGTCTCTCTTCCTTCCTTGCCTCACGATAGCGTTGCCATACACTGCGGGTTGCGCCCGTTCGTAACGTCTCCTTGTAGGCAGCGTTCTTCCTTTTCGAGGCAGCTTTGCATTCCTCATCGTACCAGTTGTTCTTGCGGGCTCGGTGGAACCCTATAGTGGCCTCAGCGGCGGTACGCAATGAGTGAGAGATATGCTTCCATTGCTTGTTTATATCGTTAGGTCGAGGATTGCCCTCTGAGAGCAGGTGTGAGAGTCGAGTGGAGAAATTATCAGCTGTCTGTGTCATGCGCAGCTTCTCGACGTCAAACTTTCCTTCTGTTACTGTGCGCACTTTCTTCGCTGCACAGAGGCGTGTGCGTATCTTGGCTGCGGCAAGATAATGGTCCGAGTCGATATTGGGACCACGCAGGGTACGAACGTCCAGAACGGTGGAGCTATGTCTGCCGTCGATCATGACATGATCAATCTGGTTTCTTGTTCTTTGATCAGGGGACAGCCAGGTGGCTTGGTGTATTCGTTTATGCTGGAACCTGGTACTACTGATTACCATATTGCGAGCAGAGGCGAAGTCAATCAACCTAGTGCCGTTGGGTGATGTTATATCGTGGAGACTAAATTTTCCAATTGTAGGACCAAAGACTCCTTCCTTGCCCACCTTGGCATTAAAGTCGCCGAGCACGATTTTGATATCATGTTGGGGGCAGCGATCATAAGTCCGTTCAAGTTTATCGTAGAAGGACTCCTTCTCTTCGTCGTCCGTCTCCTCAGTCGGCGCATAGGCGCAGATGTTATGTTGAAAAACATCGCCTTGATGCGGATCGCAGCGAGACGCTCGTCCACAGGAGTGAATGCTAGTACTTGGCGGCGAAGTTTCTTTCCCACCACAAATCCTACACCACGCGATTTTCTGCGTGTCTGGCCACTCTAGTATACGTCACAAGGTCCGATGGTCGTCTTTCCTTGTCCCGTACATCGCATTTCCTGTAGGGCGGTGATGTCGGCCTTTGTATTAGCGAGGACATCAACCAGTCGGGCAGCGGTACCTTCCCTGGAAAGGGTCCGGACATTCCAGGTACATGCCCTAATATCCTTCTCATTGTCCTTAATTCGTTTTGCCGGGTCGTCAACGTTAAAGGGGGTTCTCATCCGAGGCTTTTTTCGGTTTTTCATAGGACTAAATTTTTTACGTGGCGGGTCCCAAACGCAGCGCACAAGCCGTCTCCGGGGTTTTGAATAGAAATATTCACATTTATATAGCGAACCGCTTGCTAAAAGACAGACACCCGCTTACAGCCGCACCACATGGTGAACAGACGCTGCGAAAAAGACCTCGGTGAGCCCTTAAACCAAGTATGTCAGAGTGGCCCCACGGGGCTCCCTATCTTTCTGCCGCGAGTCTAGGTAGCTCCCGTTGCCCAGAGTGCACGAACGAGGACGCAAGAGTCGGGATTGAGCAAGGTCACTTAGCAACTCCATTACACTCCTTAATAAAAACTATTCACCAATGCCAAAAACAGAAATTGAGTAAGAATGCGATATACCTCCTTCATCCATGCATGTCTTCAAAATATTATTATACTCAGGTATGTCCAAGTGAGAGCTTGGGTCATATAGCAAAAGGGCAAATCTGAGTATTGTGGGCCGAACAGCTTTAAGTGTGCAACATGGCCCACTCAAGGTAATATAAATTCCTGGCCTATAACGTGTCATCATCGTCGTCATCATTGATTGGCTCTTAATTGCCTTTTTGGTTTAGGTTGCCACGTATAAGAACACGCGAGCCATTCTTTCTTAGCGTTAACTGAAGCCAATTGCAAACACCAAAGTCATCCTCCATTTGTATTTTTTTTTAAGAAAGTTCGGGGAAAATTTTTAGAATTGGCCTGATAAAATTTTGTTATTTAAAATAAAGGGATTTTAAACCTAGTTAAGATAGCAACTGGGGATCACTCCACTTTAGAAGAAGTGACGGGAAACTACAATTATTATACTAATATATTGCCAAAAAATATGTTCTTTTTATTTTTTTCTTTTTGAGTTAATTAACTTTTAAATAGTAAAAATGTGAAAGTAAAATAGAGGAGTTTGTTTTATCGTGCCTTTAAAGCGCACACAGCTGCTCTAAAACTATTATTTTCCTTATTGGCGGCCGCCTCGTCGTGGTGTAGCAGTTAACTGCACGGCCTATTACGCCAAGTCGTGTCATATCAATGCCCGGCAAAAGACAACATAAAAATAATTTTTCTAAACGTGGTCGCCCCTCGGCATGGGTTTAGTAAACCTCCGGGTGCTTTTCTGCAATGAGAAGCTTCTCAGCGAAAGCTCATTTACTTTGCAAGGGCCGTTCGGAGTCGGCAAAAAACGGTAGGTCCCGCCAACTTGTTAGAGAAAGTCCAAGCAGCACACTACAAGTTGGAAGAGAAGGTCGACAAAAATATCGTTAGAAATTAACCTGTTGATATATCGCCGCCATTAGTTTTTTTGTCTTCGGCAAAGTATCATATTTCGATCCCTAAAATACGATTTTCATTATCACTTGGGTGATTTTGAAATTGACCCGCCTAATTACACACAGTACTCCTGTAGGGCGCTTGAGACCAAAATATCAGATTTTGGTTTATGCTGCATATCTTTAAAATTTGAAGTTCCCTCCAAAAAAATAAATTAGTATACTTAAGTAGTGAATACTTCTCGATTAAATATGTCCAAAAATATCATTATTACCAACATAGCTGGGAAATAATGATTAGTAATCCTAATGATTACTAATCGGATTAGACACTTTTTTTTTTAATCCTAATTGCTTAATTAGGATAAGATGGCTATTCTAACCGATTACTTTTTGATTAGATTAGAACGGAACGGCTTTAAGTCGACCAAAATACCACAGGCCGTGACTGAAACTTTTGTGTATTTTTGGCGCATTTGGTTTGCGAGGATTAATGAAAGAAAACTACTAACACATTCAAATAAATTCACATACAAGTTGTCAAATAATCATGTTGTCAGTACCTGGCTCACTGTTTCACTGTGAATATGGTAATGTTGCTTTTGAAAAAAAGTCAATTTGCAAATTGTCAGACCAAAATAAATAAACATTTTGATTTCCAAATAAAATCCAAGAAATATTTGCCACAGAAGATTGAATCGCTCTTGCCAAGAATCAGTAACTGCATTTGAAAAGTTGCAAAGAAGCTCGTGAACCTCCTTGGCTAACTTCCAATGTGCTCTTATGCTCAGAGGATAGTATGAGGTTTAAACGGACTTGAAAAATGGTGGCGCCATAGGCTTGCAGCGCCATAAGATTGCAGCGCCAGTCTGCATTTTACCGGCCATAGCAGCAGTTCTGCTTGTCACAGGGACATTATCATTCCTACGAACAGCCTCTCCCTACCGGAATAACTTGGGGTTTCTCCGATCAAGACCCTGTTATCTTCCCTCTCTTTTATTTTGCCCCAGTACATTGCAAGAACAGGCTACAACCTTCCTTGCGTGCAGTTTTTGTCGAGTAAAGGTATATTCGAAAGTGCCAACGGCCAAGAACAACTCCTGTCTAGGCACTGTGTTAGGTATCACATTCTTTGCTGATATTAGCGGAGTGGATCAGGGGCGGACATAGCGTTCATTATCCATCATTCCGAGCAGTTTCCCCAATTTTAACCCGACATCGATAATAAACCTTTGATATTTTTTTATGAATAAATAAGGCTGTAAATTTATTTACATGATATATGTAAATATTTTTGGATATTTCATAATATTGCATTAAGTCGTTGTTCGTAGCTACACCACTGTACAATACCTCTGCCTGGATATGAATTCCAGTTTTCGCTAATGCCCAATCTCCATCTCCTAAAATCTCTAAATTCATTTTGCTAAATTTTACCGACTTTTGCGATTCCAGTGAAAGAATATCTATTATATATAAATGCGCAATGCTTAACAGTTTTCTCCCTTTTTTGCAATAACCAAAATTCTAAGGTATATAAAATTTGATATGTATCGATAGGTCTCGCCGAGCAGGGTGTGCGACAACAAACCAAAAATTAAAAAATATTAATTATAATATGATTTGAAAGTCACACCACTACAAGCGCTAAACACGCATTCACTTTATAGAGCCGCTGTTATGTGTGTATGTAGGTACACTTGCATTGTTGTGATGGCATTCATTGCAGTTGGGGAGAGTCCGAGTGTGAGTTGTTTTGTTGGCAGCAATAATAAACATGAGCCAGCCCGTCAACTTTATTGAGCGTAGGTACAAACAGTGTTTACAAAAACAAAATCTGTGCATGGGTATTCAGAGAAGCAAATGCTTGCTCAGACATGATGTTTTCAAAAAAAAAAGCACAAAGCCCTTCGTGGCTAGACTTAGTGAAATAAAATAAAAACAAAAATTGATAAAACTAAAAAAAGTAAAATAAGAAATAGAAAAGTGATTGAAAGTAAAAAAGGAAATTTGTTGGAAATGACAGGAAAGGAAAGAATATAAAATAAATAAAAATAAAACAAAATGAAATAAATAAAAGTAAAAGGAAAGAAAGAATGGGAAAGGAAAGGAATGGATAAAAGGAAAATAAAGGTAAGATAAGGTAAGGAACGCAAAATATGAGAGAAAAATCAAAGGCAAATAAAGGTAGGGAAAGGAAAGGAATAAAAAAAATAAAACTAATGGCGGCGATATACCAACAGGTTATCATAACCTCTAACGAGATTTTTAGCCGAGCTTCTCTTTCCAACTTGTGGTGTGTTGCTTTTTGAGTTTTCCTACAAGTTAGCGGGACCTACAGTTTTTTGCCGACTCCGAACGGCACTTGCAAACAAATGAATTTTTTGCTGAGAAGCTTCTCATGGCAGAAATACACCCGGAGAATTTGCCAAACTACTGCCGAGGGGCGGCCCCGTTTAGAAAAATTATTTTTCTAAATAATTTTTGATGTTACTTTTGGCGGGCATCGAACCGCCACGACTTGGTGTAGAAGGCCAAACACTTAACCGCTACACCACGGCGGCCGCCAAAGGAAAGGAATGGAAAAGAAACAAGTAAGGAAAGCTGTCTTCGGCTGTGCCGAAGGCTATATACCTTTCATGAATAAGCGTCACGATTTTCACTGTTCGATCCCCAGTACAGCCTGTTTCAATTTAA
Organism: Campiglossa producta; assembly: GCA_964058755.1. Lineage (NCBI taxonomy): Eukaryota > Metazoa > Arthropoda > Insecta > Diptera > Tephritidae > Campiglossa > Campiglossa producta. Next base: position 60,062,416 of record CAXKVI010000002.1, read on the forward strand.
CTATATTTACTATACACATTACACATCTTTGTTATAATTTAAAAAAAATTACAAAATAATAGGATCCGAGTTATCGGAACAATCGATTGTATGGAGGCTATATATTATACGTGTTCAATTGTACTGACTTACACTATACACATTACATATGTAGAAAGTACTAAAGGTGAAATATTTTACGTTCCTAACTTTTTAAATGCGGTAGTATTGGCCAAAAAACCTTATATCGGAACAACCGGTTGTATGGGGCTAAATATATGTTATATTTACCCGATCTTCTTGATTTTCCTCTACACACTACATAAATTGAAAGTACTCAAGTTGCAAAATTTTATGTTCCTAACTTTTTAATTGCAGAAGTTTTGGCCAAAAAAACCTTATATCTGAACAATCGGTTGTATGGGGGCTAGATGTTACATTTGCCCGATCTTGTTGATTTTCACTATATACACTACATAAATAGAAAGTACTCGAGTTGCAAAATTTTACGTTCCTAACTTTTAATTGCAGAAGTTTTGGGAAAAAAACCTTATATCTGAACAATCGGTTGTATGGGGGCTATATGTTAAATTTGGCCGATCTTGTTGATTTTCACTATATACACTACATAAATAGAAAGTACTCGAGATGCAAAATTTTACGTTCCTAACTTTTTAATTGCAGAAGTTTTGGCCAAAAAACCTTATATCTGAACAATCGGTTGTATGGGGGCTATATGTTACATTTGTCCGATCTTGTTGATTTTCACTATATACACTACATAAATAGAAAGTACTCGAGTTGCAAAATTTTACGTTCCTAACTTTTTAATTGCAGAAGTTTTGGCCAAAAAACCTTATATCTGAACAATCGGTTGTATGGGGGCTATATGTTACATTTGCCCGATCTAGTTGATTTTCACTATATACACTACATAAATAGAAAGTACTCGAGTTGCAAAATTTTACGTTTCTAACTTTTTAATTGCGGAAGTTTTGGCCAAAAAACCTTATATCTGAACAATCGGTTGTATGGGGGCTATATGTTATACTGGTCCGATCTTGTCAGTTCCGACATATGATTCCTATATTACAAAATGGTGGCCACATACAAAATTTCAGCCAGATATCTCAAAAATTGAGGGACTAGTTTGCGTTCAAACAGACAGACGGACAGACGGACAGACGGACATGGCTAAATCAACTCATCTGGTCATCCTGATCATTTCGGTATACTTATTGATGGGTCTATCTCTTCTTCTTCTCATATTTACAAACATCGGACCAAAGTTATAATACCATTTCATGTTCATGAAAGGTATAAAAAGGAAGGGAAGAAAGGAAATGTAATGTAGGTAAAGGAGTGGAAAAGAGAGGCAAATAGAGAAAGACAAAGAAAGGAAAGAAGAGAAAAAAAAGGAAAGAAAAGGTAGCGAGGAGGAAGGTACGGAAAATAAATGAAAATAAAAATGAAAAATAAAGGAAAGAAAGGTAATGAAAAGCTAAAAAAATAAGTAAAGGAAATTAATGGAAAAGAAAGAAAACTAAAGGAGTTACGGAGAGGAAAAAAAGAAAGTAAGGAAATGATAGGAAAGGAATGGTAGGAAAAGGAAAGGTAAGGAAAGGAAAGGTAAGGAAAAAAAGTGAAAGAAAATAAAGGTAAGACAAAAAATAAAATAAGAGAAATGAAATGAAAAGAAAGGTCAGGTAAGAGAATAAAAGAAACGAAAAGAAAGGAAAATAAAAGAAAAGAACAGAAAAGAGAGAAAGAAAGAAGGAAAATAAAATGAAATGAAAGAAGAGAAAAGGAAAGAAAAGGAAAAGAAAAGAGAGGGAAGAAAAGGAAAGGAAAGAAAAGAAAAGGGTAGGGAAGGAAATGAAAGCAAAAGAAATAAAATGAGATGAAAGGAGAGGAAAGGAAAGGAAATAAAAGCAAAGGAAAGGAAAGGAATGAAATACGTATGAAGACTAGCCAAGAAGAATAAATAATTATCAACATTGAAACTATATTATTGAATGGGGTAAAAAGGGAGGAAAAGGCAAAATGAACAGGAATGTATAAAATATAAAAAATATGAAAAGAATGGCAAATTTAAGAAACAGCAAAAAAGTAGGAAAATAAAATAAGCTTTTGTGGTTGAATTTCAACCACTGGGCGAACTCTAGTCTCTATAAATCTCCATCTTTGCTTAATTTTTTGGCATATTTAAGCGATGGACGCAAAATGAATCATATAACGTAAGTTAGCTGTTTTTGACCGCTACTAAGCTAAATTTGCGGTTCGGCAATTTTAGCCATCTCATAAAATATCCAGTTTTCTCGAAAAGCTGGCAAATTTTAGCGAGGAAAAAAAATTTTTTGCTAAAACGCAAAAAAATAGGAAAAAGGGCAGAACTATGTTGGTCCTAAAAATCAATAAATACGTGTAATTTATAAGAAAAATTGATATTTAATTATGTATTCGCCCATAATTTTGGAAATTGTATTTTTTTTCTATCCTACTAAAACTGCAAAAAAACACGTGGCAAATCTTCGTGAGAGGAATCAAAAGTCGAGTTTCAGCCCCAGAAATCATAATCCGGAGTCACAAAAGTAATATTGTTTATCATTTAAAAGTTATAACTAAAAACTTGTTTTTATGTTTACGATGAAATTTTGAATAAAAGTTATTTAAAGTTTGCTTATTTATGAATTAAATGAAAAAAAAAATTCAAAACAGTGGATCTAATCATATTTAATCAGAACTAATGGAGACATCTAATTGAATTTTTTTAGTTTTGATTAGTTTCGATTAGATATACTAATCGTCGCTAATCGCCATTACACTTTTGATTAGCTCTAATCTAATCAATTAGTAATAATAAAGAATCAAAGAATCAAAAAAAAATCTAATGATTAGATTAGATTTTTCTAATCATAATGATTTCTAATTCTAATCGAAGTTCCCCAGCTATGATTGCCAATTAGTACCAAAAAAATAACGTCAAAACCTGAGAAAAAAAGAAATTTTGTAAAAAGTTTAAATTCTCGCCTGAAAAACGTCTTTAAATGAACAAAACACTATATATAGTTCGAAAGTGTCAACATTTCTCTATCCAAATCGGTTGAAAATTGATTTGTTTATGATTTTTTTTTACATCGCAATCGTAGGTAGCTTTCCTTACTTGTTTTTATTAATTTTTTCCTGTTTTGTACACGCTTTTAAAACAGAATTTTGGGGGTGTTACAAATATTTGAAAGGGTGTTTGGCGTATAATTCGACCAGGGACTGGATCCATTGGGGTGAATAAGTGGTGGCGGTCAATGGCATGTAAATTTTCACAGCTATTTTGTGTACAGCAGGCAATGTATGACGTTTTGATTTCAAGTTTTTAAAAAGCATTTGTAAACAATACTTTTAAAATGTTTTTCGAATATTTTATTTTATGTGATTTCAAAATATCCATGCTCTTGTTAAAATACCTTTTACACTAAAACTCTCTAAAAAAAAGTCAGGGTAAATTGTTGACAATCTGTGTAAATTATTTTGATAGAAAAAACTCGCACTCATTGTTACTGAATTGGAATGCTAGAGTGACACAATTTTCAGTGTACATTTGAAAACTCATCGTTAGGGAATCCAGGACCAGCTGAACAATCTTCTTCTAGGTCGCTTCAAAAGTGTAAAATCACTGTAGCACTGTACGTATTTATTTCTTAAACTCTTTTCAACAAATTTAAAAGTATGATACAAAGTTGACTATATTATAGCCATAAACAGATGTACTCGTATGTAATATTTCTACATTGGCCCTAAAAGCTAGTACCATTCGAAACATTTCAGTACAAAATCCACAATCATTTAAGTTTGTATTTACGTCAAAAAGTTAAAAAAAAAATAATTCAGAAATGTTTTAGTGGCGTACCTAGAAAATATGGACTAGATGGTACTTAGGTACTTATGTTTTTAAATACTTATTACCGGTACTCACTATGTTTTCGGAAAATCTTTTCATAGAAAAGGTACCTTATTTGCAATATACAAGTATTACATATCGTTGCGCGCTTGCCGGAGCATTAATGTGCCAAAATTAAAAGCATGTGCAAAATTAGAAATTTTAGTTTTTCACTTAAATATATTTTTGCAAGTAATATTCTCATTATACTCTTTCCACTGATATAGGTTGCAGGTTAATATTCCTTCAATTCCTCGACATTCGGCACATTCATCCTTTAAAAATTGCTAAAGTAAATTTTTTAAAATTTCGTTGTGCTACAACCATGAATGTGTAGCAAAATTGTTACGTATACGCCATGGTGTCTTGATTAAGTGCAAAACATTCATTTTTTCTGGCTCAACGAGAAATTCAAAAAAATTTGGAATTAAATTTTTAAACATTTTCGTTCCGCCAAAAACATTGGTTTTTCCGGCACAATTTTCAGAGATTGAAATATACATTCATGAAAATCGCATTGCAAATTTCCCGGGGTTCCTTGTACTTTGGAAACATAGCATTTTCGTGAATCGTAGAGAAACGAGAGATTAGTCACATGAGCCTATTAACTCAAATATGGACAATTTTCACATTGATTACTCTGGCAAGCGAGCAACGATACATGATTATACCATCGATTATACCATCGATTTTCGAAGGTTGAAGTAGTATAGAGCAAACACTTTTGTAAAACATATTTAGAACTAGCAGGGTACCCGACGTTGTCAGGGTTGGATATGTAGTTTAGGGTGCCCATGCCTTCGTCTTCAAATTTAGTTCTCTCTTCCCCTAATATGTTTCCTTACTAATATTGTTGACAAAACGCACAGTTATTCGTTTTACCATATCCTGGGATGTCTTGGCAGCGATTTGGCATGGCCAGTGGAACCTTCCAGGTCATATCATCCCTCCATCCGTAAGGAAGGAGAATATGGGTAGTGAGAGGCATCGTATCTGTAAATCAACATACGAGTATACCGCTAAAAATTAATATTAAGCTATGACAATTTTTACAATATTGCATACAACGCAAATAACACCGGCACACAAAAAAATTTAAGTTGTCTGTGCATTTGAAGCGACACATATATTCCCATGTATTTTGATCCGCTGAATCCGAATCCGAGGTCCGTTTAACCTGTACACCTCCAAATTTTCGAGAAAACTTAAAAAAACCGAAAAGTGAAGTGTACACTCCCTGCAGTCAACTTAACTAGTTTTATACTAATCAAATACCAGTCAGCCAGGCGCCTCAACTAGTTCGAGTTCTGTAATTTTTCCATATTAGCAACTGGTATTTTTAACACGGCGATGTCCTACGAGATGGCAATTGTCCTTCTCTGCATCAGCACCATACCAATTGGCTGACTAGTCAGCCTCTGCATCAGGAATATACCAGTTGATATACTTGTTATTATACACATCAGTATCATACCATTTAAGATACTAGTTCGTATATACGTCAGGATCGTACCAGTTGGCAGACTAGTTCATATATACATCAGAATAATACCAGTTGGCAGACTAGTTCATATATACATCAGAAGCATACTAGTTGAAAGGCTAGTTCATATATGCATCAGAATCATACCAGTTGACAGACTAGTTCATATATGCATCAGAATCATAACAGTTGGCAGACTAGTTCATATATGCATCAGAATCACACCAGTTGACAGACTAGTTCATATATGCATCAGAACCATACCAATTAACAGACTAGTTAAAAAAATCATCGGAATCATACCAGTTGTCATACTAGTTCATATATGCGTCAGAATCATACCAGTTGATATAGTAGTTCATTTATGCATCAGAATCATACCAGTTCACATACCAGTTCACTAATGCATCATAATCATATCAGTTGACATACTATTTCAAATTTGCATCAGAAATATACCATTTGACATACTAGTTCATATATGCATCAGAATATTACCAGTTGATATACTAGTTCATATATACATCAGAATCATACCAGTTGACATACTGCTCAGTCTATGCGGCAGGACATACTAATCATTATGCCCATTCAGATCGTACCACTTGTCATACTAGTCCACGAATTTGACATTCATTCCAGTTGGTATACTAGTCGGTCTATGCACCAGTATCATAGTCAGCCTCTACATCAGCAATATACCAGTTTATTCTTTAGAAAGCAGCGACTATTTGTATTTACCCAAACACGAAAAAGCATCTGTGAATTACAAGGTAAAAAAGAAGCAGTTACAAGAGAAAAAGAAAAGCAATTGTGCTCTTCTGCATCAGCACCATACCAATTGGTATACTAGTCAGCCTCAGCATCAGCATTATACCAGTTTATATACTAGTTCATACACAGCCAAAAATGAGCTAAAGGCTCTGAGTTCGATTCTCGGTAAAGTTGACACAAGTTTTTTTTTTCTATATTTTTTAAATTATGTTGATTATTGTATTTTTAATTTAATTATTGAATTCAACTTGCAATGGCTCCTTTCAAATTCCGCGTTCGTCAAGTTTGTTTATATAGGTGAAGGCCCAATTGCATTCAACTTTGTAGGATCCACTTTCATTCAAAGTTTTTTAAACGTAAAGCGAAGCGAAATTTTTGCAAATGCTCAAAAACGAGGCGCGTTTGTCATAGTTTTATGTAATTGGGGCTTTGGAGTTGTATTTTTAGGTAAGGTAAATTAAGGTTACTCAAGGTTAGGTTTGTCGTCCACTGCGGAGTTCCGGTCCCACATATGTACACTGAGAGAAATGCATTGAATGTTGTGACAATATCACTATTGATAGCGCCGAGTTTGATGCAACATTCATGCAGAATGGGCGAGTTATCACATATTATTTGCTCCCAATAAAAAGTAAAATGACATGTCAACCATTTCGATATGATGTACTATTTTTTATATTTATGGATAGAATACTAATATATTTGAACGGCATGTCAATATCTATGGTCGTGATATGAATTTCTATTGTCGGTATATCCATATCCATATTTACTGCATAGTAATAATGGTAGAGAGAGCGTATTAATATATATGGACGAAATGTAAATTTTTCTGGGACGCATAATCATAATAGTTCAACAATTTTTACTATGGATTTTCTAACAATATTACAACTTGTTGGAGCGGTTTTTTTTAAATTCAAAATTTTTTTGAATTTCTTATGATTGAACATTTTTCTAAAAATTGTATAATATGCCGTAGCCGAATGGTAGAATACTGGGCTAACGTGCCAGAGAAGCATGGTTCGATTCTCACTGAAACCAGATGTCAAATTATTAAAAATTTTGTTTTTTTAAACTATTTAGAATTTATCAATAGTTTATATGGATACCATTTCAATAGTGATTTATCAAAAAAGTATTGATGAAACATCCATATTCATTAATGGGACAGAAATATCAATTTTTATTTAATGTGATATCAATAATTATGGATGTTCGATCCATAGATTTCCCTCCGTGTATATATAGATAAAAGTAAGTCTTATTTTTACATCAAAAAGAGTCAAAGTAAGACTGCTTTCATGCTGGGCCATACACTCGAGTTAAAGGAGCATTGTTAGAGTCAATTTATATTGTTGTTGTCAATATACTCAAGTTTATGCCGCAGCGTAAAAAAATGGCGGTTATATACCAACAGGTTGCCATAACGAGACTTTTGCCGAACTTCTCTTCCAACTTATAGTGTGCTGCTTTGATTTTTGTTGGGATTTTCCACATAGTAGTATCCCGGGACTGACACTCCTAAACCGACACCGTTACTCCTCCTCGAACCACTTAGATGACTTTATGAAGGCCATCAAGTCCTTTATGTCCAGTTCAGCGGTCTGGTTTAGGCTATCCAGGAAGGGAACTCCCAAAAAGCGCGTTCTCGCGCCGATTAAGACCGGGCAGTTGCAGATGAGGTGCTTCACCGTTTCCTCTTCTTCATCATCTTTGCAGGTCCTACAGCATCGTCGGTAGGGCACACCTTCTGCGTGCCTACCAATAAGGCAGTGCCCAGTTAGAACACCTATTAATATGGAGATTTCTCTCCTTCTTAGGCCAGGTTTGTTTGGATGTCCGGCACTTTGGGGATTGTTGCCACATTTCGTTGGCTTGGAGTACACACTCCGTCAAGCCAACGAAAGGTAGCAACAATCCCAAGGGGGCCGGACATCCAAACAAACCTGGCCAAAATGGGATTATGAAAGATCTAGAGGGATCATAAAAGATCTGAATACAGTTACTTCAACAAAAAATACCGTTCAAACAACCAAAATTTGGTCAAATTCAGGATAACAGCACGAGATTGTAGATTTTACCAGTGCCTTTTTTCTGTGTATATACACAAGAATACATCAGCATCATATTTGTATTTAGCCAAACACGAAAAAGCATCTGTGAATTACAAGAGAAAAAAAGAAGCAAACCAAAAATTTCAAATAATGTTTGCATAGTACCATGTACTACAATAGATCGTACTAATGGTTGCGGTGTAATAAGGCCTTATAATAATAATGTGGTATGAAATGGAATTTTTCTAAAATAGATTAGGCTTTTTATTCAGAAAGTAACAATTTATATTTAGAAAATTACAATTCATATTCAGGATTTCCATTTGATATTCAGAAAAATACAATTGACATTCAGAAAATTACAATTGATATTCAGAAAACTTTCTGAATATAAACTGAAAAAGATGTAGTATAATTTCAACCCGAGATTCATACATACTTGAATACTAGTACGAACCAGGATTTTTGTGACTAGTATGATTTCGCCCAGCAAATTATAGTTGTAGACTAGTATGTTTTCTGATTAGATTTATTGGTTTAAGGGTAATCAGCAAAGAACTAGTATAAAAACATCCATAAAATGTATAGTAAACGAGCTAGGTGTCTGCTGAGTAGTTTGGAATTGATTAGTTTGAAGGAATTCAGAAATTAACTGGTATGAATACACCACAAAATGTTTAGGCGTAGAATTATAATGTTGCTGAGTAGTTTGGCATTGACTGGTTTAAAGCTAATCAGAAATGAACTAGTATGAATACACCACAAAATGTACAATCAATGAACTACATTGTTTGCCGAGTAGTTTGGCAATGACTGGCGTAAAGGAAATCTGAAATGAACTAGTATGAATACACCACAAAATGCATAGTCAATGAACTAGAATTTTTGCTGAGTAGTTTGGCATTGAATGGTTTAAAGCTAATCAACAATGAACTGGTATGCATATGCCACAAAATGCATAGTCAATGAACTATATTGTTTGCTGAGTAGTTCGACATTGACTGGTTAAAGGTGATCAGAAAAGCACTAGTATAAACACACCACAAAATGTATAGTCAGTGAACTAAATTGTTTGCTGAGTAGATCGACATTGACTGGTTTAAAGTTGATCAGAAGTGAACTAGTATGAATACGCCGCAAAATGTATAGTCAATGAACTATATTATTTGCTGAGTAGTTCGACATTGACTGGTTTAAAGGTGATCAGAAATGAACTAGTATGAATACACCACAAAATGTATGGTCAATGAACTATATTATTTGCTGAGTAGTTCGACATTGACTGGTTTAAAGGTGATCAGAAGTGAACTAGTATAAATACACCACAAAATGTATAGTCAGTGAACTATATTGTTTGCTGAATAGATCGACATTGACTGGTTTAAAGGTGATCAGAAGTGAACTAGTATGAATACACCACCAAATGTATGGTCAATGAACTATATTATTTGCTGAGTAGTTCGACATTGACTGGTTTAAAGGTGATCAGAAATGAACTAGTATGAATACACCACAAAATGTATAGTCAGTGAACTATATTGTTTGCTGAGTAGATCGACATTGACTGGTTCAAAGGTGATCAGAAGTGAACTAGTATGAATACACCACAAAATGTTTAGTCATTGAACTATATTGTTTGCTGAGTAGTTTGGCCTTGACTGGTTTAAAGGTGATCAGAAGTGAACTAGTATGAATACACCACAAAATGTATAGTCATTGAACTATATTGTTTGCTGAGTAGTTTGGCCTTGACTGGTTTGAAGCTAATCAGCAATGAACTAGTATAAATACACCAAAAAATGTATAGTCAATGAACTAGAATTTTCGATGAGTAGTTTGGCATTGACTGGTTTTAAAACTAATCAACAATGAACTGGTATGCATATGCCACAAAATGGTTAGTCAATGAACTAGTATGTTTGCTGAGTAGTTAGGAATTTGACTGCAGGGCTATTACAAGAAGTAATTCTCATCTGTGCAATAAAAATCCCGACTTGTTTTGTTACGTTTGTGGAGAATTTAATTTGGAAAGGAATCGAAGAACGTTGACTGATAAGATAAAAAAAGTATGAACAATGTTTTGTTAATCTGATTACTAATTTGGATTCGGCATGGGTTCCACATATGACTTGTAGTCGATGTAACCTAATGTTATCCCGGTGGGAAAAAACAAGAAGCGGGAAAACTTGAAATTCGCAATACCAATGATATGGTTTCCACTAGCAAGTCTACGAAATTGTTATTTTTGTATGACTGATACTGCCGGATCTGTTACGCCGCAAAACATAGAGGCTGTCAAGGAAACTGAAACTATTGAAGAAATGGATGTGGAAGTAGACAAAATCCTAGTTGACGAAGATTCGGATCAGTATAATTGTTTATCATAAAAAAAAAAACGAATGGCGGCGATATACCAACAGGTTATCATAAGCTCTAGCGATATTTTAGCCGAGCTTCTCTTTCCAACTTGTGGTGTGTTGCTTTTGAGTTTTCCGACCAGTTGGCGGGACCTACAGTTTTTTGACCACTCCGAACGGCACTTGCAAAGCAAATAAATTTTTTGCTGAGAAGCTTCTCATGGCAGAAATACACCCGGAGAGTTTGCCAAACTACTGCCGAGGGGCGACCCCGTTTATTTAAATTATTTTTCTAAATAATTGTTGATGTTACTTTTTCCGGGCATCGAAACGCCACGACGGCCGAACACTTAACCGCTACACCACAGCGGCCGGCTTTTTTATCACAAAACTGCTTAATTTGAACCAAAACCTTTTTTAAAATGTTTTTATTAGGTCGCTTTCGTCGTTCTTGCGCCCGGATTTTTGCATTCAATTTTGAACCAACTGCGCTAGGGTCTTGAAATTTTCACCACGTCATGATCTACTCCCTTATTCATAAAAAATATGAAAGGTTTAATGAGCTCGTTTAATCAAAATTTGTATGAAAATGTCATTTTATTTCATATAAATTTGGATTTCTGAATATCAATTTCAATTTTCTGAATATCAAAAGGAACTCTCTGAATATCAGTTCTTATTTTCTGAACATGAAATGAAATTTCCCGTTTTCTAGTATTCTAGCCTAAAAAATGAGCAGGTTTTTTCGATTTCCCATTTTTTTTTTTCAAAAATTGTTAAAAATGTAAATACCCATATAATGTAAATACCTATATACTGCAGGAGCACAGCCCAGAGCTACCAACACAGAACTGGAGGGTGATAAACGTGGAAAAGACCGACAAGGCTACCATGCAGATAGTTCTGTTACTTGACGAGGCAAGCATCGAGGCTTTGGCCAGGTGCAATCACACGGTCAGGTATGGCTACAAAAAGGTTGTACTTAAGGTTTACAAGGCCGATGCTGAAGCCGTAGCCAACCTTGCTACTCTTGCGGAGGCGGACCCCTCCCCCAGTGATAACGAGATGGACGTGGACGACAACGGGTCAGTTGCGTCGGTTGCACGGAGTGGCTACGCCTCGTCCAGCTCGGACGGTAGCTCGACTCTCAGGAGGCTTTACTCCGAGAGTCAGCTTCTGAGCGGGGACGATGCGGATGCGACGCTCACGGAGGAGGGCGCCAAAAATAGTGATGAGGGTCCTCCAAATTAATCTCCTTCACAGCAAAGCTGCATCGGCTGCACTTCTACTGCGGCTTTCGAAGGGTGTAGTAGATATTGTTCTGGTCCAAGAGCCGTGGATCACTGGTGATAGGATCTGTGGCTTGAGGACCCCTACATACAAGCTGTACAGCGCTAGAGATAAAGGTAAGCCTCGTACGTGCATTTTAGCCAAAACAAACATTATTCTATATTCTAGTTAAGCCAGCATACAAACATACACGGTACAGCCTAGTGGTTAGACTGCCGTCACTAGAAGTTGAAGCAACCGAGATCAAAGCCCGCTCGGAGGCAAAACACTTCTAGTAAATCATTACGAATTAGTCCGTAGATCGCTTTCGCCAGCGTGAAATAGTACTATAACTATAGCGTGTAATGTTGTTTGTAGCTTTTCTTTGAGTTTTCTTCAAAACAAAAACATAATAATTCAACATGAAATTTCAATAGGAATTATTATCCCGGTCTATAGCTCACAAAATTCTTACTTATGTATGTATATGCAAAAATGCTAGACCACTAAAACAAAAACCAGTTTAGTTCAGCCGAGAGCACGCGGCATTTAATACAACAACAATTGTATTAAAAAACAAAGTCCCTGCCTAAATAGCATTGTTGGAAGCAGAATGTTTCTTCGCTAGTAGGCAATGGGCAAAGAACACCAACAAATATATTGATTGAAAACTCTAGTTAAGTCAGCATACAAACATACACGGTACAGTCTAGTGGTTAGACTGCCGTCACTAGAAGTTGAAGCAACCGAGATCAAAGCCCGCTCGGAGGCAAAACACTTCTAGTAAAATCATTACGAATTAGTCCGTAGATCGCTTTCGCCAGCGTGAAATAGTACTATAACTATAGCGTGTAATGTTGTTTGTAGCGTTTCTTTGAGTTTTCTTCAAAACAAAAACATAATAATTCAACATGAAATTTCAATAGGAATTATTATCCCGGTCTATAGCTCACAAAATTCTTACTTATATGTAAAAATGCAAGACCACTAAAACAAAAACCATTTTAATTTATTTTTAAAATTTTAAAATTTTTCAATATTTTTTAAAATGCAACGAAAATCATACGGCCAAACATTTGTTTGATAGGTCCCACCGCAAAATTGGACTATGTTATAAAGGTTATAGCTTTTATAAGACCCAAATGGCTACCAGTGGGCTTTCGTGGCTGGATCTGCCTTTTGACGTAAATAGCATTTTCCACAAAATTTTCGAATAATAAAATTACACGAATGATATGTAGATTGAACACTATTTATATCAAACACGCAGTGGAAACAGTTGACAATTATTTCAAACCCAAAACCTACAAACACGGTGTTTGTTTTTGGTGGAAACACCATATTAGTCCACGTTTTATCACACAGGACTTATGGATGGGTTATTAAAACACCCATCAAAATCTTTCATTTTACATCCATATTGTAGGAACTCCGTCTAGAGCCGCTCCTGGTATATTTTTGGGTCAATACCTTGAAAAAGGGGTGACTAATAACTCCACCGTGTTAAAGCACTAGTCAGCACCTCATTGGATACCCATATTTTATAAACCTGTATAAGATTACCCTGGCCCACATTATGCAGGATACCTTTCTCGAAAACCTTTGCGGACTCTTAGATTTTTTCGCCTATATCCATGTCGGGCTCAAGCAAAAACTACGTGCTAAATTTCATGTTGCGAGAAGCTGAGTAAAATAATATCTTGCATACATTTAATATGGTGACTATAAATTAGATGTGGGCGTCGTGCGTGTTTTTGACCGTGACACGAAATACGCACGCATGTGTCCATGTTGTAGTGTTTGAAAATGAGATTTCGTGTCATTCTCTTGCGTGATCGCGTTGAGCCCGAAAACCAAAAAAAAAACAAGTAAGGAAAGCTGTCTTCGGCTGTGCCGAAGGCTAAATACCTTTCATGAATAAGCGTCACGATTTTCACTGTTTGATCCCCAGTACAGCCTGTGTGAATTTAACTTTAGCTCATACCGAAATTTTCGGAGCTATCGATTATATGAGGACGATGTGTTATATTGGTGCAATCTCATTGATTTTTAACATTGACATTCCACATTCTAAAATAGCAACATTTACGAAATTTCACGTTCCTACCGATATAATTACAGGAGTTATCTACCAAAATCCGTTTATCAGAACAATCGATTGTATGGGGGCTATGTGAAATATTTATCCCATTTCAATGATTTTCAACATCGATATTTTACATATAAAAATAGCGACCCTTACAAAATTTCGCGTTCCTATGTGTTTAATTACAGGACTTATAGCCCAAAATCCGCTTATCGGAATAATCGATTGTATGGGAGCTATGTGAAATATTTATGCCATCTCAATGATTTTCAACACCGATATTTCACATATAAAAATAGCGATACTTCCAAAATTTCACGTTCCTTATTTTATAATTACAGGAGTTATCTACAAAAATCCGTTTATCGGAACAATCGATTGTATGGGGGCTATGTGAAATATTTATTCCATCTCTATGAGTTTCAACATCGATATTTCACATATAAAAATAGGAATACTTACAAAATTTCACGTTCCTACGTGTTTAATTACAGGAGTTATAGCGCAAAATCCGTTTATCGGAATAATCGATTGTATGGGAGCTATGTGAAATATTTATCCCATCTCTATGATTTTCAGCATCGATATTTCACATATAAAAATAGCAACACTTATAAAATTTCACGTTCCTTCGTGTTTAATTACAGGAGTTATAGCCCAAAATCCGTTTATCGGAATAATCGGTTATATGGGAGCTATATGTTATATTGGTGCGATCTTGCTGGTTCCGACAAATGATTCCTATATTGGAAAATGGTGGCCGCATACCAAATTTCAGCCAAATATCTCAAAAACTGAGGGACTAGTTTGCGTTCAAACAGACAGACAGACAGACAGACAGACAGACAGACAGACGGACAGACGGACAGACGGACATGGCTAAATCAACTCATCTCGTCATCCTGATCATTTCGGTATACTTATTGATGGGTCTATCTCTTCTTCTTCTCATATTTACAAACATCGGACCAAAGTTATAATACCATTTCATGTTCATGAAAGGTATAAAAACACGCATAAAAAACAAGAAACACTTTTTTCACTTTTTGTACTAAACTGGCGCACTTTTATTTTTGATAAATTACACAGTACAACAAAAATTGATTTTTTTATGCAACAGAGTAACCATAGTACTTTTCTGAAAGAGGGCGTCGCGTAGATCATTTTTCCGAACAAACTTATAGTCCAGCTCGTCACAGTTCTTTTTTAATTGCACCCAAAGGTTAAGGGGGTCATATTGGGTCTTTGTACCATAACCACATAAACTTGAAGAGCTACAGCTGCGGTGTCCAAGGGAAGGTTGTTGGCAATAAAAAGGCTAACATTTTTCTTCTAGATATTGTCCCGCTACGATTCATGGTTATGTCATTTTTTCTTGGGTTTTTGTAAAATTTCTCGAAAAAATGTCTCCCCTGAGTCTACTGTTAACAATATTTTTACGACACCTTCGAGAAAAATATTCCTCATAAAAAATAGGGGGTGTGCCCAAATAACGAAATTTCCGTCGAGGACTCCTTTAACCATAAACAAGCAAAAACTAGAGTTCATCCAAGAAACAACTAAAATACATGAGACATTCCATATGAAAACGTCTAATTCAAAAAGCTGGTTAGTCTCGGATTTTGCTCAAACTTTGAGGGACACTTCTTTAGGGTCCTAACGGATCAAATTTACACACATTTAATTTTTATAACCACTGGTTTCGGACTGGTCCAATTTTAAAGTTTGAAAAACGTCGTTTTTAGGCTTACCCTATCATTGCTGTACACATGCTTCTATTAGAGATATCCTTTCATTCGATACGGCGTTTAAAGCTAAAAGAGAGTAGGTAGTTTGTTCAAAAGTAAATAATAAATCATACAGCGAGAACCTGGTATTATAGACCTGGAAGTTAAAATTCATAATTTTTATCATTTTTTGTCAACTTTAGCTGGCTCTGGCGCCTTCACTGTTTTAAGTAGCCATGCAATTTTCAGATATTAAGGGTATCTACATATCCTAGAAGAAACTACCCCATCCATTGGCCAAAAAAACTCACTCCTTATAGGTAAATTATTATCTCGAAATTTGTAAGTTTTCAAAAATCGTGTTTTTCAGGCTCTAAAACGGACATGTTTCTCAAGAGATAAAAATACGAATTTGTAATGGACTCCAGTCCTGACAGAGGTCTTCTAATACCTCAACATTTTATTTTGTTATATTCATACTAAAGTGGGCTACCCACCAGCCAAGAAATGCCTCAAGAAAAAAACCAGCATATATTTCTTATGCCTGGTCAGGTAATATTGAGGTTTACGGTATTTTCCATTTTATTGCAGATTACTATTACAAAAATGTATAAAACATGTGCAGCGAAGTATATACTCATCTTTGCCGTGAATGTGAAATATATACGAGCATATTTATTTCTTGAGGTAAACCGGCGTTGCCAACCATCGAAAATTGTAGTATTTTTTCTTATGAGTTGAATATTGGCTCAAGAAAATTTTACGTGTGAAAACAGTTCTTGACCATTTCTTGGACGTTTTTTTATATGGAGTTTGACATTTCTTGGCAGGTGAGTAGCTCGCTTAAGGGTCTCTGCTGATGGATCTCCTAATCCAATATAAACTTTTTTCAAAGTAAATTTTCGTATAATTTTTGAGACTTTTTGTCAAGCAACCTTTACCAAACTACTCTCTTTTACCTTTAAAACGCTGTATCGAAAGCAAGGATATCTCTGATAGAAACAAGTGTACAGCTATAATAGGGTAAGCCTAAAAACGACGTTTTTCAAACTTTGAAATTCGACCAGTCCGAAACCAGTGGCTATGAAAATTAAATGTGTTTAAATTTTATCCGTTGGGACCCTAAAGAAGTGTCCCTCAAAATTTGCGAAATCCTAGACTAGCTTTTTGAATTAGATGTTTTCATATGGAATGTCTCATGTATTTTAGCTGTTTCTTGGATGAACTCTAGTTTTTGCTTGTTTATGGTTAAAGGAGTCCTCCACGGAAATTTCGTTATTTGGACACCCCCCCCCCCCCCCCCCCCTATTTTTTGTGAGGAATATTTTACCCGAAGGTCTCGTAAAGATATTATTAACAGTAGACTCAGGGGAGACATTTTTTCGAGAAATTTTACAAAAACCCAAGAAAAAATGATATAACCATGAATCGTAGTGGGACAATGTCTAGAAGGAAAATGTTAGTATTTTTATTGCCAACAACCTTCCCTTAGACACCTAAGCTGTAGTTCTTCAAGTTTATGTGGTTATGGTACAAAGACCCAATATGACCCCCTTAACCTTTGGGTGCAATTAAAAAAGAACTGTGACGAGCTGGATTATAAGTTTGTTCGGCAAAAATTATCTTCTCGACGCCCCCTTTCAGAAAAGTACTATGGTTACTCTGTTGTAAAATGGCTGGTGTACAGTGTTATGTATATTTTTTTATACATAAGTATCTTAATTCCACTTCACTCCATCCCAAACTTCAGGTTAACACTTCATTAAATACAAAAATACAGATTTTTTTTATTTCACCAGCATAATAGTTTGGCCTAGCGTTTTTTGTTCGTGTTGTAGCTGTTGTTGTTAACAATGCATTGCCCTGCCTAGAGTGTATGATCATTCCGAAGATCTTCATCAAGCTCTTCTAACGGGAGTCCAAGGAAACGCGCAGTTTCAACAGGGTTGGACCAGAGAAACAGAGGGGTTAGAAGAGTAGTTTCAATTGGACAATTGAAGAGATGTAGGGTATCATGGGGGTCCTACCACATGCAGGGCATGTGTTTGAAATTGTATCATTCAGTCTGGATAAGTAAGAGTTTAACCTCACACTGTATCCAGACCTAAGCTGTGCCATGGTGACTCTTGTCTCCCTTGGTAAGGTGCGTTCTTCTTCAGCAATATCGGGTGGAAGACTGTTTAGAACGGGATTCACAGGTAGAGATCTGACCAAAGTGTCAACCGACTCGGTGTGGATGTCGGTTAGAGCCCGCTTATGATTCCGCAGATCAAACGGCAAGGTAATATGATGCCGGATTACTGAACCCTGCGGGTTAGGGGTTTAGAATATGCCCGAGGTAGGCATACCGGTCGTAAGAGGCGACTAATATGCACATAGGTAATTGACGTGCTACTCGATGGTTGATCTACGGATATGATGCCTCTCACCTCTCATTACCCATCTTCTCCTTCCTCACGGATGGAGGGATGACATGACCTAGAAGGTTCCACTGGTCATACCAAATCGCTACCACGACAGTCGGGCAGTACCGCAAGGGAGTACCGCAGCGTACCGGGGTCATATCCGGCCAAGGACTGTCAACTTCGGCATCACTCCCCAAAACCTTCGGGGAGTATTTTGCTGTTAACAACAACGTCAGCAACGATTCTTTGTCTTTTCCCCAAGTACTGCCGGCAAGTGACTTGAGGATCTTGTTCCGACCTCGTACCTTTGAGACCATTGCAGACACATGCCCAGCAAATAAGAAAGTATTATCCAGTGTTACCCCCAGTAACTTTGGGTGGCTGACAGTTGGTAGCTTAGTGCCATCAACATAAATGTCTAATTCGTTTCTCGCCTGGTGCCTCCATGTCGTGAAAAGTGTCCCGTGGATTAAGTCGGTGATATCGTCAGGTCTCGTTCAGTGAAAAACCTGGAAAGGTCGCAGAGGTAACTCTTAGGGACGTATATTTTTCGGGGTTTGGCCATCCCGGGATTTTCGGGATATGATTTTACAAATCCCGGGATCCCGGGATTAGGGTACTCGTTATTTCTAACAGGTTTACTTAAAAAGACTGGAGAAATAGTTTGTGAAACTGTCAACTTTTAAATAAATAAAGAATTGAATTATCATTTACATTTTTTATTTACTTTTAATGTATTTCATTTGAATAAAAAAAAATAATACACTTCAATAGAAAGTTATAAATTATAAATAATTTATTAAGAATTCTTTTTTTTTTGGTAGTTGAATTCCTACATGCTCTAAAATTCATTGTACGTTTTTAATTTTATATACCTCAACGCAGCTATAAGTGCAACCATGACTTAGAAATCTCGCACTTCAGAAAAATATTTTTAGCTAATTTCTTATAAAATAATGTATCAGAATCTAATACATAAATTGGAAATTAGGTTTCAAAAATCTATGCGAAATTCGAGAAAATTCGGCAAATTTTTATCAAAATTCCTAGGTTTCTTATCATAGTTTTTAGAATATTTTGAAGTATGCGATTTTGTTGGCCGTTTGATTCTAGTATAAGGTGTTAATCTTAATCTTTTAAAAAATGTCTCTGATTCTTTGAATTATATTTTTCTTAACGTTTTCTTACATACACCTTTATAATTTTAATTTGCTTTAACCCTAGAATCGTAATACAGTTTTACCCTACGTTAATGCTAATATACGTAAATTTTACGTACTACACCGTTTGGGGCAGTAATTTTAGATAAATGTTTAATAAAAACCTGTTTTTCTTTTGTGTTGATTTTATTAAATGAAAGTACAAAGTTTTTTGGTTTTTAAAACTAAATAATAAGAATTTCTACATACATCCGTCGAATATTTTAATTTGATGCTCACCACACAGGGCAGCTTCATTATGTATTCAAAAAGAGGTAGTTGTCAGCCTTTTTTTTTTAAATAGTTACAAAGTTTTAAGTATAAAGGTTC
Organism: Campiglossa producta; assembly: GCA_964058755.1. NCBI lineage: Eukaryota > Metazoa > Arthropoda > Insecta > Diptera > Tephritidae > Campiglossa > Campiglossa producta. The sequence goes on from CAXKVI010000002.1 coordinate 60,082,016, forward strand.
GCCTTTTGGTGAAAAATATTAGTAATTGCGTTTTATTAGGTTTATCACAGAAACTGTTCTTCAATTGTATAGAAAGTTTGGATAATAATACATACGTTAATGCTAAGACTACGTAAAATTTACGTACACACTTTTTTTGTAAGAACGATAAAAGCGAACCAGGAACTGACAAATGATTAATTATTCACTTTTTAATGAAACAATAAAATGAAGAAAGCACTGCCGAGTGCTCACAGCTATACGAAACTGCGGTAAACTGTAATGGCACTTTTTATGAGACATACACGTAAAATTTACGTATATTACCATTCTAGGGTTAAGGAAAAATTACTTAGCTAGCCAGAAAAAAAATAGCCAAAACTCACGGAAACTTTTTACAATCTTAAGACTAACATCCCATTATGCTATTTAAAATCAAATGGGAAACAAAACTGAATAGAAAAGTAAATTTGTCGAAATTGCATAAACTGGGTGCCCTTACAGCTACTTCGGAGAGTGTATTATCTTCAAAATATATTGTTAATTTATTAATATAAGTGTATTAAACAGTTTAATAATGGTAGATATTAGAGCCCTGCATGAATGGATTCAAACTTTGAGTACAATAGAGTACAGTCAATTTGAATTTTCCATTTGAAGAACCAAAAAACTCAGCCTTGAATATTTTATATTTTGAATAATCACTTTGCCTAAAATTTTCAAAATTAAAAAAAAAGAATATGAATGAACGAATGAAAATAATTTTATTCATTCTGATTCAAAACAAATATATTGGCTACAATTTCACATATTTTTTTTATAAATGTGTAGAATATTAGGTATTTTGGCTTAATCTTACTAATATTATAAATGTGAATGTAGCGATGTTTGGATGTTTGGATGTCCAGACGTTTACTCCTGTTCCTCAATAACGTGAGAATGGCAAGACGGATTTTGTTGAAATTTGGTAGGCAGACAGCTAATAGTCTGGAAGGAGGTATAGGCGATTTTTTTTTTTTTAATTTTGGGGGGTCCGGCCATGCTAGGGACCGATACTTTTGGATTTTTTTGTTTTTCCATATAACTCTGAGTACACTTGACCTAAACTTATGATATTTCGAATACAGGTGTAGAAACTTCGAACAATATGGGTATCAAACGAAACTGGAAGGTGCCAGGTCTCATTTGCACTTCGATATATTTCGATAAATTTATCGATAACTGAGTTATCAGTCGAAATGAGATTGCCCAGAAACCTTAAATTTTCCCTACAATATGGGTATCAAACGAAAAGGGATGACCCCAGGTTTCATTGGGACCTCAATATATTTCGATAAATTTGTCGATAACTGAGTTATCGGTGAAAATGTTATTGAACAAAAACCTTAAAATTACCCACAATATGGGTATCTAACGAAAGGGAATGGCCCCAGGTTTCATTTGGACCTCAATGTATTTCCATAAATTAATCGATAACTAAGTTATCGGTGAAAATGTGGTTGCTCAAAAACCTTAAAATTTCCCTACAATATGGGTATCAAACGAAAGGGGATGACCCCAGGTTTCATTTTACTTCAATATATTTCGATAAATTTATCGATAACTGAGTTATCGGTGAAAATATTATTGAACAAAAACCTTAAAATTACCCTACAATATGGGTATCAAACGAAAGGAATGGCCCCATGTTGCATTTGGACCTCAAAATATTTCGATAAATTAATCGATAACTAAGTTATCGGTGAAAATGTGGTTGCTCAAAAACCTTAAATTTTCCCTTACAATATGGGTATCAACGAAAGGGGATGACCCCAGGTTTGATCGATAACTGATCGATAACTGAGTTATCGGTGAAGATGTAATTGCCCAAAAACTTTAAAATTGCCCTACAATATGTGTAACAAACGAAAAGGAAAGGTTGCAGGTTTCATTTGGACTTTGATATATTTCGATAAATTTATCGATAACTTAGTTATAGGTGAAAATGTAATTGCCAAAAACCTTAAAATTGCCCTACAATATGAGTATTAAACGAAAGGGGATGGCACCAGTTTTCATTTGGATTTCAATATATTTCGATAAATTTATTGATAACTGAGTTATCGGTGAAAAATCCTTAAAATTGTCCTACAATATGGGTATCAAACGAAAGGGGATGGCCCCAGGTTCCATTTGGACTTCAATATATTTCGATAAATTTATCGATAATTGAGTTATCGGTGAAAACGAGATGGCTCAAAAGCCTTAAAATTGGTTTCATTTGGACTTGATATATGTATTTCGATATATTTATCGATAACTGAGTTATCGGTCAAAACGTGATCGCCCAAAACCATCAAATTATTTAATCAATCTACCTTTCCCCATTGATGGGAATTTTGAAAATTTTAAATACCCTTGGTAAATGCTTCAGTATTTAATAATCTATATATATAAAAATGAAATCTATATATATAAAAATGAAATGGTGTATAATTGTAACGCTAAAACTCGAAAACGGCTGAACCAAATGAAATACTTCCTTTGGGGGATTTGTTTGTTATTACCACGCGCAGGTCATGTCTTAAAATCAGAACAAAATATTAAGGGGGCGTGGCACCTCCCATACGAACTGAATTTTTCAAGTTGAATATCTTCAAAAGTGTTTAAGGTAGGAACATGAAAATTGGTACAGAGCTACAGGATAACAGCACCACTCTCACCTATAAAACCGGGGGTTATCCAATAAGGGGGCGTGGTACCTCCCATACAAACCAAATATTTTAAGCAGAATATCTGTGAAAGGGCTCAAGGTAGGGACCTGAAAATTGGTATAGACCTATATGGTATCAAAAGCCTTCTTACACATAAAAGAAGGGGTAACCGGAAAAGGGGGCGTGGCACCTCCCATACAAACTGAATTTTCAAGGTGAATATCTTCAAAAGTGTTTAAGGTAGGAACATGAAAATTGGTATAGAGCTATAGGATAACAACACCATTCTCACCCATAAAACTTTGGGTTATCGAAAAAGGGGGCGTGGTACCTCCCATACAATCTATATATATAAAATTGAAATGGTGTTCAGTCGTTACGCTAAAACTCGAAAACGGCTGAACCAAATCATATACTTCATTTAGGGGGTTTATTTGTTATTACCACGCGCAGGTCATGTTATAAAATCAGAACAAAATATTAGGGGGGCGTGGCACCTCCCATACAAACAGTTTTCTTCAAGGTGAATATCTCTAAATGGGTTTAAGGTAGGGACCTGGAAATCGGTACAGACCTAGAGAATAACAACACCATTCTCACCCATAAAACTGGGGGTTAACCAAAAAGGGGGCGTGGCACCTCCCATACGAATGAAATACTTCATAGTCGATATCTCTGGAAGTATTCATGTTAGACCACTGAAATTTGGTAAGGGATTATATGAGATCAACCCCTACCACCTCCAAAAAAGCTGGGGATAAAGAAAACGGGGGCGTGGCACCTCCCATACAAATTAAATATTTCATAGTCGATATCTCTGGAAGTATTCATGTTAGACCACTGAAATTTGGTAAGGGGTTATATGAGATCGATCCCTACCACCTCCAAAAAAAACTGGGGATAACGAAAAGGGGGGCGTGGCACCTCCCATACGAATGAAATACTTCATAGTCCATATCTCGGGAAGTGTTTAGTTTAGACCACTGAAATTTCTTGAGGAGTTAAATAAGATTAATCCCATCATCTCCAAAAAAACTGGAGATAAAGAAAAAGGGGGCGTGGCACCTCCCATACGAAGGAAACATTTCATAGCCCATATCTCTGCAAGTATTTATGTTAGACCACTGAAATTTGGTGAGGGTTTATATGTGATCGATCCCTAATACCTCCCAAAAAACTCGAGTTAACGATAAAGGGGGCGTGGCACCTCCCATACGAATATAATACTTCATAGTCCATATCTCTAGAAGTATTTAGGTTAGACCACTGAAATTTTGTGAGGAGTTATATAAGATCAATCCCGGACACCTCCAAAAAAAACTGGGGATAAGGAAAAAGGGGGCGTGGTTTCTCCTATATGAAGGAGATAGGGATATGGTTTAAAATAGATATAGGGATCGGGTTAGAGAAACAGAGAGGGAAATAAATTTGTGGCAGGACAACGTCTGCCGGGTCAGCTAGTATTATATAAATATCAAAGTTTGAAGTTTAGATGAACTATTCGATAAATACTTTCAATTCAATTTCTGAGACATTTATATCCATACTTAAAGCCAAAGCAATATTTAACTTTGAAACCTCACTTTCAATCGATTTCAAGGATATGTATATTAAATAAAATTTTTGAAAACCGTTTTTCAATACATACCATTTTTTCAAAACTCTAGGAACATAGGCAAATAATTGATCTTCCAACAGTTTTTTTATTTGATCAATCTACCTAACTTGGTGAACTTCGACGACCGAATTTTTACTTAAAATGTTGAAAGGGTACTTCGCAGAGGCGGGCAAGGCCGCGGGTATATCTATACTAGTAGAACATAAATGGGTGTATTTTGTTTTGTGAGAGTTAGAAATACATCTGGGTGAAGGTTCTTGGTTGAGTTGGCTGCAATTCTGAAAAATTCAAAAATTCTTGAAAAAACCCCAGTAAAAGTATTTATTATAATCTGCATACAAATATGGGAATATACAAATATGGATATCGTCGGTGATTATGCAAAACCACTCATCGGAGTTGTCTTAAAATTCCATAATTTGTAGCTGCAAAACCGCCAAACTGAAGTATCGTATACACCGTTTTGAAAATGCCCGTTACGTCGTTTTGCAGAGTCACCGACGATATGTTTTTTAACAGAAACATTAACAACTTTTGTTCAGACTGGACTAAGTCCATTTTGAAGATGTATGTGTGAAATGCTCATGTAGCGTTAAAATTTGCAATCCAACATGCAATTCTAAAATCTTTCACGGAAATGATTGTTGGGATATCTGCATAGATTTCGTTTGAAATTTTTTGAATATTCAAATGCAGACATTTATTTCAAACAGCCAGGTATTCAAATTCAAAGCAAAGCAAAGCCGATTCAATTAAATTCAAATTCAATATGAATGATTCATTTGCCGTTTTGGATGGATTCATGCAGGGGTCTAGTATTATTTAAAAAAAAATTGAAAGATTCGACATGCTTCTTATTGGATTTATGAAGTTAACTTCTTAGGCATCAATATGAAGTTTTGATTGAGAGTAAAATTTGAGTAAATGGATGACGATGAAACGGAAGTTATGGCACGGAAACAGAAATTGTAGCCGACTTTCAGGCGTTTGTTGCAGACTTTCAGGCGTAGGCGTTTTTCTTATATCTCGAAAACCGCTCAACCGATTTGGATAATATTTGGCATTATAGATAGTATGATTCATTCTAAGATTATATGCATGGGTGTTGCCACTTGTCGCAGTTCACAGGGTTGCCACTTATCTCAATTTTTTTTTAATATTGAGCAAGATATGCCAATATTGGTATCAAATGAAAGGTATTTTCGACCGTATTCTAAATATGTAAATCTCAAGCAGGGTTGCCACCTAACCGCATTTTATATATTTTTCTCTATATCTCGGAAACCGCTCGACCGATTTGGATAAAGTTTGACATTATAGATAGTATGATTCATTCTAAGATTATGTGCGTGGGTGTTGCTACTTGGGGCGGTTCACAGGGTTGCCACCTAACCGCATTTTATATAATTTTCTCTATATCTCGGAAACCGCTCGACCGATTTGGATAAAATTTCACATTATAGATAGTATGATTCATTCTAAGATTATGTGCGTGGGTGTTGCCACTTGGGGCGGTTCACAGGGTTGTCACCTATCTCAATTTTTTTTTTAAATATTGAGCAAGATGTGCCAATATGGGTATCAAATGAAAGGTATTATCGACCGTATTCCAAATATTTAAATCTCAAGCAGGGTTGCCACCCAACCGAGTTTTATATATTTTTATTGATATCTCGGGAACCGCTTGACCGATTTGGATAAAATTTGGCATTATAGATATTATGATTCATTCTAAGATTACATGCGTGGGTGTTGCCACTTGGGGCGGTTCACAGGGTTGCCAAATGTCTAATTTTTTTTTAAATTATAATATGGGTATCAAATGAAAGGTATTTTTAACCTTATTCCAAATATGTAAATCTGAATGTAACCGCATTTTATTTATTTTTATTAATATCTCGGGAACCGCTTGACCGATGTGGATAAAATGTGGCACTATAGATAGTATGATTCATTCTAAGATTACATGCGTGGGTGTTGCCACTTGGGGCGGTTCAAAGGGTAGCCAAATGTCTACATTTTTTTTTTAAATACCCGTCACCCCCATACAAAGTACAACGTATACGTTGCAACTCTATATGGGGATGACAGACAGACGGATCCCCCAAGATATGTGTTTAGGGCCGGAGTTCATACACCCATGAAGCTAAACCAGCGCGTTTGTCTGATGTAGCGCAGAATGTCATCTATATTTGCAGATTCTAGCTCCGCGAGACATCCAAAGGAGTGTTTGCGGAGACATCGGTACCTGGTTTTCGACAGAGCGGGACAGTGGCATAGATAGTGTTCTACACTTTCTATCTCCTCCTTGTCCCTGCAGCTGCGGCAGAAGTCATTTGTATACAGGCCCATGAGAGCGCCATGGGTTCCCATAAGACAGTGTCCTGTAAGAAGGCCCACTAGTGGGCTAATGAATAGGCTATTCACATGAATTACCGATTGCGACCTTTTTTCGTTAAGTTTGGGCCAAATTTGCCTGGACGTTCTGCAAGTCGGCTCCATGGCCCATCTTGCGTCGGCTTGTTCTATGAACCGGGAACGCAGCCAGTGCTTGCATGTATTTAGAGGGGGGCTCACCCAGCTGCCGGAGGTGATTGTATGTAGACAGGTGCCCTTCCTTGCTAGCTCATCGGCAGCGCAGTTACCCGGCCTGGGACCCATATTATACTCAGGCTGCACTTATCGGCTAGCTTATTTAGAGCTTCCCTGCACTTAATCGCCACTAGTGACGACGTCTTACTACTTTGCAGGGATTTTATGGCAGCTTGGCTGTCGCAAAAGGTACAGTCCCTCCAGGATTCTAGTGCGTTGAGCCTACCTGCGTTGCAACTGGCAGTAAATTTCCCATACAGGTCAGTGGGAAGAAGAAACAGTATGGTTTCAAGAGCCTTGGTGGGAGTGGAGGGGAGGGCACCGCTAATAAGCATTGCTGCCATCCGTTGCACCTTTGTGGCTTTGGTTTTGTTAGATTCGATCTCAAGAGCCGGCCACCATATGGTGACAGCGTAGAAAAGTATACATAGGTCGCACCACTGCCGTGTAGATCCAGTGGACAATGTGGGGCTGAAGACCCCACTTTTTCCGATTGCCGACCTACAGGCGTAGAGCGCCATTGTGGCTTTCCTGGAGCGTTCCTCCATATTACGCCTCCAGTCCAGCCTTTTGTCAAGAATTACGGCAAGGTATTTAACCTCGGTAGAGAGTTTGATCACCCTCCCATTCAGCGGTGAAAACTGGTATATTGCGTCTGCGGGTGAAGAGCACAATCTCAGTTTTTTCACTGCTGATGCTTAGTCCACATTCCTCAGACCAGGTTTTTTTTAGATTCAGCGCATTTTGCAAGAGTTCGCTAAGCACCGACGGATGCTTGCCAGTAGCCGTCAGGGCTATGTCGTCGGCATAGGCAATGACCTGGCAGCCGGTGTGATTTAGTCTAGATAAAAGAGTGTTCACCGTCAGGTTCCAAAGTAGAGGAGGGAGAACACCCCCTTGGGGGGTTCCTCTGTTGGCATACCTTGTAGGTGAAGAATTGCCCATTTCGGAAATAATGGTTCTTCTTTGGAGAAGGAGTTCAACGAACTCCACCAGAGGCTCCTCCACTCCCAGCAAACGCAGGGAGTTCGTTACCGCTGTTGGTAGAACGTTGTTAAAAGCCCCTTCTATGTCAAGAAAAATGCCGAGCGTAAACTCCTTGAAAGCAAGTCCCTTCTCTATCCCAGAGGTGATAGCGTGTAGAGCCGTCTCTACGGACTTGCCTTTGGAGTAGGCATGCTGGCTGTTGGAGATTAGTCCTGGATTTGCCGTTCGCCTAATGTAGGCATCTAGCCATCTTTCTAGAACTTTTAGGAGGAAAGAGGTCAGACTTATAGGTCTGAGATCCTTTGGGTTATTGCAGGATATCCTGCCTCCTTTCGGTATAAAGACTACCTTTGCCTTGGTCCATTCCGTGGGGATATAGGCCAGGTTGAGGCATGCCTTGTAGATTTGAGTTAGCAGCGGACTTATAAGATCGCTCGCTGCTTGTAGTTCGGCGGGGAATGTACCATCTAGTCCCGGAGATTTGAAGGGTTTAAAGGACCTGATTGCCCAGTTAACTCCTTTTTTGTTGACTATGTGGTCCAAGGGCCGCGACGGCCTTGGGTCAGATTGCGAGTTCGAGGGTATGTATGGTTGAGAGGTGCAGCCCGGAAAGTGGGCCGTGACCAAGGTATCCAGGATTTCGGCACTAGATGAGGCCCATTTTCCATCAGCTGTACGAATACAGCTGAGAGGAGTAGGGTTTTTGGAGAGGACCTTACGTAGGCGATTTGACTCCGAGACTTCCTCAATATTGCTTGTGAAGTTTTTCCAGGATTCCCTTTTGGCTCTCCTGGTTAACTTCTTAAAAGATTTTAAGGCGTCCCTATAGGGGATCCAGATCCCTGTCTGTTTTGCCTGATTAAAGAGCTTTCTGCTGTTCTTCCTTTGCTCGGAGATTTCAGGGGTCCACCAGTACGGTTTCTTTCTACCCCTTTTTTTAATCTCCGGGCAGGCTGCTATGAAGGCAGCGTTACAAGAATTTATGACAAGATCAACTGCTTCGTCTATCTTATACGGTGAGTCTAGCTCACCGAGAGAAGCAAACGTTATGTCTGAGAGAGGCGCTTCATCAGATCTTATCGGTAGGCAAAACCTACCGTGAGAAGCGTTTTCTTGGAGGGTAGAAGACAGGACCACTTTGTAAAGGTCCCAGTCCGTACGTCTCCTGTTCCTATAAACCGCCATAGGCGGAGGTCGCAAAAGCAGATTAAAAGTTACGTACATATGGTCAGAGTAGAAGTTATCATCGGAAACGTTCCATTCCTTAACTAAGTCAGAGAAAGGTCCTGAAACCAGAGTAATGTCTAGAACTTCCCTCCTATTCGAGGTGACAAAAGTTGGCTTGTCCCCAGAGTTGCAGATACAGAGGTTGTTATTTATGATAAAATCAAAAAGAGACTCACCCCTTGTATTTGTGTCGGTTGAGCCCCATGCGAGGTGGTGCGCGTTGGCGTCGGCTGCAATGAGTATCGGAAGCCCCTTGAGTTCGGCCTCCTTTACCGCCTTGCTGAGCCTATCTTGTGCAGAGATGATCAGATCAGATCAGATCAGGGTTGCCACCTAACCGCATTTTATTTATTTTTCTCTATATCTCGGGACCGCTCGACCGATTTGGATAAAGATTCGCATTATATATAGTATGATTCATTCTAAGATTATATGCGTAGGTCAGGGATGTGATAAGTGGGCTTTTCCTACCAAAACTGGTAGGTTTTTTTCCTGTTGGTAGGATGGTAGGACGATTTGAGTTTTGGTAGGTTTTTACCTTCCTTCGAGTAACATCAATGTCTTTCTGCAAAGTCAAATTCTTCAAAGTCAAGTCTCATTCTTCTGTGATTGTATATGTATGTATGTACGAGGTGTGTTCAAAAAGTATCGCGAATTTTCAATTTTCGCTAGTTACGTATATTCGAATTTCGAATTTTTCGTGGCGTTATGTTGGTGCTCATGTCTCTCACTTATGCCGACAAGCTCGTCCATTTTGAATGTTCAGTTAATTGTTGACAGCTGCTTTGCTTGCACGTGTTTTGGATCGTCTTCGATTTTTACCTATTCAAAAAAATGGATCAAAGAACCTGTATCAAATTTTGGTTTCCACGTCATAACCATAAACCCACGATTCGTCACCAGTTATGACCCTCTGGAGCAAATTTGGGTCGTCGCGGACAGAGTTTAACATCTCATTAGCAATGTTCATGCGATGCTGTTTTTGGTCACAATTGAGCAATTTTGGTACGAATTTCGCGGCGAGCCGTCTCATGCCCAAATCATTGATAAAAATCGAATGGCACGAGCCAATCGATATGTTAAGGTCCTCAGCAACTTCTCTAACGGTGATTCGACGATTGGCCAATACCATTTTCTCCACTTCATTAATTTTTTCGTCTGTTGTTGAAGTGCTCGGGCGTCCTTCACGCTCTTCGTCGTTCACATCTTCTCGGCCTTCTGAGAATATTTTGTACCACCGATAAGCGTTGCTTCGGTCCAAGGTAGCTTCTCCGTATGCCACAGTCAACATTCGGAATGCATCCGCGCACTTAATTTTGTTTTTCACACAAAATTTGATACAGGTTCTTTGATCCATTTTTTTGAATAGGTAAAAATCGAAGACGATCCAAAACACGTGCAAGCAAAGCAGCTGTCAAGAATTAAACCTAACATTCAAAATGGCCGAGCTTGTCGGCATAAGTGAGAGACATGAGTACCAACATAACCCCACAAAAAATTCGAATATACGGAACCAGCGAAAATTGAAAATTCGCGATACTTTTTGAACACACCTCGTATGATCACTTTTGATCTGGAAATTCGTATCACAAATGACGGGGTTTACTTAGGAAGTTATTGCATAGTTAGTTTTCTTTTTTCTTTTTTTCAAAATCTGAGTACTTGATCAAGGAAGAATTCAAGAGTGATTTTTTTAGATACTGCAACGCTCCGTCGCATTCTTTGGAACTTTGAAGTCAGTATTTTGCCATGATAATTTTGATACATGCGTTAATAGTGAGTCAAGATTTTAATTCGCTTTAACGAATAAATCCTGGCAAATAGATAATGTCACAATTGTCTTGGAGTCTTTTTTTAACATAATTTGATGAAACCCGGATATGAGACCTCGGTACAAGAAAAAACTCGCTAATTGTATAGTACCTACATAAACTCGAAAAGCACGTCAGAAGGACCCGTTTCAGTCCCAGGAATAAGAATCCGCAAGCGAAAACTAATATCTTCAGTAGTTTACAAGATATTTACAAACTTACCTAGTTGAAAATTATCTGTCAATTTCATGTAGTTGCTGTAATGAGAAATTTAAGGTATTGCCAAAAGTGCAAAAGTGTGTTCTACGCAGGAAAACTGGTGATCGCCGGTGTTGGTAGGATCTATACAATTACCAAAAACTCATGAGAAAAGGTTTGATGCCGTGAAAAAATGTTGGTAGGATGACGGCCATTTTGGTAGGTTTTTAGTTGGGTTTTGGTAGGAAAAAAATTTTCAAAGTGGCAACCCTGGCGTAGGTGTTTCCATTTTAGGCTGTTCACAGGGTTGCCACCTATCTCAATTTTTTTAAATATTGAGCAATATATGCCAATATGGGTATCAAATGAAAGAAATTTTTAGTCGCATTTCAAATATGACGATTTCTAGCAGGGTTGCAGCTAGGGTTGTCCCCAAACCGTATTTTATTTATTTTTCCTTATATCTCGGAAACCGGTTTGCCGGTTTGTACTAAATTTGGCATTATTAGTAGTATGATTCATTCCAAGACTATATACATGGCGGTTGCCACTTGGGGCGGTTCAAAGGGTTGCCACCTATTTTTTTTTTGAGAAAGATATGCCTATATGGGTATCAAGTGAAAGGTATTTGCGACCGTGTTCCAAATATTTAAATTTCAAGTAGGCTTGCCACCTAGTCTTCCTATCTTTCTTCGTACAACTCTCTTTCCTATCTCCCTCCCTTTTGCTCTTCATTGCCCTCTTTCGTTCTACCACGCCCCTCTTCCTCAATATCCCATTCATATTGGCCCCTGTTAATTTAGGCCTAATTCTACCCATGTACCAAATTTTAAGGAAAACGCACCATATATAAGATATTTTCGAATGGATCGTTTCCCTGGTCCACTTCCCGGAAGTAAAATATTGTGAATCTAAACCATTCTCGAATACATTTATTCATATTTCGTTATTTCTGAACTTAAGAAGTTAACTTTTTTCACGTGTACTGGCTACACGCGGTTTTTGTTCTCACATCCCGAAGCGCTTAAAAAGTGTCGGGATCCCGGGATTTCGGGATCCCATCCCTAGTAACTGTTGATTTTCGCACAGAGTTCATCAGTATAGGGGCCTTTCCCCGTCGCCATTATAGTACAGTCGTCGGCATATGAAACGAAGATAAACAGTGTCGAGGATAGGATACCATCCTGTGGCACCCCCTGTCTAATACGTCTAGGGTTTGATGTAGCGTTTCTAACAAAATTTTCATTGGTTCTCAGATTTACGGACAATTGTCCCACTATATGGCGGGGCTTGTTTTATATGCTTTTATGATTACTAGAGTTCGCCCAGTGGTTGAAATTCAACCACAAACCCTTATTTTATCTTCCTACCTTTTTGCTATTTCTTAAATTTTCCTTTCTTTTCCATATTTAGTATATTTTTGGTTTCTATACATTCCTATTCATTTTGCCTTTTCCTCCCTCTTTACACCATTCAGTAATATAGTTTCAATGTTGATAATTATTTATTCTTCTTA
>CAXKVI010000002.1:60099636-60393900 GCA_964058755.1 Campiglossa producta
AAAATGACAAACGAAAATAAAAAAAGGAAGAGTGGGGAAGAGAGCGATCTGGGATCTGGGATCGCTCTCTGAGGACGAGCTTCTTGCCAGCAGCCAGGGGAGCGCCCAAGCAAAGGACGACAAGGGTACCAGCCATAGTACCCCTGTCGCTCCGAATCAATCAAATAGGGGCGCACCAGCCAAAGTGGGCCCCAAAAAGAAATAAAAGAAGTCCTCAGGGTGCCTAGAGAAGGCTAGATACCTTAGGGCTCAATATATTCTAGCCAAAATCAAAAAGAACGAAGAGAGTGGCAAGGCGCATGAGAGAGACGCCGTGGACAAGGTTTGGTGCGAGGCAGTGGTCAAGGAGTACGAGACCGCCCTTGCAAACAAACCCGTTGCACAGCCACAGCAGCAACAAACAAAGTCGCGCTCAAAGCGCAATCGTTCACATGAGGTGAACGATGGAAATGGCAAGAGGGGCAGGTACCAGCAGTATGATGGCCCTTCCACTAGTGCTGCAGCGTTGGCCAGGAACACCTATAGTGAGGTGGTCCGGGATCACCTCCAGGTTGCACTGGTTGACGCTGACGGGGCTAACGGGAGGCGAGTACTGGCGGTTTGGAACTCCATAGAGGGACGACTATTTGAGATGGTCGTCCAACACCTTATGGAGAACCGAACCCCAGTCCCCGCCTCAGGGTGCCTAGAGAAGGCTAGATACCTTAGGGCTCAATATATTCTAGCCAAAATCAAAAAGAACGAAGAGAGTGGCAAGGCGCATGAGAGAGACGCCGTGGACAAGGTTTGGTGCGAGGCAGTGGTCAAGGAGTACGAGACCGCCCTTGCAAACAAACCCGTTGCACAGCCACAGCAGCAACAAACAAAGTCGCGCTCAAAGCGGAATCGTTCACATGAGGTGAACGATGGAAATGGCAAGAGGGGCAGGTATCAGCAGTATGATGGCCCTTCCACTAGTGCTGCAGCGTTGGCCAGGAACACCTATAGTGAGGTGGTCCGGGATCACCTCCAGGTTGCACTGGTTGACGCTGACGGGGCTAACGGGAGGCGAGTACTGGCGGTTTGGAACTCCATAGAGGGACGACTATTTGAGATGGTCGTCCAACACCTTATGGAGAACCGAACCCCAGTCCCCGCCTTCAACTGCGAGGAGGTATGCCGGGGCTGCAGGGTGATAAAGTGCGCGGACGGGTTTTCCAGGGACTTTCTTGAGAGAAGCATTGCTAAGATTAACAACGCCTATTATGGTCTTACTCTAAGGATCATCAATGCTTCGGAGATTCCCTGGAGGCCCCATGCGGGCGTTTGGTTGCCAAACATGCCGAGTATGAAACTGGATGAATAGAACATCATCCAGTGTCTTAAAATGCAGAACTCGGGCGCCCCGATGGACGACTGGGAGCTGCTAAGGATAGAGGAAAAGCAGAAGAGTACTACTGCTCATAAATAACGAGTGCCTAGGGGAACTCGAAAAGAGGGGAAGCAAGTTAGTCTATGGCGTCAGGCACGCCAGAGTTAAAGTTTTCCCAGCGGCAGTAGCACCGGATAACAATCTGGAGGAGGTCGACGAAAAAAAAAAAAAAAAAAAAAAAAAAAAAAAGCCAATAGGCTCCTAGAGGAGCTTAGGCTGGCAGCATCAGCCGGGGCTGATGCATCGTCGAACCCCGACAGTCAAGCAGGTGCGTCCCCCGGTCCGATGATTAGGGTGGGGCAGATTAACCTGCAGTATGCCAGATGTGCCTCGGATAACCTGCTGGTTCTCCTAAGGGAGGAAAATATTGACATCTGCTTGGTGCAGGAGCCTTGGGTACGGCGCTCCAAGGTCAGGGGCCTAAGTACCAGAGGCTACAACTTATTTTATACACTAGGAGAAGGTAAACCGAGGGCATGCATCCTCTTTAGGGATACTATTAATGATTTCTTTTTACCTAATTTCAGCACATTTGATTTGGCGGTGGCCAGGATTGAGTCAAGGGGCGGACGCAGGTTAGCGGTCGCCTCTGCGTACATGGCTCACGATCGGCCGGCACCTCCCGAGGAGGTCCAGCTGCTCACCAAACAAAAAAACGAGAGGATCCTGATGGGCTGCGACGCCAACGCAAGGCATGCGTTATGGGGGAGCAGCGAAATAAACGAACGGGGTGAGTCTCTTTTTGAATTTCTATTAGCAAATAAATTATGTATATATAAGAGGGGCAGCTCTCCCACCTTTGTTTTTCCGGGGTCAGTAAACTTCGCCGGGTGGGAAAAAGTCCTTGATATTACAATAGCATCTGACTCCCAGGAACCTTCGATAAGGAACTGGGAGGTTTCGCAAATGGAGGTCATGTCGGATCATCTAATGATCCTTTTTGATATAGACTGGGAGGGAGAGATAAAACAACCGCACAGAAATCCTAAACGAACCTCGTGGGGTCTATTTGAAAAGATAGTCAGTGATGGGCTCAGTAGGAAGAAGACACCGATACAATCGACAGAAACTCTAGACGACCGAGTTCTGTCTCTGGAAAAAAGTTTCCAGGTTGCTATAAGGCTTCCTGCCTAATAACTAGAAGCAAGAAGACCTTCCCCCCGTGGTGGGACAAAAATCTTAGCGAACTAAGATCAAAGATGAGGAAGGTCTTCAATGATTGCTATGCCAAGAAAGACTTCCAGGAGTACAGGAACGCCCGGAGGGATTTTAAAAAAGCCGTACGTGTTGCAACGGCGAAGTCCTGCACGGCTAAAAATTTGAACCTAAATTTTAAACTTTTTTGGACTACATATATGACCAAACCAAATTTGGATTCAAATTCAATCTAGACCAGTTTTCATGAAAATTAGCTAAATGAATCGGGTTTCAATTATAAACAAGAAATATTTTAACAATTTTTTAAAGATAAAATAAATTTTTTGTCCGTTGGCGGGAATTCGAACCAAGACTCCCGGCATCATGCCCGTCTGCTCTACCACTGAGCTACATCGCACACATAAATGTTGTTGGCAAAATTCAATCTTGAATAAGCTTTCAAAAATAAATTTGAATTTTCAAACCCAAAAGTTTAAATTTTAATCCGAAAAGTTTTAATTTTCAAACCAAAAAGTTTTAATTTTGAACCGAAAAACTTTAATTTTCAAACGAAAAAGTTTTAATTTTAAACCGAAAAGTTTTAAGAATAAAATAAAACTAAAAAATGTGGCAGCTGGCAGGATTCGAACGAAAACGGTCAGGTGTCACAGCCGACTGCTCTACCGCTGAGCTATGACGCACATTAAGTTTTTGTGGGCAAAATTCAATTACATTCCAACAAACCAAAAATAAAAAATTTAGACTGCTTTTTCATTTAGATTTTAAATCGAAACCTAAAGAAATTTAAAATCTTTGTAGGTATTTGGACGGTTTGAAATATTGTACAAAAAAGTTTGAAAAATTGATTAAACTTTATACGGGCTTAAAATTTAGGTTCACTTTTTTAGCCGTGTGGCAGGAGCATTGCGAATCTATCGAGTCCACGAAGGACTCAGCAAGGCTCGGGAAAATACTCGCCAGGGAACACTCCAACATAACCTTTGTAAAGCGCGCTGATGGCACATGGGCGGGATCATCAGCGGAAACCCTAGATATCCTGATTGAGGCTCACTTCCCGGACGACCCTGGAGGGACGGAGCAAAGGGGAGAAAAGGCGCAACGGGAGGCACCTAGTGAGCTGATAAGCAAACTCTTAACAGAAGACAAAATTGCCTGGGCAATAAATAGCTTCTCACCATTTAAGTCACCGAGTAGATAGTATACTCCCTATCATACTGCAGAAGACTCAGATGCCTCTGGTTATAGAGTTAAAGGAGATCTTTACGGCCTGCATTTCCTTTGATCACATTCCGGACACATGGAGGAAAACAAGGGTGGTTTTCATTCCAAAGTCAGGAAGAAGAGGGCACGAAGTGGCCAAAGATTTTCGACCAATAAGTCTCACTTCCTTCGTGCTAAAAACGTTTGAGAGGCTGCTGGACATACACATACGGGAACTCCTGGAGGGGTCCCCTATGTCCGGTGCGCAGCATGCTTACTTAAGGGGGAAATCCACGGAGACTGCGCTGCATGAAGTAGTGCGAACAGTGGAGAAGTCCCTTCTATACAAAGAATTCACTCTCTAGCAGCGTTTGTTGATGTGGAAGGTGCTTTTAACAACGTGAAAGCTTCAGCAATATCAACAGCGCTTGTTGGGGTAGGGGTGGAAGAACCAATACGGAACTGGATCTCATCCCTACTTCTCAATCGAGAAATATCAGCAGAGATAGGGGGAGCAAAAGCTACACGGCTAACAATTTGTACCTAAATTTTAAACTTTTTTGGACTACATATATGACCAAACCAAATTTAGATTCAAATTCAATTAAGACCAGTTTTCATGAAAATTGGCTAAATGAATCAAGTTTCAATTATAAACCAGAAATGTTTTAACAATTTTTAAAAGATAAAATAAATTTTTTGTCAGTTGGCGGGAATTCGAACCAAGACTCCCCGCATCATGCCCGTCTGCTCTACCACTGAGCTACATCGCACACATAAATGTTGTTGGCAAAATTCAATCTTGAATAAGCTTTCAAAAATAAATTTGAATTTTCAAACCCAAAAGTTTAAATTTTAGACCGAAAAAGTTTAATTTTCAAACCAAAAAGTTTAAATTTTAAACCGAAAAGTTTTAATTTTCAAACCAAAAAGTTTTAATTTTAAACCGAAAAGTTTCAAGAATAAAATAAAACTAAAACAAGTAAGGAAAGCTGTCTTCGGCTGTGCCGAAGGCTATATACCTTTCATGAATAAGCGTCACGATTTTCACTGTTCGATCCCCAGTACAGCCTGTTTCAATTTAACTATATTTACTATACACATTACACATCTTTGTTATAATTTAAAAAAAATTACAAAATAATAGGATCCGAGTTATCGGAACAATCGATTGTATGGAGGCTATATATTATACGTGTTCAATTGTACTGACTTACACTATACACATTACATATGTAGAAAGTACTAAAGGTGAAATATTTTACGTTCCTAACTTTTTAAATGCGGTAGTATTGGCCAAAAAACCTTATATCGGAACAACCGGTTGTATGGGGCTAAATATATGTTATATTTACACGATCTTCTTGATTTTCCTCTACACACTACATAAATTGAAAGTACTCAAGTTGCAAAATTTTATGTTCCTAACTTTTTAATTGCAGAAGTTATGGCTCCTTACTATGAACGATATACTATTACAAATGGAGTAAAGGTTGTGGCGTACGCCGACGACGTGGCGATCCTTGTTTCGGGTCCCTTCCCTTCCGTGATGAGCGAGATCATAGGAAGAACGTTGGCAAAGCTAAGTAGGTGGGCACAAGAGTGTGGCCTAGGGCTGAATCCGGACAAAACGGAGCTTCTTCTCTTCACGAGGAAGTATAAGCCACCTACTTTCGAACTACCGACGCTGAATGGGCAGCAACTAACTCTATCTACCAGAACCAAATACCTGGGGCTGATAATTGATTGCAAACTAAATTGGAAGGAGTGCATCGAGGAGCGGGTGCGGAAGGCATGTATCGCCTTCTACGCTTGCAAATCGATGTTTGGTAAGAAATGGGGTCTAAAGCCGAAGATGGTGCTGTGGCTGTACGAGGCGGTGGTCCGGCCTGTGCTGACCTACGGCTCGGTGGTGTGGTAGGAGGCTCTTCGTAAGAACTACAATCTCGCAAACTTGCAAAGGGTACAGCGCACCGCGTGCGTTGGCGCCACCGGGGCCTTGCGCACCTGCCCCACTGCGGCCCTTGATCCTATTTTGAACCTACTTCCAATTGACTTATATATACTTTGTACATCGGCACAAACCGCACTAAGACTCAGGGAGTCTGGGTGCTGGAAGGATACTCAGCATGGGCACAGTAGTATCCTTAACACCCTCCCAGAGGGAATAGTTAATAGCGCAATAGACTACTATCCTCACAAACTGAAGTTTGAGAGAAATGCCACCACGGTCCTTCCAAGTAGGAATGAGTGGAAAAGTGGCAGGGTCACAACAAATAGCAACATTGAAGTGTATACAGACGGCTCCAAGATGGATTCGGGGGTGGGAACCGGCGTATTCTCGGCAGGTCTGGATATTTCAGAAGCAGTGGCTATCTTCACCGACAGCCAGGCGGCGATAAAGGCAATCGCATCGCCATACACAAGCTCTAAGGCAGTGCATGCATGTAAACAAATTTTGGCTACGTTAGCTGAAGTTTTAGAAATATCCATTATCTGGGTCTCGGGTCATAAAGGGATCGAGGGTAATGAGAGGGCTGATGAGCTAGTACCGGCAGGCTCACAGCAGAGAATGAAGAGATATCTAGACTCGAAATTGGGGTACCCCTGGCGGTAGCCAAGGGGAACCTCCAAAAATATTTCTTCAATGAAGCACAACGGAAGTGGAAAGGTACTACTACCTGTGCAATATCGAGAGCCACCTGGCCGAACTACAGCGAGAGGGGGACAAGGGGACTCCTAAGCAGGTCCAAAGTAGACACCTACAAGCTTGTAGCAGTCTGCACGGGTCACTGGACGATAGGTACGCATGCGGAAAAACTGGGTATTCCGCATAATGACCACTGCAGAAGCTGTAAAGACATTAATGCAAAAGAGACCGTTGAGCACTTCCTGTGTAAGTGCCCCGCTCTAGCCAGAACACGACTGAAAGTGTTTGGGACCCCTTTTTTGGAAAATCTAGGGAGAGTATCCGAATTTGGGATTCCAAGCATCCTGGAGTTTATAAAGAGCTCTGGGTGGTTGTAACATATACTCACAGCAGTAGGTTTCTATGAGTTTTATGGCATCAAAACGGCTTTTAAAGCTACTTGGGCAACTTTTTGTCGCAGCCATTCTACCTACCTACCTACCTACTACAAATGTAGATTACGAAGCACATGAAGGAGAGGTAAACAAAAACAGCATAAGCAAGAATTGGTGTTCAGGAACTTGCGACTAATTTTAATATTTAATTTACTACTAGTATACCCGTCTAAGGCTATCCCGGCAAAATGGTAAACTCCGAAAACAGCTTCGACTAATACTGTGTAAAACAGTGTAAGGGGTGTAAAAGTAGGTCGCCTCCCAGTTAGTGCACCCTGGGTAACGCTAAATGACCTACATAGCCTACACGGCTAGTTTCTTGTATTGCCGGTTCTACGAGAACGGTACCAGTACTTGTGCTGTACCCATCGTGCCGAAACGACCCGGGTCGTTTTCTTATATCGACCCGGCCAAGAGCAATACACTCGGGGTGACCCTGTCTGACATTTAGGCAGGGCTACACCTCGCTACAACAACAACAACAACAGTGTCGAAAATTTCATATAATTCCATTACGGAAGAAAAAATACAGACAGACAGAACAAAATTCCAAGTTGCTTGAACTCTATTGGCTTAATAATGATTCCCCTCTAAATTTTTTGTGAATTCGAGCAATGTACAGACATTGGCCTGTTACAACATTATTATATGGAGAAAAAAAAACTGTATCTTTGTATTTAATCAAGAGTTAAGCTGAAGTTTGGGATGGAGTGAAGTGGAATTAAGATACTTTAAAAAAATATAATTTACAAAAAATAAAAGTCCGACAGTTTAGTACAAAAAGTGAAAAAAGTTGATCGAGTTTGTTCGTGCGTGTTTTTTTTTTTTGTTTTCGGGCTCAACACGAACACAACACGAAATCACATTTTCAAACACGAGCACATAGACACACGGCCAAAAACACGCACGGCGCCCACCTCTAGTTGGCATAACTCAATTTCAATTTGTGTAGCATACTGATAGGTATTGAGAGTAAACTTTTCCGACCGTACCCGTAAGGACACAAAAGGCATCTGTCTGACAACATATTAACCATAACAGGGACCAATTATTCCCTTTAAAGGACATGCGCAAACAAAAGAGATCATTCCAATCTATACAAAGAGATGAAAACTGGCATGCTTCTTTGCGACTCATCCTGGATTAATCCTAGACTAATCGCAATTTTTGCAGGGTATTGTTTTTAAGTCTCACACATTAATTAAACTGTACACATGGATATTGAAATAATACGAATTCGAACCTTGCTTTCTTAGAGAATGTAGTAAAAAACTAATTTATTTCTTTTTGATTTTATTTTTGTTAATTTTTTTTTTAATTTCATTTTCTTTTATTTTATCTTAGTTTACTTATTCTTCATGTTATTTTATATTATTTTTTTCTTTATTTTTTTTTTGTGATTTTTTTCAATATTTTAACAATTTTTATTTTTAAATTTTTTTATTCTATTTCCTTTTTATTCACTTTGTTTCGGAAACTAATAGTTAGTTTCTGCATCGACCAGATTTTGGCACGTTTTTCTAACCTTTAGTCCTCTAAGCTGTATTTCATTTTCAATACCAGTCTAACCTAGTAGCAGCTATATTTGGCTAAGACATCGTCACAGTTGTAAAGCTGCTAACTCCATTTAGCAAAATTTTCCAGTAGAGCAACATATCTCAATTGAGTGAAATTTACACTCAGGATAAAATTTCACAATATAAGTACACATACTTATGGGATCAAATATATTAAAATATTTATTCAAAATTGAGCTTTGAAAGATGTTCATTAAACAGCTTAGCATTTGAAATTAATTAAAGAGACCACTATTTCTCCCAAAATATTGAATGTTAACTTTGCAGAATTTGTAGTGGCTTTCATAGTTTTTTTTTTTTTTGTTTTTAATATTGTTGAGTCAACGCAGTGTCAGTGTATAGATACATACCGTCGCTCACTTGCCAGAGGCATGAATGTGCAAATTTTCCAGATTTTAGCGAATAGCCTCACGTGATTAACCTCTCGTTTCTCTACGATTCACGAAAATCTTGGGTTTCCTCAGTACACATTCACGTTTCTGGCACAACAAACATGTCTAAAAATTGAGTTTCCAAATTTTTAAAATTTTCGTTGTGCCAGAAGCGTAAATGTGTTACACTCAACACCATGGCGAATGCATAACAATTTTGCTACACACTCGTGTTTCTGGCAGAACGAAAATTTAAAAAAATTTAGAAATTCAATTTTTAAAAATTTTCGTTGCGCTAAAAACATGCACATTCATGTTTCTGGCGCAAGAAAAGTTTTTAAAAATTTACTAGGAAAATGTTAAATATGTGTGCCTTAACTCGAGGAATATTAACGTATAAAATATATCAGGGGAAAGAGGGTAATGATGAAATAACTTGCAAAAACATATTTGCGTCAAAAACCAAAATGTCAAATTTTGCGAGAGCAATACACTTTCAAATACGATTCCCTAAAATTTTTATTTTGGCACATTTAAGCTTCTAGCAAGCAAGCGAGGATATATTGATAATATTTTATTATTTAGAGCTTGAAAGTTTTAATAAAGATTTAGAAAAATTTGACGTTTTATCGGCCAGAATTCATTCAAATTTCGATTACATGGACGCCTTTTGCATTATTCTGAATCGGTTTCATGGACCTCATAGGGATTTTTATGGCCTTCAAAATTGCCTTTGAGTGTTTTAAACTATCTCTCACTGGTTCACCATTAGAAGTGGTCAACATAATTTGGACACTATCTCAAAAGCCTAGTTTCGGGTAATAAAATTTGTTTACCGTGATTTACTTGAAATAAATATCTATATCTTGTTATAGTTTCAGCAAAATCGGTCAACTCAACATATTTAAAATAAATATTTGACGGTCATTCGGGGTTTTCTCTCATCTATATATCCAAAACCGGTTATCGGATATCTACAACAACCAACTTCACTCTAAAAAATATTTGACGGTTTTTCGGTTTTATTATTTTAGCGATATCTTCAAAACCCGGTGTCGGATATAAAAAATACCTTCATCTATCTCTACACGTTGCTAAAATTTCAACAAAATCTGTGCAGTAGTGTTTAAATAACTTTGTATTAAACACTGCGACTTCAATTTATATATACTCCCCGACTATTGACTATATCTTTTTGAGGCATTATGTAAGACGATTTACGGCGATGAACTTAAGCGCCATGTAATGTAAAAGTTATCCGTGTGCTTCGAGGTTTCAAATTTTGTTTTTTCTTTTGCAAAAAGTCAACACTATTTCGGATTTGTCCATATCTAACTTAAAGTCTGTTAAGGCAAAAATCAAATTAAAAACTAAATTAAGAATCAACATTTAAAGTAAATAAAATGGCCACATATACACGCATTTACGCATTACTAATAACCGAATGATACAAAAAATTATGATATTAATTTTAAAATAAACAGATTACCGCATGTTCGTTGCTTTTGTTTTTTGAAGTTTTATCGCCTGGGGGCGTTATTTGTTTAATATAAATCGCTTTGTTTCATTACAAAGTCGCATAAATTAAAAAAGCCATATTTTAATATGTAAATTGCAATGATTTTGTTAACGCACCGCCACACCCACATTGAGTCATATATACTTAAATATATATGTGTGTATAATCTGCTAACTATAAAAAGTGTATTTTTTTTGTGGCATAAGCACTTATTTTAATTACCCATGGTTATCGAGGTGAGAGCAGAGTGTAGGTACGGTATTTTTTGATTATATTTATCTTAAAAACAAATGAGTAAAGAGAACAAAGAGAGAAATGCACACAATGAATCTATGTTAAATAAACAGACACTGAAATAAAAAAAAACGCGCGTAGCCAGTACACGTGAAAGAAGTTAACTTCTTGAATTCAGAAATAACGAAATATGAATAAGGTGTATTCGAGAATGCTTAAAATTCACAATTTATTACTTCCGGGAAGTGGACCAGGAAAGAGGGGAATGAAGAGAAAAAGGGAGGGAGATAATGTGAAGGTGAAGATAGGAAGGAGAGTTGTAAAAGGGGTTGTAAATTTCGGTTAGGTCGCAACCCTAAGTGGGAACCCTGCGCGAAATTGTCATATTTTGAATATGCCCGAAAATACTGTGACGAAAATTAAATGTATAAGACTACTACCCCCCTACACAGAGCGAAAACCACCTAATAAATTAGAACAAAAGTAAGAAGATATCTCTATAGTGTTTCTTTAAGAGAATGGGCTTCATATTATTGTTTTCAAAGAGATATCACATATAATTGTAGAGAAAATCTTATTAATGTTTTCAAAGAGAAATCACATAATATTGAGAAGATTTTATTTTTAATATTTCACATTAAAAAAAAAAAAACAAATGAACGCTCCACCCAGATGTCAAATTCTAATTACACCTTTGTTCTTTTTGCCTCACCACATGTGTACTTGCCATATTGTCTTCACCGCGAAGCGAACTAAGAATTATTAACTGCTGAACGGAGATCTCTACCATGATGCTATCGTGTACTCATGCTTGGTAGCGTCGAATTACTCATTTGAAGAAGGTATACTTTTAAATAAAATTAAAAAGATTTACCTCCCAAAAATAAGAAGAAATCTATATGGAAATATCTTCGTCTCTGGCTTCTGTCCTCTTTTTGGGCCTCGAAGCTGTTCAAAGAGACAATCTTCTTATTTTTATGAGGATTTTTTGGCTCTGTGTACTCTGGCTCGAAATGATTGACAATTGTTATAGCTCTTTTTCAAGTTTTCCTATAATAATTTGGAGTGAGCCGCCGTGGTGTAGCGGTTAAGTGTTCGGCCTTCTACACCAAGTCGTGGCGGTTCGATACCCGGCAAAAGTAACATCAACAATTATTTAGAAAAACAATTTTTCTAATCGGGGTCGCCCCTCGGCAGTAGTTTGGCAAACTCTCCGGGTGTATTTCTGCCATGAGAAGCTTCTCAGCAAAAAATTCATTTGTGTTCCAAGTGCCGTTCGGAGTCGGCAAAAAACTGTAGGTTCCGCCAACTTGTAGGAAAAACTCAAAAAAGCAACACACCACAAGTTGGAAAGAGAAGCTCGGCTAAAAATCTCGTTAGAGGTTATGATGACCTGTTGGTATATCGCCGCCATTAGTTTTAATTTGGAGTGAGAGTAAATTATTTATAAAGGGAAAGTGAAAACAGAGCTATGACAATGTCGCATTCTCACTCAATTTCTGTTTTTGGCATTGGTGAATAGTTTTGATGCATATCTATATTTCTGTCTTATCAGAACTTGGCTATCGTGAAAATTGTAGAAGATACTTCATGGATGAAGGGGGTATGTACACAACTTTTCAATATGCATTGTGGAAGAAGTGGTTATGTTCCGTCTTTTTCATATAAAGTACTAAACATAAACTTATGCTTTTTATTGCATATTATGCAACGTCTTTTATGGCTTTTTATAATTTTTTTGTCAGTTTTCCATAAAGATTTGAAAAAACCTCAAATGTTTAAGCAAAACTTTAAAGTCAATTTTCTCGTTTCACTCAAAATGCGACATACCCCCTTCATCCATGCATGTCTTCAATTGTCAGTCCTATGGAAAGTAGTTTACTTTTTATATTTCAGTAGAAAATAAAATTTTTATATTACGAAGTGAGTATTTCAAATAGAGTAACTTTTTCAAATTGAGTTTGTTCAAGTATGTTTAGCCTACTATTATTTTATGGAATGTTCGAGAACGCGTTCAAGATGTATAAATACGCATTCATACCTAGTTGTTAGTTAGTTCTTGTTGAGTTGTAACCAAGGAATGAAACCGATTAAAATAAAGTTCCGGTTTCGGTTACGGTTTTTTGACGTGTTTCGATTTCGGTTCCGGTTTCGTTCTTCAACATTTATTTCGGTTTCGGTTACGGTTTCGTTCCGGTTTCGGTTTTCAAACAAAAACACCAACACAAAAAAATTGTGCTACTACAAAACTCAAATAAGTATGTACCTGAATGCAAAATAAGTCTGAACTTTCATAACTTTACTCCGGTGGTCATGATGAATTTTCTCCAATATATAGTAATAAATATTACTTCCGCTATTTATGGAAAAAAAACTTTCTTCAAAATAAGTTTAAAAAATTAACTCTACTTTTTCTTTTAGCAATAAATATGAGTGATGCTTTCTGAGACGGCCACTAAACATTTTTTTTCGGATGTCATACCTACATTTTTTGTCTTGCTTAACCATCTTCCATGAAAATTATTCAGGGTAGCCTGTTTTAAAATAAAATATGTGTCCACAAAAAAATTCAAAAACGTTTGGAACCGGTTCCGGCTTTTGAAACGGTTTCGGTTTCGTTCTTTTTCAGAAAAAAATAACGCTTACGGTTTCGGGTTTGATTTTGAGAAATGAATCGGTTTTAATCGGTTACGGGTTCGGTTTCGGTTTCGGTTTCAGTCCTTGGTTGTAACAGATTTCGGTTACTTAAAAAAAATTACTGTTAATTTTGTAACGGCCGCATTTTATTTAATAATTAGCGGTCGAATCCGGTAAAGGCGAGTAAGGACGATTGGAAATTCCTCACAATTGGTGTCAGAAGTGGGATTGTTAAATAAATTCGAGAGGATCAAGGACAACAAAGGACCTGCCGAAATTAACTGAAGAGCCAGCGCCTTAAGCAAGAATTGGAACTACGAGAACTAAGTACAGTCGACAATAAACCTGAGCTGCAGGCACGGTTAAGCAAGGCCCTGGAAACAGAGGGAATCAACGTCGACGAACATGATTTTGGTCCTGATGTGGAAGAGGTACTGAAAAAAGCAACAGAAGGACGAAGCTCCTCAACCAGTGGAAGTTGTGGACAAAAACATGATTTTGACTGTATAGAAGCATTTATAAATTAAAATGGATGAACAGAGGACAGACATGGCATCACAGCTGGAGGAGCAAAAAGGATATATGGCATCTCAGCTAGAAGAACAAGAGGAAAGTATTACATCTCAGTTTGAAGAGCAGAAGGCATACATGGCATCACAGATCAAGGAAGAGTTGATGGCACAAGAGACACGCATAGCACCTAAATTAGAGGCACAAGAAGTCTTATCGCAGCCAGAAGATAAGATCGAGGCTGAGATGGATGCGTTGAAAAATCGTATGCAGGAGTTGCAGCTAAATCGTCCAAATGCTACATCGAACTATTCCAAGGTAAAAGACTCCTTCATTTGATGGCTCTGTTCCTTTCCGTCATTGGCCTCAACAACCGCGCCGTAACTTCTGCGTACTCCAAATTAGAAAAAGAAGCGGAAAAAATGGGTTTGGTGGTGAACGAAGGTAAAACGAAGTATCTGCTGGCATCAAGCAAAGAGTCAGCGCATTAGCGTCTTGACAACCACACCACTGTTGGCAGCAATAATTTCGAGATAGTAAGGGACTTTGTATACTTGGGAAGCAGCATTAATACCAACAACAATGTACGCCTGGGAATCCATCGAAGGATAACTCTTGCCAACAAATGCTACTTTGGGCTGAGTGGGCAATTGAGAAGTAAAGTCCTCTTACGAAGAACAAAAACAACACTCTATAAGTCACTTATCGTACCCGTGGTGCTATATGGTGCAGAAGCATGGATACTGACAGGTCACGTGGTGCGAATGAACGAAGACGCTCCGGCCCAGAAGGTATTCTTATCGGCACCCGCCGGTGGAAGTAGAGGATAAGGGAGGCCACCACTCCGGTGGCAGGACCAAGTGGAGGAAGATCTGCGCCAATTGGCGCCAGTTGGCTCAACAAAGAGCCAAAGTCGCTGCGTTGTTCGTGACTTTGAAAGGGCCTGCTGCGGAGATCTCGCAGACTATACCTGATGGAGAAAGGAATAACTACGTCGCATTGGTGGGTGCTGTTGAGAGACGTTATGGCAGCGAGCATAGGAATCAGATATACCAAATAGAGTTACAACACCGCTGTCAGAAGGCCAATGAGACACTACAGGAATTTGCTTCGGATGTTGAAAGATTAGCTCATTTAGCAAATGCGGATGCACCCGTAGAATACGTAGAGATAGTGAAAATCCAGAGTTTTATAAATGGTATACGTGATGTGGAATACAAGCGAGCTACATACGCAAATCCAAAGCTAACATTTGCAGAGACGGTATCACATACGCTGACGCAGGAAACAGCGACACTTTGAGTAAACCAGCGTACAAAGCTCACCGTGTGGAAGTGGAGACGCCAGATTAGGTCGACAAAATTGTCAAACTTTTGGAAGCATTGAATGGAGCACAAAAGAAAAGCGATGGTGTAATTAAATGCTTTAAGTGCGGAAAATCTGGTCATATTGCATGTTATTGCGGATCTGGCTCCAACAATTCTATTAACGCAGGTGGGCGTAAGCGCAAAGTTGAGGGAGACGAGCAAGATGAGTGCCCCCTAATATTTGTCCCGAAGGTTGGAAGAAAGTGGAGTAATGTTACTGCAAGAGGGTTCGTGGACGGAAAAGGGCGTTTGCTGACTACTGGCGCATCTCATTCATTATTCGAAGTGACTTGGTCTAAAAGAGAGTGAGACCAATGCATGATGTTAAGTTGCAGACAGTAACTGGTGAAAGTAAGCAGGTACTGGGAGAAGTACGGTGTAAAGTTGTGATTAGTAATGTGGCTACATACCACAACTTCTTAGTAGCGAATATTGTGGACGAAGTCATCATTAGCGTTGACTTCTGAGAGAGAGATTCACATCAACGTGAGAAGCAGAGTTTTGACATACAACGGCCAATAAGTAACTTTGATACAACCTTTGGATACACCATTGGGTATAGCAGCAAAGAAGTTACATTAGAGGTGAAGCACTAGGACACTCGGAAGGCAGAGGTACCTTGGCGACCAATGGGCTCAAAAGACAAACTTATCCTAAAGAATATTCGGGAAAGTCAGCAGGAAGATTCAGATTTGGCACAAGAGAGGAAATGTCAGCGGAGAGTGCTGTTGCCAAGTCATATTGGGCACAGTGGAACAGTTTACAATGGTATCCGGTTGTTTGCATAAAATAAGCGAGAGTGAGGATGGCCAGTGCGTTCGAAAGTTGGCAGTTGTGTCAAGGAAGCGGGACTCTGATGTTCTCATGGAATTGCATAACGGTCCAACGGTCATCTTGGAGTAAAGAAGACCTTAGAGAGGATTAAGCAGGGATTTTATTGGGTTGGTTACCGTCAGTAGGTAAAGGAGTGGATTGCCAAACGCGATGTGTGCAATAAAGAAAAGGGGCTGAAATCCAGGACCCATGAGCGAAGTAGGAAGTGCAACTCAGATGCACTGATTGAGAGGATTACCTTGGATGTAGATGGTCTATTTTCCATTACAAATCAGACCTGAATTATGAACAATAACATGCATGTGGCAACACTTATGTATATAATCTTAGAATGAATCAAATTGTCTCTATGCCAAATTTTATCCAAATCGGTCCAGCGGTTCCCGAGATATGCGAAACAAGTAAGGAAAGCTGTCTTCGGCTGTGCCGAAGGCTAAATACCTTTCATGAATAAGCGTCACGATTTTCACTGTTTGATCCCCAGTACAGCCTGTGTGAATTTAACTTTAGCTCATACCGAAATTATCGGAGCTATCGATTATATGGGGACGATGTGTTATATTCCAATCTCATTGATTTTTTTAACATCGACATTCCACATTCTGAAATAGCAACATTTACGAAGTTTCACGTTCCTACCGATATAATTACAGGAGTTATCTACCAAAATCCGTTTATCGGAACAATCGATTGTATGGGGGCTATTTGAAATATTTATCCCATTTCAATGATTTTCAACATCGATATTTTACATATAAAAATAGCGATGATTCCAAAATTTCGCGTTCCTATGTGTTTAATTACAGGGCTTATAGCCCAAAATCCGCTTATCGGAATAATCGATTGTATGGGAGCTATGTGAAATATTTATGCCATCTCAATGATTTTCAACATCGATATTTCGCATATAAAAATAGCGATACTTCCAAAATTTCACGTTCCTACCTATATAATTACAGGAGTTATCTACCAAAGTCCGTTTATCGGAACAATCGATTGTATGGGGGCTATGTGAAATATTTATCCAATCTCGATGATTTTCAACATCGATGTTTCACATATAAAAATAGCAATACGTCCAAAATTTCACGTTCCTACGTGTTTAATTACAGGAGTTATAGCCCAAAATCCGTTTATCGGAATAATCGATTGTATGGGAGCTATGTGAAATATTTATCCCATCTCTATGAGTTTCAACATCGATATTTCACATATAAAAATAGCAATACTTACAAAATTTCACGTTCCTACGTGTTTAATTACAGGAGTTATAGCCCAAAATCCGTTTATCGGAATAATCGATTGTATGGGAGCTATGTGAAATATTTATCCCATCTCTATGATTTTCAGCATCGATATTTCGCATATAAAAATAGCAACACTTATAAAATTTCACGTTCCTTCGTGTTTAATTACAGGAGTTATAGCCCAAAATCCGTTTATCGGAATAATCGGTTGTATGGGAGCTATATGTTATATTGGTCCGATCTTGCTGGTTCCGACAAATGATTCCTATATTAGAAAATGGTGGCCGCATACCAAATTTCAGCCAAATATCTCAAAAACTGAGGGACTAGTTTGCGTTCAAACAGACAGACAGACAGACAGACGGACAGACGGACATGGCTAAATCAACTCATCTCGTCATCCTGATCATTTCGGTATACTTATTGATGGGTCTATCTCTTCTTCTTCTCATATTTACAAACATCGGACCAAAGTTATAATACCATTTCATGTTCATGAAAGGTATAAAAATAAATCAATTGCGGTTAGGTGGCAACCCTGATTGAAATGATCTTATTTGGAATACGGTCGAAAATACCTTTCATTTGATACCCATATTGGTATATCTAGCTCTATATTTAAAAAAATTGGGATATCTGGCAACCCTGTAAACCGCCCTAAGTGGCAACACTCATGCACATAATCTTAGGTTAGGTTTAAGTGGCTGCAGCAGAGGCACACCTAGGCCAGTATTAAAAGGCCCGTTGTGATACCACCAACACTAGGAAAGTCAGTTCCGGGACCCTGCCATATGGAAAATCCCGGTATTATCAGGATTCTCCACATAGCAGAATCCCGGGACTGACGTTCCTAAACTGACACCGTTACTCCTCCTCGAACCATATAGATGACTTTATGAAGGCCATCAGGTCCTTTATGTCCAGGTCCGCGTAGGCTAACCAGGAAGGGAACTCCCAAAAAGCGCATTCTTGCGCCACTTAAAGCCGGCAGTTGCAGATGAGGTGGTCCACCGTTTCCTCCTCCTCATCATCCTTTCAACTCCTACATCATCGTCGGTAGGGCACACCTAGTCTTCTTTTGTGCCTACCAATAATGCAGTTAATACGCCTATTAATATGGAGATTTCTCTACTCCTTGGGGCATAAATTTGTCTTGATCTTTTATGATCCCATTTCGGCCAGGTTTCTTTGGATATCCGGCGTCCTGGAGAGTGCAGCCATCTTTCGTTGGCTTGGCGGAGTGTGTACTCTTTCAGCATTAGCTTGCATGTGGAAAACGGCATACCTAAGCGCTCTTTATCCCGAAGAACCTGCTTGGTCGTGCCCTGCCTCGCAAGTTCGTCTGCCCCACAATTTCCCTCAATGTCCATATGCCGCGTGACTCATGTGAGGTTCACGCGGTTCTGTTGGGACATCGCTTGTAGAGATCGACGACAGCTGAGCGTCAGTACAGAGTTGCACGACTAAGAACCAAGGGATTTGATGGCCGCTTTGCTGTCGCTAAAAATATCCTGTCTGATAGTGTGTTGGCCTATCCAAGCCGCGGCGTCCACGATTGCTGAAACTTCAGCCTGGAAGACACTGCAGTGATCAGGTAGTCTGAAAGAGAGCTTAGCTTCAGATCCTTTGAATAAACCCCTCCTCCAACTCTGCCGTCTAACTTCGAGCCATCAGTATAAATGGAAGTGCCGCCATGAGGACTCCGATCCGTGCTCTCCCATTCTTCCCTACTGGGAATGTTTATTTTAAAACCGCTACCTCCGACTGTTGTGGTCGCACAACGATCTGTGCTCAGCGGAAGAAAGCTATAGGATCCCAAAATACTGGCGTGTCCCGTAGTGCTTGCACCCCAGCCGGACGTTTCCCTTAGATGCAGAGCCGATGCTGCTGCTACCCGGCGCCCTTCCAGATCGAGTGGCAAAATTCCAAGAATGGCCTGGAGTGCTTCATTGGGCGTAGCTCTTAACGCACCGTTTAAACAGATCATGCAAGATCTGTGTACTTTACCTAACAGATTAAGGTTTGTTGCCCTGCTCAGCGCAGGCCATCATACCACAACTCCATAGAGTATTATTGGTCGAATGATTGCAGTGTAGATCCATTTGCATATTTTGCGTCTGAGCCCCCAATTTTTTCCAATGGCTCTTTTGCACGTGTAGACTGCAATACACGGTTTCTTCTGGCGGTGAAGAACATTCTCCTTCCAGGTTAGTTCCCTATCCAGACCTGTGCCTAAGGACTTGGCTTTGTCAGCCAAGTTCAGGCGCACGTCATTCAGTTTTGGTAGTATTAACGGTGGTATCTTATAGCGGTTGGTGAAAGGGAGCAGTTCTACTTCTCCCGGGTTAATGCTCAGTCCGCAGCGCGAGCACCATGAGGAAACCTCTCGCAGTGCTACTTGGTTTGTGGGAATTTGCCCCCTTATACTATATATAAGTCGTCTGCATATGTCACTACCTTCCCTTCTCCCCGCCCCCTCAGCTTGTGTCTCGCAGCAGCGAGCTTACAGTGAGGTTCCATAAAAGCGGGGAGAGAACACCACCCTGAGGCGTTCCCCTTGTGACATAGCGTTTTAAGTCAACCGAGCCTAGTGATGAAACTATTCGTGTACCCCTTAGTAGTTGATCAACAAGTCCAATAAGAGACCTGCTTACGCCCAGACTTGTTAAAGCGGTGTTTATAGCATCAGGGCTTATGTTGTTGAAGACTCCTTCAATATCTAAAAAGGCCACAAGACAGTACTCCTTCTCATACAGCGATTTTTCAATAACAGAAACTAGGCTGTGAAGCGCAGTTTCTGTAGATTTCCCTTTGGTGTATGCATGCTGATAGCTAGAGGTAAGGCTGCTATTAATAGTAGAGGAGAGGTAGTCATTTATTATCCTCTCGAAGGTTTTGAGCACAAAGGATGAGAGACTGATCGGCCTGTAGTCCTTGGGCTCGTAATGAGACGCCTTCCCCGCCTTAGGAATAAACACTACCATGGCACTTCTCCAGGAGCACGGGATGTAGCCAAGAGCCAGGCAGGCTGTATAGAGAAATACCAGCCATTTGGCTGATGTCTCCAGCGTGTTTATGAGCGGGAATAATCCCGTCTGGCCCGGCAGCCTTGAACGGTTCGAAGCTTTTAACCGCCCACCTAACCTTTTCCTCCGTGATTGGTATGTATACTGCCAGGTTTCTTGTAGGTGCTAAGGGTTCCTCATGCAAGTTCCCTCGGAAGTGCGTATTCAAGAGCAGCTCTAGGGTTTCCCCCTCCGTACTGGTCCAGGATCCGTTAGGTTTGCGCAAATAGCTTGTGGCTGTTTGAGTTTTTGAGAGCACTCGTCTAAGTCTCGCTGTATCGTAGACATTTTCGACCCCGTGCAGAAATTTCTCCACGATACTCTCTTCGCCTGCCTCAGAGCTTTTTTGTAGGCCCTAAGTTTAACTTTATATTCGAGCCATTGAGTCTCCGTGCCAAGGCTCTTGGCCTTATTAAATTGTGTCCTACATGATTTGCGGAGCGAGTCCAGGTCGTAGGACCACCAATGCGGCCTATGTTTACCGCATGGTTTTCGCACTGGGCCAGCCTGCTCTAGGACATTCGAGAGCACCGTTGTAAAGGTATAACTGATGAGGGGACTTACTTGTGGGGGCAGTGCTGGTAGGTCCCTAGATATTATTTCATTGTGAAGGTGGTAGTTAGTGTTACGTGGGTTGCGTTTCATAACCGGCTGCTCAACAGAAAAGTCTAGAACTAATTCTTTGTACCGGGGGTCGGAGAATGAATGTTCATCGTGAACACGCCCTTTTCTGAGCCACTCATAAGCGCCTTCGCTGCAAATAGTGAGATCTATGACCTCCCTACGGGTTTTAGTGATAAACGTATGTACGTTCGTTACCCACGTTGCAAACTACCAGGTTAGTTGTTAACAAATAGTCAAACAACGACTCAGGTTCTTCGGCGTCGTAGGGCATATAGACCGACGCCATCGTCAGGCTGGTACTGTGGACTGTTAAACTGGCAGCTGTGACGTCACCATTGGTATAGTTGGGCAAGAGAAAGGCGTTCAGCTCAGACTCGGTATAGCTTGAAACCTTTAGTCCCCAAACCGCAAATCCTTGAGCTGTTGACCCTTGGTTCTTGGATGAGGACCACATCTACGTCGCCTTTAGACAGACGACTGATTAAAGCAGCCGAGGCTGCTTTAGAGTTGTGCAGGTTTATCAGCATCACCACCAACATGAGAGCGCTCAGACTTCCCTGCCACCGCCGTATCGTCGAGTTTCACATCGTCTGGAGGCTTATCTTTCAACGACGATTTGTTCAGACCCCGATTTGGCGTGGCGGAAACCCTACCAACATTGGTGCGCTCAGGACTAGCTGCTATCACTGTGACGTTGAGGTCTTCCCCGTCCAGCAGGCTGTCTCCCATCTCCGAACTGTTCACTGCTCCTTCGCCATTGAACGTGGCAGATACCATACTTTCCGAGTCGGACATCTCCGACTCCTATTCCGGCACTGCGATGTCCGAGTCCTCCGGTGCAGCCGAAATAGCAGCGCGCTGTGCATCGCCGCGGTATACGTGGATCACGATCTGACCCATGCCGTAGTGCACTCGTCCATTACACCGTTTAAGGGGCTCGAGCGCCTCTTATTCAAGGTGAAGACCACTTGCCTATCAGGCCCTACCGCATCCTCAACCAGATTGACATTCCAGTCCTGCGTCGGGAGAGACGGGTTCATGATCCGCATCATCCAGAGAATTCTCTCAGGTTCAGCAGGGATGGCAGGAATCCATGCTCTTGCCCTTGGCCGAGCCGGGATGTCCTTTCAGTCGACAACCTCGATTCTTTCCCCTTCATAGATCTCACCCAGTCTTGCAGCTGCTTCCTTGTACAGTGCAACAGTTTTTGCATCCTCGCAAGCGAATACCTTGATTCGGCCCTGATGCCATCCCGCATCAGAACCCATCGGCGTGGCACCCGGAGACTCATCCATAATATCAAGAAGGGCATTACCGATCGCGTTCCGGACATACCGCCACTGGTCCCTAGGGATGGCCCAACTTTCGTTACCTCTGTCAATGACGCCTAGGAGGATCCTGTCCTTGGTCACTTCAGCAAAGCTGAGTTTACCCACTACGGGGGCGTTTTGCTGCCGCTTCGGGTGAGATTTTAAATCCACGTCCGATCTCTGGCGTTTGAAGGGATTTCCATTAACCTTCTTTGGCGCTTAATTGCTTTCGAAGTTAGGTAAGATAGCTTCAGCCATCTCCACCGTCTTTCTGGCATTCGGTGATAGCGTCTCTTGTGAAATACCCTAGTATTTCTTCAGGATCCTCGCGGCCGCTCTTTTGTCCAAGTACTCAGAGCGACTGGGAGATCTCTTTTGGGGTGAATTTCGACCCGTAGTTGCCATCGCGGTCGTTCCCTTATTGGGATCTCTGGGGCCAGGTCGTGAGACCACTGCCACAGACGTTAAAGACTTGGTTTCGGTACCGGCACTTACTGGAGATTTAGCATCAGCCGTTGTTGGCTTCACTGTGTTTGTACCGGTACTTACTTTGGGGATTGCCCCCTTATTATCCAAAGCTAATCGTACCGTAGTTGTCATCGCTGTCGATCTCTCGGCAGTATACATGGTTGTATCTTTAGTTTTAGGGTTTTTATTACTATTTTTCATTTTGTTCGTACGACCCTTCGCCGGGCAAGGCCATTTTAGGGTCAAGGGAAGAGTAAGGGGAATGTGTCGTCCACCGCGGCAGAGCCCCATACCGCGGTAAGGCCATAGTTACTCTCCGAGGCGGCCCGGTATCAGAGAGGCTCCGTTCGATTACAGCCACGATTTGCCTCCCGGCTGCAAACGTCCAATGGGCACGTGGTCGCATAACACCCTGGATTGGGAGGGGGAAGATCTTAGTCGTCGGGCCAGAGAGGCTTGGCTTCTCTAGTGATGTAGTACCGGGCGGCGCTATGATCACAAGGGCAGCGTAGCCCTGTGGCTATCGACTTAAGCCCTCGTACCGCGGCAAGGTGTCCACCCTTCTCGAGGGGCATATAATCTTAGAATTAATCAAATTGTCTGTATGCCAAATTTTATCCAAAGCGGTCAAGCAGTTCCCGAGATATAAGAAAAAATAAATAAATTGCGGTTAGGTGGCAACCCTTAGTGGCAACCCTGCTTGAAATTATCTTATTTGGAATACGGTCAAAAATACCTTTCACGTGATACCCATAGCGGTATATCTAGCTCTATATTTAAAAAAAATTGGGATAGGTGGCAACCCTGTAAACCGCCATAAGTGGAAAACCCAATGAATTCTGTGAAATAACGCAAACGGCAATAACCCAAACTTGGTGTTATTTCCCATTCAAATGAGAAATAACACAAAATGTAGCAAAATTTTAAGGTTTGGCTTATTACCACTCGGAAAGAAGCCAAATTTTGTCTTATTGCTCAAATATAGTATTTCATTGCAGACACGATCGCAGAAGGGTGTACTACGCAGAAGGACTTGGCATTACATTAGTTTCGTACCGTGGCATGTTGCCACGGTTCAGGAAACCACCCGGACTTGGTATGGCGTAGCCCAGGGTTATTTATCATAAGCGCGGCGGAAGGCCCCCTACGCAGAAGGGTATACTACGCAGAAGGACTTGGCGTGGTGTAGACCAATTTCGCACACACAGTAAAAAATGAAATATTACTTTTAATACCAGTCGATATTGAAATTAAGCCTTTTTGGAATTAAATTTGAGTTTTAATACTAAATAGTATTAATTTAAGACTCTGAATTTTTTTTTAATTCCAAATAGTTTTAAAATAATACCAAAATAATACTAAAGCGTTCTCTCTCTAGCGCTTTCTCTCATTATAATGTTTTAGGTACTATTTGTTTTAAAACAAAGCCGGAAAAGTATTAAATTAATTACTTTTTAGCATTAAATTAAGTCCGGTGGTTTGTTTGCTCAGAGCACGCGGTTCGTCGCTATTGCGATACTACATTAAGAACAACAGTGCAATTAGGCGCTGACAAACATAAGTACTCGATGGCTTGATAGTAGACATCTCCGTTGAGCATTCAATAAATTGTGAGTTCGACTCTCGGTGAAGGTAATATAATAAAACTGTATTTTTTTTTTTTTTTTTTGCCTGAGAGAATCTTCGACTGAATTCCCCTCTCAGGAGAAATCAGACCGAACATGGTATTAATTTAATACTTTTTCGGCGTTGTTATATATAAACACCAAAAAGGTATAAAAGTTAGACTTTTATTTTTACTGTGCATACGCGGTTCGCACCGGTTTTGATTTGACCGATTTGCCAAGTAGTTTTTTATGATGCCTTCTCTATAAATAAAGTATTTTTCTGCAATGTGTCTTTTCATGCAAACATTTTCTAGATTGTCATAAAGTAAACAAAAAATTACAAGTCTTGCAGTGATGCGTGCATGCCCACTTTTTTGCTTTATTGCTCAAACGTGGAAAAAAAACTTTGACTTCTTTCACAAAGTGATGCAATAGCACAAATTTGTGTTATTTCACATTCAGCTGAGCAATAACACAAATTTGGTTTATTGCCGTTTGGGTGATAATCGATATGCAGACGAGCACGAATTTCGGCATAATATTCTAAATGTATGAAATAGAGAGTACGACACCTATACATATTTTTTAGTTCCATTTTAAGTAATTCATATCGTATTACCAATCATCTCCATTAACTGATCAAAATAAATAAGGAAAATGTGTGAACATTATAGGTTTGTTTATTGGGCTGCTCTAGCTTACGCCAGATTGAGATATTTCACAAAATTGTGTTTAACGAACACTTTTCTTGCTCTAGGTTGCTCTATCTTTTGTTTCATGAGTACGCTCGAAACAAAACTAGAGTAATCCAGATCACAAATTTCTGCTCTAGCTTTTTTATGGAGTAAGTTAGAGCAGAGAAGCAATTGTCAGTCAGGAAAAAATAAATTTTTGAAAACTTCAAAAATATTAGCTTGCAAGAAAATCAATGTTTTTGTATACGTGAATTTGCATTAAAATTGAAGATTTAAACAAAAAAACCAAATAAAAAGAAACTATCGAGACTCAAGTGTTTCATGGCATTTCTCCTCTGAGTTGCTCTAAGTTGCTCTTTTTCTATTTTGACAGCTGCCCTGCTCTGCTCTGCTCTGCTCTAACCTGTTCTGAACTTTTTTTTTGGTCAGTAAACAAGCTATATGAAACATTTCAAAAACCTGAATTTTGAATTTTTAGAAACTGTTGCAATGAATTTGAAAGCAAAACACCTAAATACTAACTACACCTTTTTCAATTGTACTTCAGAAACCATAAAATGTACTTCAGAATAGTCAATTGTGTTTCAGAAATCGTAAAATGTATTTCAGAATAGTCAATTGTACTTCAGAAATCGTAAAATGTATTTCAGAATAGTCAATTGTACTTCAGAAACTGTAAAATGTATTTCAGAATAGTTAATTGTACTTCAGAAACCGTTAATTGTACTTCAGAATAATCAATTGTACTTCAGAAACTGTAAAATGTATTTCAGAATAGTTAATTGTACTTCAGAAACCGTTAATTGTACTTCAGAATAATCAATTGTACTTCAGAAAACATAATTTGTACTTCAGAAACAGTAAATTGTACTTCAGAAACAGTAAATTGTACTTCATAAAGAGTAAATTGTACTTAAGAATAGTTAGTAGTAGTATTTCAGAAGTTATAAAATGTATACAAGAAGTAATCAATTGTACTTCAGAAACTAATTCAGATAGAATAATTGGTAATACATAGGTCTAAGAACTACGAAAAGAACATAGGTCGGCTTCAATGGATTACCTGACAATTGTAGCCTTGGGAGGAAACGGCCAATAGCTTCACATAAAAAAAAAATATATTGAGTTATAATTAAAAAATAAATATGTATATGACTAACATATGTATACTCCTACATAAATAGTTTTTTTTTTTTTTCTTTCAAATTACATTACCTGAGTACATTGAAGCTGTTTTTAAGGTTTCAAGACACAAATACTACATAGTTTCAGAAGTATAATTTACGATTTCTGAAGTCCAATTGACAATCCTTAAGTACAATTTACGGTTTCTGAAGTACAATTTACATTTTCTGAAGTACATTTTTCGGTCTATGAAGTACAATTTACGGTTTCTGATGTACAATTTATGATTTCTCAAGAACAATTTACGATTTCTGAATAACATTTTACAGTTTCTGAAGTACAATTGACTATTCTGAAGTACACTTTACAGTTTCTGAAGTACAATTGACTATTCCGAAAGTACAACTGACTATTCTGAAGTACAATTTATGGTTTCTGAAGAACATTTTACGCATTCTGAAGTACAATTGAAAAACGGTGTAGACTCCATGATTGGATTCAAACTTTGAGTACAATAGAATACAGTAAATTTGAATTTTCCATTTGAAGAACCAAAAAACTTAGCCTTGAATATTTTACATTTTGAATATTCACTTTGCCTAAAATTTTCAAAATTAAAAAAAAGAATATGAATGAATGAATGAAAATAATTTTTATTCATTCTGATTCAAAACAAATATATTGGCTACACAGCTTACAATTTCACATAATTTTTTTTATAAAGGTGTAGAGTATTAGTAAAATTGGCTTTATAGAACATAAATGGGTGTATTTTATTTGTAATTGTAGAGTTTTGAGTTTTGTGAGGGTTAGAAATACATCTGGCTAAAATTTTTTGGTTAAGTTGGTTGCAATAAATACCACTGCTTTTGGTTTTCAATCCTGAAATATTTCAGAAAAATTCTTAAAAATACCCTAGTAAAAGTATTTATTATAATATGTATACAAATATGGGAATATACAAATATGGATATCGTCGGTGATTATGCACAACCACTCATCGGACATCTAAGAGACCGCGTAAACGACGTTTGTGATAAATACTTTTATAGCCCTTGCCATTAAGACTTGTTCCTTTATTCTCAAGAAAACTACATTTGCGTTGAAAAATCATTAAAAGAATCGATCTCGATCGGAGTTGTCTTAAAATTTTATAATTTGTAGCTGCAAACCTGCCAAACTTAAAAATCGCATACTACTAATGGCGGCTATATACCAACAGGTTATCATAACCTCTAACGAGATTTTTAGCCGAGCTTCTCTTTCCAACTTGTGGTGTGTTGCTTTTTGAGTTTTCCTACAACTTGGCGGGACCTGCAATTTTTTTCTGACTCCGAACGGCACTTGCAAAGCAAATGAATTTTTTGCTGAGAAGCTTCTCATGGCAGAAATACACCCGGATAGTTTGCCAAATTACTGCCGAGAGGCGACCTCGTTTAGAAAAATTATTTTTCTAAATAATTTTTGATGTTACTTTTGCCGGGCATCGAACCGCTACGACTTGGTGTAGAAGGCCGAACACTTAACCGCTACACCACGGCGGCCGCCAACGCATACACCATTTTGAAAATGCCCGTTACGTCGCTTTGCGGAATCACCGACGATATGTTTTTTTAACAGAAAAATTAATAACTTTTGTACAGACTGGACTTAAGTCCATTTTGAAGATATATGTATGAAATGCCCATGTATCGTTCAAATTTACAATCCAACATTCAACTCTACAAACTTTCACAGAAATGATTGTTGGGATATCTTCATGGATTTAAAAAAAAAATGTCAAAATATGAATTCAATTTCGTTTGAAACATGACATTTATTTCAAACAGCCAGATATTCAAATTCAAAGCAAAGCAAAGCCAATTTAATTCAATTCAAATTCAATATGAATGATTCATTTGCCGTTTTGGATGGAGTCATGCAGAGGTCTAATACTAACCCCCTTATTCATAAAAAATATAAAAGGTTTACTAATATCTTAAAATTCAAAATTTGTATGGAAATTTCATTTTAAAAAGCTTTGTAAAGCAGTTTTATTTTTTATGAATAAAGGGGTAAACGTAGGTGTATCTGCGTTGTTATTACTACAATTCATTCGTTATATTTATTTTAGTTAAGTTTACAATTGATACTTTTAGTGGTCCAATAAATGGTAGTGCAGAGACACGCAATTTTTTTGTCTGCTTTCACCGTTTATTCTTACCACATATTTTTACTGGGTGTGTGAAGCTATAGGTTAGGTTAGGTTCAAGTGGCTACCGTAGAGGCACACCTAGGCCAGTATTAAAAGGCCCGTTGTGATACCACCAACACTAGGAAAGTCAGTTCCGGGACCCTGCCATATGGAAAATCCCGGTATTAACGGAATTCTCCACATAGCAGAATCCCGGGACTGACTTTCCTATACCGACACCGTTACTCCTCCTCGAACCATTTAGATGACTTGATGAAGGCCATCAGGTCCTTTATGTCCAGCTCCGTGACCTGGCGTAGGCTAACCAGGAAGGGAACTCCCAAAAAGCGCATTCTCGCGCCACTTAAAGCCGGGCAGTTGCAGATGAGGTGCTCCACCGTTTCCTCCTCCTCATCATCCTTACAACTCCTACAGCATCGTCGGTAGGGCACACCAAGTCTTTCTGCGTGCCTACCAATGAGGCAGTGCCCAGTCAATACGCCTATTAATATGGAGATTTCTCTTCTCCTTAGGGCATAAATTTGTCTTGATCTTTTATGATCCCATTTCGGCCAGGTTTCTTTGGATATCCGGCATCCTGGAGATTGCAGCCATCTTTCGTTGGCTTGGCGGAGTGTGTACTCCTTCAGCATGAGCTTGCATGTGGCAAACGGCATACCTAAGCGCTCTTTATCCCGAAGAACCTGCTTGGTCGTGCCCTGCCTCGCAAGTTCGTCTGCCCTACAATTTCCCTCAATGTCCCTATGCCCCGGGACCCATGTGAGGTTCACGCGATTATGTTGGGCCATCTCTTGTAGAGATCGACGACAGCTGAGCGTCAGTTCAGAGTTGAACGAATAAGAGCCAAGGGATTTGATGGCCGCCTGGCTGTCGCTGAATATAAAAATGTCGTGTCCGATAGTGTGTTGGCCTATCCAAGCCGCGGCGTCCATGATTGCTGAAACTTCAGCCTGGAAGACACTGCAGTGATCAGGTAGTCTGAAGGAGAGCTCAAGGTTCAGATCCTTTGAATAAACCCCTCCTCCAACTCTGCCGTCTAACTTCGAGCCATCAGTATAAATGGAAGTGCCGCCATGAGTGGCGGGACTCCGATCCGTGCTCTCCCATTCTTCCCTGCTGGGAATGTTGATTTTAAAACAGCTATCTCCGACTGTTGTGGTCGCACAACGATCCGTGCTCAGCGGAAGAAAGCTATAGGATCCCAAAATACAGGCGTGTCCAGTAGTGGTTGCGCCCCAGCCGGACGTTTCCCTTAGACGCAGAGCCGATGCTGCTGCTACCCGGTGCCCTTCCAGATCGAGTGGCAAAATGCCAAGAATGGCCTGGAGTGCTTCATTGGGCGTTGTTCTTAACGCACCGCTTATACAGATCATGCAAGATCTGTGTACTTTACCTAGCAGATTAAGGTTTGTTGCCTTGCTCAGCGCAGGCCACCATACCACAACTCCATAGAGCATGATTGGTCGAATGATTGCGGTGTAGATCCATTTGCATATTTTGGGGCTGAGCCCCCATTTCTTTCCAATGGCTCTTTTGCATGTGTAGAGTGCAATACACGCTTTCTTCTGGCGCTGAAGAACATTCTCCTTCCAGGTTAGTTTCCTATCCAGAACTGTGCCTAAGAACTTGGCTTTGTCAGCCAGGTTCAGGTGCACGTCATTCAGTTTTGGTAGTGTTAGCGGTGGTATCTTATAGCGGTTGGTGAAAAGAACCAGTTCTACTTTTCCCGGGTTGATGCTCAGTCCGCAGCGCGAGCACCATGAGGAAACCTCTCGCAGTGCTACTTGCATCAAGTCGCACAGGGTTTGTGGGAATTTGCCCCTATATACTATAGCTAAGTCGTCTGCATATGCCACTACCTTCCCGCCCCCCCAGCTTGTGTCTCGCAGCATCGAGTTGACAGTGAGGTTCCATAGAAGCGGGGAGAGAACACCACCCTGAGGCGTTCCCCTTGTGACATAGCGTGATAAGTCAACCGAGCCCAGTGATGAAACTATTCGTCTACCCCTTAGCAGTTGATCAATAAGTCCAATAAGAGACCTGCTTATGCCCAGACTTGTTAAAGCGGTGTTTATAGCATCAGGGCTTATGTTGTTGAAGGCTCCTTAAATATCTAAAAAGGCCGCAAGACAGTACTCCTTCTCATACAGCGATTTTTCAATAACAGAAACTAGGCTGTGAAGCGCAGTTTCTGTAGATTTCCCTTTGGTGTATGCATGCTGATAGCTACAGATCAGGTTGCTATCAATAGTAGAGGAGAGGTAGTCATTTATTATCCTCTCGAAGGTTTTGAGCACAAAGGATGAGAGACTGATTTGGCTGATGTCTCCAGCGTGTTTATGAGTTGTGCGGGAATAATCCCGTCTGGCCCGGCAGCCTTGAACGGTTCGAAGCTTTTAACCGCCCACCTAACCTTTTCCTCCGTGATGGGTATGTATACAGCCAGGTTTGTTGTAGGTGCTACGGGTTCCTCATGCAAGTTCCCTGGGAAGTGCGTGTTCAAGAGCAGCTCTAGGGTTTCCCTCTCCGTGCTGGTCCAGGATCCGTCAGGTTTGCGCAAATAGCTTGTGGCTGTTTGAGTTTTTGAGAGCACTCGTCTAAGTCTCGCTGTATCGTCGACATTTTCGACCCCAGT
The DNA here is from genome assembly GCA_964058755.1 of Campiglossa producta. Lineage (NCBI taxonomy): Eukaryota > Metazoa > Arthropoda > Insecta > Diptera > Tephritidae > Campiglossa > Campiglossa producta. The sequence goes on from CAXKVI010000002.1 coordinate 60,130,509, forward strand.
GCAGAAATTTCTCCACGATACTCTCTTCGCCTGCCTCAGAGCTTTTTTGTAGGCCCTGAGTTTAACTTTATATTCGAGCCATTGAGTCTCCGTGCCAAGGCTCTTGGCCTTATTAAATTGTATCCTACATGATTTTCGGAGCGAGTCCAGGTCGTAGGACCACCAATGCGGCCTATGTTGTGTGAAGCTATAACAAATGATGAGATATTAGTCTCTTTTTCTACAATAGCTGTCATTAATTGAGTCTCAGTGAAGAAATATTGTTATTATCATTACAAATGTTATTATTTATACTCACATAATCGAAATATTAATGAGATTATTCCAATGAGCTCGCCAAATAATGATGTCCTCAACTGTGTTATATCACAAAAGCCATTTCAAAGAAATGTCCAAGGCATTCAGCTTTTCGATTTATCTTACGTTAATAAATATTTTTTTGCAATCATCATTTTTCTGTAGTACAAAGTTGGTATTAGTTTTCAAAGGAAGTAAAGATTCGGAGCGTTTTCCTTGTTTACTATTAAAAACATATTACTCGTACATAATTTGGTTTTGCCGTAAGATTACGCTTGCATACATATGCATATACATACAATTTTGATAGCAATTAATTTTACAGTAGTATTAGGCAGTAGCGGCCTGAGAGTGGACTAATGCTTTACGATCATAATTGGGTTAAGTACTTATTGTAGCTCATGTCGTATCGGTTAGGGTCCCTGCAGTCAAATTCCGAACTACTCAGCAAACATACTAGTTCATTGACTAACCATTTTGTGGCATATGCCTACCAGTTCGTTGTTGATTAGTTTTAAAAGCAGTCAATGCCAAACTACTCAGCGAAAATTCTAGTTCATTGACTATACATTTTGTGGCGTATGCATACTAGTTCATTGCTGATTAGCGTTAAACCAGTCAATGCCAAACTACTCAGCAAACAATATAGTTCATTGACTATACATTTTGTGGTGTATTTATACTAGTTCATTGCTGATTAGCTTCAAACCAGTCAAGACCAAACTACTCAGCAAACAATATAGTTCATTGACTATACATTTTGTGGCGTATGCATACTAGTTCATTGCTGATTAGCGTTAAACCAGTCAATGCCAAACTACTCAGCAAACAATATAGTTCATTGACTATACATTTTGTGGTGTATTCATACTAGTTAAATTCTGACTACCTTCAAACTAATCAATTCCAAAGTACTCAGCAGACACCTAGCTCGTTTACTATACATTTTATGGATGTTTTTATACTAGTTCTTTGCTGATTACCCTTAAACCAATCAATGCCAATCTAATCAGAAGACATACTAGTATACAACTATAATTTGCTGGGCGAAATCATACTAGTCAGAAAAATCCTGGTTCGTACTAGTATGCAAGTATGTATGAAACTCGGGTTGAAATCATACTACACCTTTTTCAGTTTATATTCAGAAAAGTTTATATATGGAAATTCTGTAACTGCATTCAGATCTTTTATGATCCCTCTAGATCTTTTATGATCCCATTTTGGCCAGGTTTGTTTGGATGTCCGGCACCCTGGGGATTGTTGCTACTTTTCGTTGGCTTGACGGAGTGTGTACTCCAAGCCAACGAAAGGTGGCAACAATCCCCAAGTTGCCGGACATCCAAACAAACCTGGCCGAAATGGGATCATAAAAGATCTAGAGACATTCACGCCCTAAGAAGGAGAGAAATCTCAATATTAATAGGTGTTCTAACTGGGCACTGCCTTATTGGTAGGCACGCAGAAGGGGTGCCCTATCGACGATGCTGTAGGAGCTGCAAAGATGATGAGGAAGAGGAAACGGTGAAGCACCTCATCTGCAACTGCCCGGCCTTAAGCGGCGCGGGAACGTGCTTTTTGGGAGTTCCCTTCCTGGATAGTCTAAACCAGACCGCTGGGATTTTCCAAATGGCCGGGTCCCGGGACTGACTTTCCTAGTGCTGGTAGTATCAGAACGGGCTTTTCAAAACTGGCCTAAGTGTGCCTCTGCGGCAGCCACTAACCTAACCTAACCTAACTGCATTCAACTGTTTGAACAGTCACAGATTTTTAAATTTAAAAAAAAACTAGGTACCGCCAACTCATAGGGAAAAAATCAAAGCAGCACACTATAAGTTGGAAGAGAAGTTCGGCAAAAGTCTCGTTAGAGGTTATGACAACCTGTTGGTATATAACCGCCATTTTTTTTACGTTGCGGCATAAACTTGAGTATATTGACAACAACAATATAAATTAACTCTACCAATGCTCCTTTGACTCGAGTGTATGGCCCAGCATGAAAACAGTCTTACTTTGACTCTTTTTGATGTAAAAATAAGACTTAATTTTATCTATATATCATATGTGGGTCCGGAACTCCGCAGTTGACGACTAACTTAACCTTAATTTACCTTACCTAAAAATACAACCCCAAAGCCCCAATTACATAAAACTTTGACAAATGCGCGCCTCATTTTTGAGCATTTGCAAAAATTTCGCTTCGCTTTACGTTTAAAAAACTTTGTATGAAAGTGGATCCTACAAAGTTGAATGCAATTGGGCCTTCACCTATATAATCAAACTTGACGAACGCGGAATTTGAAAGGAGCCATTGCAAGTAGAATTCAATAATTAAATTAAAAATACAATAAACAACATAATTTAAAAAATATAGAAAAAAAAAACTTGTGTTAACTTTGCCGAGAATCGTTTTTGGCTGTGTATGAACTAGTATATCAACTGGTATAATGCTGATGCAGAGGCTGACTAGTATACCAATTGGTATGGTGCTGATGCCGAAGAGGACAATTGCTTTTCTTTTTCTCATGTAACTGCTTCTTTTTTACCTTGTAATTCACAGATGCTTTTTCGTGTTTGGGTAAATACAAATAGTCGCTGCTTTCTAAAGAATAAACTGGTATATTGCAGATGTAGAGGCTGACTATGATACTGGTGCATAGACCGACTAGTATACCAACTGGAATGAATGTCAAATTCGTGGACTAGTATGACAAGTGGTACGATCTGAATGGGCATAATGATTAGTATGTCCTGCCGCATAGACTGAGCAGTATGTCAACCGGTATGATTCTGATGTATATATGAACTAGTATGTCAACTGGTAAGATTCTGATGCACATATGAACTAGTATGTCAAATGGTATATTTCTGATGCAAATTTGAACTAGTATGTCAACTGATATGATTATGATGCATAAATGAACTGATATGTCAACTGGTATGATTCTGATGCATAAATGAACTACTATATCAACTGGTATGATTCTGACGCATATATGAACTAGTATGACAACTGGTATGATTCCGATGATTTTTTTAACTAGTCTGTTAATTGGTATGATTCTGATGCATTAATGAACTAGTCTGTCAACTGGTATGATTCTGATGCATATAAGAAGTAGTCTGTCAACAGGTATGATTCTGATGCATATATGAACTAGTCTGCCAACTGGTATGATTCTGATGCATATATGATCTAGTCTGTCAACTGGTATGATTCTGATGCATATATGAACTAGTCTTTCAACTGGTATGATTCTGATGTATATATGAACTAGTCTGCCAACTGGTATGATTCTGATGTATACATATATGAACTATTCTTTCAACTGGTACGATTCTGACGTATATACGAACTAGTATCTTAAATGGTATGATACTGATGTGTATAATAACAAGTATATCAACTGGTATATTCCTGATGCAGAGGCTGACTAGTCAGCTCTTACCTTACCTAAAAATACAACCCCAAAGCCCCAATTACATAAAACTTTGACAAATGCGCGCCTCGTTTTTGAGCATTTGCAAAAATTTCGCTTCGCTTTACGTTTAAAAAACTTTGTATGAAAGTGGATCCTACAAAGTTGAATGCAATTGGGCCTTCACCTATATAATCAAACTTGACGAACGCGGAATTTGAAAGGAGCCATTGCAAGTAGAATTCTATAATTAAATTAAAAATACAATAAACAACATAATTTAAAAAATATAGAAAAAAAAAACTTGTGTTAACTTTACCGAGAATCGAACTCAGAGCCTTTAGCTCATTTTTGGCTGTGTATGAACTAGTATATCAACTGGTATAATGCTGATGCAGAGGCTGACTAGTATACCAATTGGTATGGTGCTGATGCCGAAGAGGACAATTGCTTTTCTTTTTCTCTTGTAACTGCTTCTTTTTTACCTTGTAATTCACAGATGCTTTTTCGTGTTTGGGTAAATACAAATAGTCGCTGCTTTCTAAAGAATAAACTGGTATATTGCAGATGTAGAGGCTGACTATGATACTGGTGCATAGACCGACTAGTATACCAACTGGAATGAATGTCAAATTCGTGGACTAGTATGACAAGTGGTACGATCTGAATGGGCATAATGATTAGTATGTCCTGCCGCATAGACTGAGCAGTATGTCAACCGGTATGATTCTGATGTATATATGAACTAGTATGTCAACTGGTAAGATTCTGATGCACATATGAACTAGTATGTCAAATGGTATATTTCTGATGCAAATTTGAACTAGTATGTCAACTGATATGATTATGATGCATAAATGAACTGATATGTCAACTGGTATGATTCTGATGCATAAATGAACTACTATATCAACTGGTATGATTCTGACGCATATATGAACTAGTATGACAACTGGTATGATTCCGATGATTTTTTTAACTAGTCTGTTAATTGGTATGATTCTGATGCATTAATGAACTAGTCTGTCAACTGGTATGATTCTGATGCATATAAGAAGTAGTCTGTCAACAGGTATGATTCTGATGCATATATGAACTAGTCTGCCAACTGGTATGATTCTGATGCATATATGATCTAGTCTGTCAACTGGAATGATTCTGATGCATATATGAACTAGTCTTTCAACTGGTATGATTCTGATGTATATATGAACTAGTCTGCCAACTGGTATGATTCTGATGTATACATATATGAACTATTCTTTCAACTGGTACGATCCTGACGTATATACGAACTAGTATCTTAAATGGTATGATACTGATGTGTATAATAACAAGTATATCAACTGGTATATTCCTGATGCAGAGGCTGACTAGTCAGCCAATTGGTATGGTGCTGATGCAGAGAAGGACAATTGCCATCTCGTAGGACATCGCCGTGTTAAAAATACCAGTTGCTAATATGGAAAAATTACAGAACTCGAACTATTTGAAGCCGCCTAGCTGACTGGTATTTGATTAGTATAAAACTAGTTAAGTTGACTGCAGGGGTATAAAACAAATGTGAAACTGATGAAAACTGCTCCCGGAATCATCAAAACCTAATCGAATTTGTACAAGGTATTTCCAAATGTAACAAATCGATTGCAATATTTACGTGGAATACCCATCAAATAGTTTTGCATTGGTATTGATCAAACAAATATAGCCAGAAACACGAAAGGCACGCAATCTAAACGGTGCCAACTGTGAAAGTGTAATAGCGAAAAACACAGGCACAAACATATCACACCCGTAGGTACTCGAAAAATAAGTATATTTAACTCCAAAGTTAATTTTTGTTTTTCTATCATAAAATGAAGTGATTTCCCGATGAGATAATTTCAAACAAATACGTATGTTTGTAAAAGGATTGATGCCACGTAATGAAGCAAACTTCCTTTATTTATAAATCATATTTAGATAAACTATAATACTTATTTATGTAAAATTATTTAAATCTGTTTCTAAAAGAGGAATATTATTGGATCAAACAAAAAACGTACAATCATTTTTATATATGTAGATATTAAAAATGTATGGAAAAAACTTAAGGTTCAAAATTTGATATGCATACTCTTTATATCGGTGCTTTTTAACCTAAATAACATGCGAGCGAAGTATTATTGTTCTAGGATAACGGCAGCCCGTTCCGAAACGGATTGAGTTATCTAAATAAAACTTACACTACTTTCAGGCCCTCATGAACACCATTCATTTGATACCCATATTGTAAAATCAATTTCTGGGGTATGTCCTCCCATCTCCTGTGCATCCTTAAATATATGTATACACATTTTCCAAACTCTTAGTACAATACAATTTTTTAAAACACATAGGGTTTCGGAAAAGTTGAAGGATAATGATTGAAAAGGACATTACTTCCATGTCCTTGAAGGATAATTAAAACAAAAGTTATACGTAGCCTATCCCAGCAAACATGGCTCAACTTTTTCTCCAACCTTTGGAAAAAATGTATAATTCTCAAGTTGATATACAACACAATTCTCCTATTTTTCTCCAACCTAAGATAACTTTGTAGTTCTCAAGTTGATATCCAACATCATTCTCCAAGTATTCTCCAACTTTAGAGATATTTTGATAACTTTGTATTTCTCAAGTTGGTATCCAACATATTCTCCAATCTCCAGCTTCTAATATTCAAATTGAATTTGAAGAGCTTTAACTAAAATTTTTGTGAATAAAAAATTTTGTCAACTAATTCATGATGGTGTTTTAACTTAGAAAAAATCATGGTTTATTTTGTTATGTTTGCTGGGATATTTCAATTATCCTTTAAATTAGTAACCACATATCCACATTTTGAAATTTTTTGGGGGGCCCTACAATCTTTGATCCTTTAAAGGAGATTCTGAGCATCTGGTAGAGAAAAAAATACCGATTTACTATTATGCGTGTTTTAAGCTTTTACGATCTAATGGGATATAGTGCAAATAAAAAACTTTATTTCACCTTACAGCCCGACGTTTCCCCAAATTTCCTTGGCTTCTTCAAGGGCGACTCTGTATTTATTTTTTAAAAATTATAAAAATACAAAAAACAACATTAATTAACTGGCATAAACATAATAAACATGATCATGACAATGTAAACAGAATTTAAAGACATTATACTTACATTAAAGGTGTGTTAAAACATCAAATAAAATTAAAAATTATTGCGTAAAATGAAGAAGCCAAGGAAATTTGGCGAAACGTCGGGCTGTAAGGTGAAATAAAGTTTTTTATTTGCACTATATCCCATTAGATCGTAAAAGCTTAAAACACGCATAATAGTCTTACAAAACGATCGGAAGAATACATGATATACCGATTTACTAATTACGAAGTCCTTTAAGGGTAACGATACAGCAATATAAGAAAAACGAGTACATAAATCATGAAAAGCTTCGCAGAAAAAATTCATGTGCTTTGCAGGTGCTGCTCGGAGTGCTGGTAGGTCTCGCCAAATTTTTTTTTAGGAAAAGCTGCAAAGTAGCCCAAAAAAAATTGGAAGAGAAGATCGGCACAAAAACCTTTTTAGAGGTTCTAATGTAGCTACATATATCGCGCCATACTTTGTTATCCTTTCACAAAAGCCCACATTGCAATACACTTACGAGAAAAAAAGCTCATTAAAATTGTTACCCTTTTGCGGCACTTCTACCTCCACCACAGCTGAGGAAGTAAGCTCTGATAAATTATTGACTTACTGCCACTAGATACCTGGTAAGTGGTCTTATCCGATAAGCAATATGTAAAAAATTCTGGTAGTCCCCGCGCAGTACATTGCAATGGACTTTCGACAAGAATAATCTGGAAGAATATGGTGAAGTAGACAGTTCGGCCCCTCGTAATGGAATAGAGCGACCCTGTATGACAGCTTCTAGCGATTATAGGGATATCGACCAGATACCTCTGCTGGGCCGATTATAAACTGATCCAGAGTTTGAAGGAAATGGAAATTAGCATCTCAACTCATGTCATGACGCAAACAACAGCTAAAAACCCGTTTATCGCCACAAAACTGCTTTCTGTCCGTTAAGACTTTCTGATTTGTGCGAAATAAATTATAACATTACGTTTGAAGATGATTCTTCAACATGTCATCGCTCTTAATCCTAGACCATCGTAATTCCTCTTTCAAGAATAGCGTTGATATAATCGCCGGGAAAGCCCCGATCTCAATCCCAATGACAGCCTTTGGTAAATTTTAAAAAGAAGGGTGAGTCGGAAAAAGTTTATTACTTCCAGAGAAAAAATAAAAGTGTTACTTTTCGTCAGACACAAAATAAAAGTGTTAGTTTTCGTCAGACAGAGAGATCTTTCTCTCAATAACAATATTGATATCTTAAACAAAAATGCAAACGATCATAATATTTGAATGTCTTTTAGTTTTTTTTGTGCATCAATTTTGTAAACCAATAAATTTGTATAATAATAAGAGTCACGGTAGGAGGTTCCGATACTACTTCCGCCCCTTTGAGTGAACAAGTATATTTAGAAAACGAGAGTGTAAATATTATGGATAATATAAAAAACTGAAATGGTAAAATAACTATTCTCAATGTCATTTGTACAATTTCGCATAGGACAAGAAAGTCTATTTAACTCAACATAAGAATGACAACATAAGAATCAATATTGTTAATATTTTCTGGTCATTAACAATAAAAACGTTTTTAATTTATCTCTGACATTGTTCATTTAAAATTCCAACTCTGTTGAATCAAAGTTTTAATATTGACAAAATAACAATTTTTAACTTATTTTAAGAGTTCAAGAGTCGATATAATCAGAAGTATTTTCCAATCAACATTGTTAAGACTTACTGGTCAATAACAAGAAAAATATTTTTAATTCAACACTGTCGTTGTTGACTTGAAATTCCAACTCTACTGAATCAAAGTTTGAATAGTGACAAAACAATAATTTTGATATTGATATAGCAATTTAATAGTCGATATGACCAAAAGTAATTTAAAATCAACATTGCGTCGGCGTAAAGTAGAAATTTAGAAAATTTAAAGCAGGAGCCAATATCATTAATGAATAGAATAAACTGAATGATGAATAGAATAAACCTGGGGGAATCCCGAGTTGGCAATAAACGTGTGGGAAATAGAGCCTTCAATTTTCACATACATAGATCTATTCGACAAGTACGATTTCAGCCAACTTAAAAACACTGAGTGAAATCCAAGATGCTCGAGTTTAGGTAATAAGATTTGGCGAGAGACTTTATCAAAAGCCTTCGAGAAATCGGTGTAGATTGTATCAACCTGGTAGACATCATTAAAAACAGAGATGGAGAAATCAGATAAATGTGCCAGATTGGTGACGGTGGAACGCGACAAACCCATGTTGGTGCGGCTCAATAATGCTTTTACTAAGACAAAAGACAATTTTTTCTTTTAATATCATTTCGAAAAGCTTTGAACACGAAGTAAGTTTAGCAATAGGCCTGTAATTAGCGACATCATACCTGCTGCCAGATTTAAAAATCGGCGTGATGGTAGACTTCTTCTACCTATTAATGAAAGTCCCAGAGCATAGGAATAAGTTAAATATGTGTCAAAGAGGAGCGGATAGGTGAAAACAGCAGTGATTCAGGATAAAGCCACAAAGGCCATCGCTGTCACGCTGTCACACACATCTTCTGGAGTGATAGTGACAGATCCGAAGTCTAGACGCTTAAAAGGAGACGCACGTAAAAAGTCATCATTCTGAGCAAGAGCATCATCAAAATTAGATTTGAAAAAATCGGCAAAAAGGTCAACGGTTTCACTAAGAGATTGATAACATATACCATTCCACTTCACACAAATATTGGAAGAACCACGTTTACCGCGGACGTAGTTCCAAAAAGCTTTTGGATTCGTCTTGAGTTCAGTTTCAAACCTTCTAATGTACCGATTCTAAAGGAATTTGTCGAGGACATTAAATTATTTGACACTAAGTAAATATTGTTCTCTGAGGATAGCGTTTGCGGTATTTAACTTATACATCTTATAATATTTGTTAAATTTGTTTTTGAGATTTTTAAGAGTTTGGTTGTACCAAGGAAGTTTATGTAATTTAGCGCCAAAAATAAGCACACACTGAAAAAAAAATCTACAAGAAACGGCCGTCAAATTAACAGTAAACCCTGTCATTTTTCGTCCAACAGTGGGTAATATCAATTTTGAAAGTGACCCCCTATCATTCTTCGAATATACTATCATATTGACATGAATTACTGTAAATTTGAAAGTGGACACTATCATATTGACTCGAATTACATTAATTGATATTTTTCAAAATTCACATGTTTTTACTGCCAATTTTACAGTAAATACTGTAATATTTACAGTATTACCATAATCGATTTGAAAGTGGTTTTGATATATTACTTTCAATGTGCACTTTCAACCTTTTTATTTCAGTGCAACACTATGAAAAATCTCAGTTAGTTGAGTTAGGAAAGCGTCAAAGCAATCGTTCATCGACGAAAGTATTATCTCCCAGTCTAAAGCTAAAAGTGAATCATTCAGCGTGACGAGGTCACAAGCGCGAAAGTTTAAAGATGAGTTCTCTAAGCGAGAGGAAACTGGAAAGGTATCGAAATTATGAATAGAAATGTCGAGCGGGACATGATATCTATCGGATGAACTTAGGGGAAGGGAACTCTCAGAGAGGCTAACCATTGAATTTTCGTCGACAAAAACAAGATCAAGCAATCTAGAAAGCGTATTGAAAACATTATTAATTTGAATAAAATTACAACTTACAGTACTGTCTATAACATAAATTTCAAAAGCCTGAGTAACATTAGTAGGAGTCAAGAGACCATCCTTTTGAAGGTCAGACCAAACTATATCGGGCAGATTAAAATCAGCAAGAACACTAAAAGTCACATGAGAATTTGTTTCATACAGATTAACGAAATTATCTATGTGATAATTATATAGGCTGTCACAACTGCTTGGGGGTATGTATGACACACATATGAATGAAGAGCTAGAAGATCCGGATATCTTGACGCACATTTGATCAATTAAGGAGTCACTGCGCATAAGTTGGTGTACAGACACACGGAAACACATCGCTTCAAAGCAATGAGAACGCCACCTCCCTTTCGGAGACCGGTCTTAACTGCATCTCTATCCTTACGGAATGTATAATACAAATTTGGGTCAAAATATTCCTCGTCGGAAAAATCAGCATAGAGCCAGGTTTCCACGAAGACGAAAGCAATCATAATCCAAGCGCGAGGTAGCTATATAGATGTCCTTAGACTTTGTATGCATTCCACCCATATTATGAAAATAGATTTTTAAAGAAGAATTAGACACAGAAATGCGACGGGATACATGTGTTCTATGTGTCGTTATTGTGGCTATGGTGGAATTGAAAGGGCCGCACGTTAACGTTAGATGGCCAAACGGTTGGGTTTAAAATACGGTCGTAAAAGGCTGTTGCAACGCCGAGTATAAAGTTGACGCTTTCTAGGATTTCCACCGAAACACCCTTTTTTACCAATTTCATCATTTATTGGCGCTTAACCGCCTAAGCGATTTTGGCCGTTGCCCGTCAAAGCACGCCAGTCATTCCTATTTAGCGATAGCTGATGCCAATTGGAAACTCCAAGGGAGCTCAAGTCATCCTCCACCTGTTGTTTCTATCTCAGTCGAGGCCTCTCCCTTCCTCTGCTGCCGAATTCAGGTGACGATACAAAAACCTTCTGTGCTGGAGCTTCTTTGCCCATTCGCATAACATGACCCAGCCAGCGGAGCCTTTGGGATTTAATTCGTACAACTCATCGTTAAATTTCCTTCGATACTCGCCGTTGGCATCACGGGAGGGACCATAAATCTTCCGGAGAACTTTTCTCTCAAATACTCCAAGGTCCATATCATCTTCTCTTGACATTGTCCATGAGAGACTTATAGAGCGTGATCTTTGTTCTTCGAGAGGGGACTTTACTTCTCTATTGCCTACTCAGTCCAAAGTAGCACTTGTTGGCAAGAGTGATTCTCCGTTGGATTTCTAGACTGAGGCAAAGAAGGAAGAGAGACTCCTTTTCAGAAAAAAGAAAAGTGAGGCCGAAAGGCGTGAGTGTGAGGAGCTTGAGATGCTGGCTGACAGGAATGATGCCCGAAAATTCTATGAAAAGATCCGGCGGATGACGGAAGGTTTTAAAACCGGGGCAAGCTCCTGTAAGGACAAATAATATTGACAAAGATCTTACTCGAACGCCCAGTCATTTATGGACTCTGCTGCTGTTTTCTTTGCCTCATAAAATTTAAAATGTTCTGCAATTGCGGATGCCGGGGGCTTAAAATGTGTATCCATGACCTCTATGCAACTTTTAAAAGTCGTTGCTTCCTCGTCTACCTTTTTTGGGCACATCAAATTCTGCCAGAGAATGTAGGATCCCTCGCCAATTGATGTTAGAAAAATGGCCTTTTTCCTCTTATCATCAGTAATTTCATTTGCGATGAAAAATTGATTTAATTGCTGACGGAATACATTCCAATTTTTATCTTCGTGCCTATAATGAGGTACACTCAGTGATGCCACATTTTTTTCCTCCAAAATCCCTATAAATGAAGTAAAACTCTCTAGATTACCCTACGCGTTAAAAAAAGATACCTACAAAAATCCCTACATTTTTTTCCTTGCGGAAATATTAAAAACCGCATAGCTTTATATTGCAATTTTTTTATAGGACAATGCTTATACAGAAATGATCAAAAATAGGTATTTTTTCAGATACTTTTATTAGCTTCAACAAACTTGAACGAGTTTTTATACATAAATGTATATTCGGGTGATTCAAATAAAAAACAAATGTTTGTTTTTTTTTGTATAACCCCCCAAAAAGTTAGTAATTGAAAATAAGATTTGCAAAAGATCATCGCTGTAACTTAAAACTTTATATCAACTTTACCTCGGACTTTGACTTTGACAGATAAGTTCAATGTACGTGTTTCAACGAAACATGGCAAATAGAAAACCTCAAAGTTGAAGCAAGGTTGAAATTTGGCAAACTCTCAAATTTTGCTTGCTTTGCTAGCTTTGACAATCAGATGTTGTTGACTTTGCTTTAATTTAAGAATTAAAATTTGGAGAAAACAAATGTATAAAAGAGAAGCGTCAAAGCGTTCATTGTAGCATACCTCTGAAGTTGAGCGCAAAGTTTTGAGGTTGCAAATGTCAGGCGAGGTTAACAAAGCTTTATGTAATTGCCCCTTTAGGGGTGCCTATTTTTTTCCCCCTTTGTATGGGGAAAAAGGAATTTTTAAAGTGAATTTTGTCATAATTTTAGAATTTTTTTCAAAAAAATCTTTACTTATTCTTAAAGTTGAAGCTTCTTAAACGTCAAACCGTGTGCGATTATCTTAATTATGTATTAAAATAATTAAAGCCATTTAAAAATTACTGGATTTTGTATGTGTGTGCAATAGTACAAAACTCACAGGACGCATGTTGGCAACAAACGGTGCATTTTTACACCTTGAATGTTTTCCATGTAAAAAAACCCTACATTTCGTGAAATATGTAAAAGCCGACCTTTTACCCTACGCACACATTTTTTAGCCAAAAAGACCTACAAATAGGGATAAAACCCTACGTGTGGCAACACTGGGTACACTACCAATGAATTGCGTCGCCATTTTAATTTTTATTTCGGTCTGCTTTTCGGGTTCTTTTGGCCTTTCAACTTTTGGCACCTCGTCGCCACTATGATGTTCTTTATTCATTCTAAGTTGATTACAGACTAAAACTTATAGCTAAGCTTAAAGTAAATGAGCAGCGCTCCAATTGACTCGGTGGTTAATGAGAGTGCGAGTACTCCGTAGAGTTATGTATGTACTAATAACGTATAAGAGCTAGCATAGTTAATAGGTTACAATGTATGTATATGTTTACTCTCTGGTATCTTAATGCATTACACTCATGTTAATTATGTTAGGAGTTACAGGCATGTTCAATACATTACAACATTTATTATTTATAGGCCCTATACATGATGCGTCTGAGTCAAGAGTCAGTTTAGGTGAGTCCAGCATGACTCAAGAAAATCAAAATGAGTTTGATATTTTGTAGAATGACGGCGAGTCAACACGTACACAGATGACTCGCAAGTCAGAAGCACTGTGAATAGACCCTATTACAAATTAATGTAGAGTAATCCAGATCATAAATTTCTGCTCTAGCTTTTTTGTGGAGTAAGTTAGAGAAGAAGAAAAAATAAATTTTTAAAAACCTCAAAAAAACTAGCTTGCAAGAAAAGCAACATTTTAGTAAGCGTGTATTTGCTTTAATTTTGAGGATTTAAACAAAAAAACCAAATTAATAGAAACTATCGAGATTCAAGTGTTTCATGGCATTTCTGCTCTAAGTTGCTCTATTTCTACTTTGACAGCTGCACTGCTCTGCTCTAACCTGCTCTGAACCTTTTTTTGATCAGTAAACAGATCTTATGATAATGATAGGCTGGCCTATTTGAAAATGTCTAATAAATATGCGAGCCAAGCTGTAAATGTAAACCATATCCATTCGTACATATCGCACACTAAATCAAAAAGAGACACAACTCAAAATCGGAGCAAGTTTAAGCTTAACGCTTCTGGATTGCACGAAGCAGCTCGACTGACAGTGAGTTCGGTCCACAATCTTTTTGAATTTCCTTAGACGGGGTACCTAGGTCAATTTTAATATAAAAACCATAAAAAAAGTCCTTACAAGTTCGCACAAAGTTCAGGGAAATTTTTAAAATTTTAAAAAACGCCATCAAAAAGTCAATTGAAAAAAATGATTTTGTATGGAGAAAAAATCAACACCCTCGACGAAAAAATTTATTAAAAATCAGGGGAAATTTTGAGCTGTCCCATTCTGGGACATCGCTATGTAAATTGGAGCACCTTTATTTATTTGGAATTAGAGTTTTCTTGGCGTTATTGCGGTTAATCTTGGATTACCAATAACTGATGGTGACAATCTAGAAAGTATATTCAAGCAGGTCTCATCATCATTTATTGGCGCTTAACCGCCTAGGCGATTTTGACCGCTTCGTATCAAAGCACGCCAGTCGTTCCTTATTAGCGATAACTCACGTCAATTGGAATATCAGGTCATCCTCCACTTGTTGTTTCCGTCTCAGTCGAGGTCTCCTCCCTCCTCTACTGCCGAAATCGGGTGTCGATAATTTGAAAACTAGGACAGTCGTGTGCTACTTTAATATTTCGTACAAATTGGTACCTACACATTTTATGCCACCTGAAAAAGAATTTAATGGCCTATAGCAACTCGAAGCTTTTTTTGACCAGCCTAGATCCTCTTCCGGGACCTGAGCCGGTTAATTTTGTATTCGTAGCCAGCATATAACCACTGGCTGGCGATTCAACCACTTTCCATTTTTAATAAGTTTGTAAATATAAAATTTACTTACCGGTCCATATTGCTCAAAATAACTTTTGACGTCCTCCAGTGTTGTGGGCGCTGACAGCCCTCCTACAAAGATCTTCTTCGTCCGCGTCACCATCTGTAAGGAAACAATTTTTTTTTATTATTATCTACATATACATATGTATTTCATAAAAGAATTATTGTTACTTTTATTTAATAGAGCAAATTTATGGTAACAGTATCAAAATATTGGCATAAGTAAACATATGTAAGAATCTTCAATTCCAGATAAATGTTAATATTGCTGACCAGTAGCTGGTGTGTTGTAGAAATGTACGCTCATACTACACAAGTTTTGACGCCGTGCGTAAAACCCTTAACCTGGATACACATTCTATGCTCTCTATTTCGTCAGAAATTCTTCTAGGGAATAAGAAGGACTTTTAAATGATTGGAACTATTGAAAGGACCTAATTATTGACTTTTAAATTTCTCCGTTCGAGACAAATCTAAACAAATTGGATCTCTATACAAGTACTTAAGTTAAAGTATTCTGTTTGTCTATGTAAATGTATGAAGTGCGAAAAGTCAAAAGCAGTAACAATATGATTAAAAATGAAAGCTTGCTACACTTTTCGAGAACATTCACACATACATACACATCTACACACAGTCGTACTTACTCGCCCTATTGGGGGCGTATTTGGTTCAAGTGTGCGATTATGCTGTGCCAGCTATAAAATTCATGCAATGTTGTAAAATTAAAACACTTCAATAGCCTCTACCAAATGGATCGACATCTACACGATTGTGATTGTGGTGTGCAGTAGAGTATAAGTGATAGTAGAGCTGTAATAGGAAAACAGCCAAAAATAACAGCAATATTGTCTATAATATTTGTTGTAACGTCGATGCATCCAGATGCCTAGAATACAAAAGGAAATATAAAGGGGTCCGCCCGATTCCGCCACTCGAATAATACAGTGTCAAGTGCAAATGTAACAACACAACGAAGCAGTTCGACATACAAAACAAATACATACAAGTGTGGCTGAATTTGTGCTGTGAGTTGTTTCGAAGTACCCGTGAACACAACTTGCTTGTGACGAGGCGTTACTGTCAGGTTTATAACTTTTGTCGCATTTTGAGTCACGGGAGGAACTAGCGTTGTCTAGCTAACGCGCCACAGCTTCTAAGTGAAGTTACATCTACATTGTATTAGATAGATTCATAGATTCTACAACGACCTCAATCTCACTTCTTAGTGAGCTATTGTAAATATAAATTTGTACACACATATACATACAAATCCATAAAAACCACAGGTGGGCATTTGATCTACCATTACCCACTAAACCATTAATTTCGATTTTTTTCCGAAATCTTTACGTTACGAATTTTTCGAAACAATATTGGTAGATAGTTGGAATGAAAATGTTTGCCCTGTTGGATTGAAAATGTTTGCCCTTATTGTCACAGATGTGTCGAAATCGCGCTAGCCAAATTTTACTTTGGTTGTTACTACAAAACAAAATGAAATTCCAGATGATGAGTACAAAACAGCCTTACACAAACAAATAACAAAAACCACATCCTTTCTGGACTGAGTAGCTTCTTCTATTAGAATTTACTCATATGAATCTTGCATCTTTTATTCAATCAAATTTAAGGCTGAATTTTTAAAGATATTGACCATCTATGATATATCCCACCCAATCCTTATCCAACCTTGGTGCGGTGACATGTCATAGTCCCAAGTGGCAAAATCCCAAGTAAAAAAATTGGGATCATGACACTCCCCTTGCACACTTGGGATTATGACACTCCCTTGCTGTGTCATAATCCCAAGTTAAGAAAAGTTGGGATTGTGACACTGTGTCATAATCCCAAGTAAAAATGAGATTGGGGAAATAAGATATGATAAAAACCGCCCAGTCGAAAATTTGTAATAAAAAATCGGGCGATTTTTAATTCCAAATTTTAATTTTTTATTATGATTTTAAAACATTTTTTCCAAAATTATTTAAACACGCGCTGCAGGCGAAAATTTGGAATTAAAAACCCGCGATTCTTAATTCCAAATTTTCATTTTTATTATGATTATAAAATATTGGTAAAGTTGCAGATTACGGTCTCCTCCGAAATTTGAAGCAAAAAATTCAAGTAAAGCGGGCTACCCACCTGCCAAGAAATGCCTCAAGAAAAAAACGAGCATATATTTCTTCTGCCTGGTCAAGAAATTTTGACGTTTACAGAGTTTTCCCATTTATTGCAATTTACTATTGTAAAAATGTATAAAACATGTGTAGCGAAGTATATACTCATGTTTGCCGTGAATCTGCACGTTTACCTCAAGAAATAAATACGAGCATATTTATTTCTTGAGGTAAACCGGTGTTGCCAACTATCGAAAATTGAAGGATTTTTTCTTATGAGCTGAGTATTGGCTCAGGAAAATTTGACGTATGAAAACATTTCTTGACCATTTCTTGAGCGTTTTTTTATATGGAGTTTTGACATTTAATTCCAAAATTCCAATTTCCATGTGGGTGGCCCAAGTAGGCATAAACACAAAGTATAGTATGAAATTATAAACAAGAACCGGTCTTAAGTGCAGTTAGGAATTTCGGCTAAATATATGTTTAAATGCGTATCAAACGAAAGGGGTTTTAAATACCTGTACAATGATACCAATTATGTAAAAATCGCTTCAGTAGTTTTGGAAAAGCCCCCCCCCCCCCCCCCCCAAAAAAAAGAAATATACCGTTATAATCAGGAACCATTCCTCATATTTACTTTTTCACGGGGCGTGGAGCCTGTATTCTGCAATTAAGCCACTGTTTCTCGCCAAAAACTTAAAAATAAATCTTGTAATTTCATTTTTCAGCTCAAAGATGACAAAACCCCAATTGAGAGTATGACACTTTACAATTTTTTTACTTGGGAATATGACACTGCATGGGGAGTGTCATAATCCCAATTTTTTTACTTGAGATTTTGGCATTTGGGATTTTGTCATGGCACCCCTTGAATATATAAGAAAAAATTTATACGCCCTTATTCATAAAAAAATCCTATAACACATTATAAACCTTTAATAGTAAAAACTCATGTTAGCTTTATGAAACTGTTACAATGTACTTTATTCATAAACGATTTATAAAGAAACTACAGAGGCTGAGGAGGCCATTCGGAAGGTTAAGAAATCTAAATAATCCATATAACGGCTGCAGTCTGACCCTGACAACCGTTTTTTTTTAACCAATTTAGAAATTTTTTATGTCATTATTACCACATTTACCATGATATAAAAAAATAAAGGTATTTTCACTTTGACATAAACTGTGTTAGTTGTCATTCGTATCTTTTGCCAGTTGATCACAGAGCGCTGCCACCTCAACAAATAATTTTTTAGGCAATTTTTTTTTTAATTTTGGGGATTTTTCATATAGGAAAAAAACATGGTTTGTAAAGTAAAAATACTTACAAAAAAGGATCCACAAAGCTGCTTTAAAATTTGTAAATGGTTCAAAAAATATCTCTGCTCAGAAATGCGTATTAGAAACCATATTTACCTAAAAATAACGTTTAAAAAACCTTTTACGTCGTACTAATGCGACAAAACCTTTCGATTTAAGTGTTGAGAGATTAAGGACCGTTTTCGAAAAGCCGGTTAATGCTAATTGCGATTAATTTGACAGTAACCGTAAAAAATACGTCAATTAAATCCCAGTTTGCGTCAAGCGTAGATTGTGAAATCAGCCCTATGGATATATTCTTACACCTGTAAACAAAAAAAGTTCGGATATAACTTACCATCAGCAAAAGCACCAAATAACCACACTGAGGGCCGTTATCTCATCTTACCTTTAGTTTTAAAGGCCACTTTATCGGACAGGCTGTTAGAAAAATTTATCAAAGGTTTATTAAGAGTTTATCAACAAAATAAGGAAAAACATTATTCATAAACGTTTTATAAATTTAAAATGCTGTTATAAAGCAGTTAAAATGAAAACAAATTTATAATGAGCTTTACCCTTGTATAAGCTTTTAATAAGACCTTACTTCAAACGAAAGTAAGTGTAAATATGGTAAAATGACATAAAAAATTTCAAAATTGGTAAAAAAAACGGTGGTCAGGGTCAGACCGCAGCCGTTAGATGGATTATTTAGATTTCTCAACCTTCCGAATGGCCTTCTTAGCCTCTGTAGTTTCTATGGAAATGGGGGAATGGCTTTTTGTGTGCCTGTGCGCTCGCATGATGGTACGATGCTTGGACCCGTCAAGCGCAGAATGCTGAACATATGACGGCGAAAAGCCTTCGCAAAATTTCTTCGCACCCGCTGCAATCCTGTTGCGAAAGGTGATTTTTCCTGAGGGACTTAACAGTGGGCCATAATATCCCAAAGCCAACAGAGAAGTTGCAGGTCCTTAGGCGCTAAACCCACTCTTTATGCTAGTCTAGCAGCCGTGTCATTTCCAGCTGGAATGTTACGTGCTGAGGCGGATTCGATGACCTTTTGGAATACACGTTCGCCTTTGCGTATGTCAAGCGGGGTGGGAAGAGCAGCAAAGGACCTGCCCTGATCCACTTGACGGATCGCATCGAAGAATGTAATACCCAGCACGGGGTTTGAGATCTGAGCGAGCGCTTTGGATAAGAATATATGTAAGTTATTACCTCGGTGACATTACCGGTAAGGCCGTTGCAGTTAAGTTGCGGTATCTTGAGGTGCGGTGGAGGAGGGATTGTCACACTAGGATTCAAGGACCCGCATACCTAGGTGAAAGCAGGTTAAGTCACGTGCGTCGCCACAGTCCAAGTCGCACCGGTCGACAGCCGATGACGTACATACGTATCAGTCAAAAATATATCTATTTGCTTGCTCCGAACATATGCATATGCGCAGATGGTATTGCCTAGGTAAGAGTTGCACTTGACCGGCAAAAAATGCATCTAGCAAAAGGGACAAAGAGTTGGGTGCCTTGTCTGGCAGTCGTGCTGGGATCTAAATAGGAATGGGGAGATGAAGACGAGAGCTTACACTCGGCATTTATCCCATCCGAGGAGGGCGTGCTACGAAGAGAGTATCTGTGGGCAGCCGAATGAGCTAGAGCTGACGTGGAGCGCGAGTGACAGGCTACCTTAGAGCACTGGGAGGAAGGTCCCAAAGAGGTACACGAGCTTATTCTGCAGGTTTTCAATATGCGGTTGCGGATTTCAGGAAAAACCCATCATTTGTCACTATCACCTATACTATACCCGCTCTAAGGGTTCCATCTGTTGTAGTTGTGTAGATCCGTTGGTCAAGAGTAATGTAATATTCTGTAACAAATATTAGCTTGGATTGTAATTGAAATTAAAAAAATCTGTTTATTTTTCTTTGACAAATTGCAAATTGACATTTTTCGAAGCCAACATTACCATATTTATATTGAATTTTGACAGCAAATTCTTTATAAGCCAATGATAGTTACAATATCTTTATAAGGTTTGTTTACTGACCAAAAAAAAAGTTCAGAGCAGGTTAGAGCAGGGCAGCTGTCAAAATAGAAATAGAGCAACTCGGAGCAGAAATGCCATGAAACACTTGAATCTCGATAGTTTCTTTTTAATTGGTTTTTTTGTTTTAATCTTCAAAATTAATTCAAATTCACGTTTACACAAACATTGGTTTTCTTGCAAGCTAATTTTTTTGAAGTTTTCAAAAATTTATTTTTTCCTGACTGACAATTGCTTCTCTGCTCTAACTTACTCCATAAAAAAAGCTAGAGCAGAAATTTGTGATCTGGATTACTCTAGTTTTGTTTTGAGCGTACTCATGAAACAAAAGATAGAGCAACCTAGAGCAAGAAAAGTGTTCGTTAAACACAATTTTGTGAAATATCTCAATCTGGCGTAAGCTAGAGCAGCCCAATAAACAAACCTATAAATCGTTTATGAATAAAGTACATTGTAACAGTTTCATAAAGCTAAAATGAGTTTTTGCTATTAAAGGTTTATAATGTGTTATAGGATTTTTTTTATGAATAAGGGGGTAAGAAAATTATCTTACAATTTATGAATGAATTCATGCCTTCTGAGGATTTTTTTTACATATTTTAAGAAAAAGTTCTTATATTTTAAGAAATATTCTTAAATTTTCATGAAAAAGTTCTTTGGAGAGGTTTTAATGAACAATTCTTAAAATCCATGTACCTTTTCATTGGATATACACAGTAAAAAATGAAAGTTTACTTTTAATACCAGTCGGTATTGAAATTAAGCCTTTTTGGAATTAAATTTGAGTTTTAATACTAAATAGTATTAATTTAAGACTCTGATTTTTTTTCAATTCCAAATAGTTTTAAAATAATACCAAAATAATACTAAAGCGCTCTCTCCCTAGCGCTTTCTCTCATTATAATGTTTTAGGTACTATTTGTTTTAAAACAAAGCCGGAAAAGTATTAAATTAATTACTTTTTAGCATTAAATTAAGTCCGGTGGTTTGTTTGCTCAGAGCACGCGGTTCGTCGCTATTGCGATACTACATTAAGAACAACAGTGCAATTAGACGCTGACAAAGATAAGTACTCGATGGCTTGATAGTAGACATCTCCGTTGAGCATTCAATAAATTGTGAGTTCGACTCTCGGTGAAGGCAATATAATAAAACTGGATTTTTTTTTTTTTGCCTGAGAGAATCTTCAACTGAATTCCTCTCTCACGAGAAATCAGACCGAACATGGTATTAATTTAATACTTTTTCGGCGTTGTTATATATAAACACCAAAAAGGTATTAAAGTTAGACTTTTATTTTTACTGTGTATGCATTTTTTTGGTTCAGTGTGGCCTGGGTTACTGGCTCTTATTGAAATTGCTGCGTTGTTAAAAACCGATTTGGTCGAACGGAGAGCGTACAACTTATACGCCATTTCATCCAATGGCTATAGCAGGCAAACAACTTGAACTGGACGGCGGCAAGCTGGCGTGAATCATTGTGCAAGTGTAAATGCTGGGATATCATAACTCATTTCCTCCTTGCTGCAGTTTCTTCTCTTCAAATTGCTTTTGATCCCGCTAACAGATTGTTTTGGCAAATGTTGCAGCGCAGCGAATTTTACAAGAAAATGCAACGTGGCTTATTGTATGGGTTAGTGCTGGTACGTACCCAACAAGAAATTGAGTAAGCTGAACCCAGTTATGTCTAATACGGTGGCAGTGCTCTTGGCTCTTAATCAACCACCTTTATATTTCACCGTGGGAAAAACTTTGGTTTTCCAGAAGAAATTAATAAGGGCCACTCTTATGCACACGTGCTCTAGAATTTGCATTTTGGGCACCACCGTTCGAAAGACGCACACTATGCTCAAGTAGGGCAGTGTACAAACCATACCTTTTCGACTTTAGCTAAAGCGTAATGGTTAAACTTTATTATTCTTCTATACGGCTTCTCAATTATTTTTATGTAACATCCCCTGTCACTTTATCAAATTTAGGAGATGGCTTTAAGCCTTTGTCAGTTACGCGAGGGCATAAGGTTGAGCATTTTCTTTGTTGGCAAACGCCGAGTGTTCAAGCTAACATTTTTAAGATGAATGAGTATGTCGTCTGTTATCTTCTTAATTTTCGAGCGCACCGTAATTTTATTTCACCTCCCACCTTCTGAAGAGCTTAAAGATACGTACTAGCTTTAGAGCATGTCTACCTATCCTAGCTATCCATCCTTTTTTACATCTACATGCATTAGGGTGGTCCTTATTTGTATGGACACAATGTTATCATCAGATTTTCGGAGGCTCAACCCCTAAATCGATAGTAATATAGCCAAAGATATCATACATAAATTTGTATCCCGATTGGGGATGGTTTAGCCGTGTCGAAGGGGGGTCAAAGTTGAGATTGCTCTATAGAGACTCAAAAAATAAAAGTGATTTTTCCTCTTATTTAATACTCGAAATCGATAGCACTATGATCGGAAATATCACATACAAAATCTGGTTCCGATTGAAAAGGCCTAAGGCGTGTCACAGGGGGCTGCGACACGCTTAACCATCTCCAATCGGGATACAAATTTTTGTGTGATATACATACATAGTTGACCGTGGTGGAACCGATCTAGGGATGAAACTGGGAAAAATACTACATTTGATTATATGGACTACCCTAATATGCATATATAAACCTGGCAACTTGCTGTTATCCTTCCTCCCTGTATCTTGTAGATTATTCTTTTTTTAAAGTCCTTGAATTATTTTTCCTCAGACTTGAGTAATTGCACTGCCCACTAACGTTCTACATTTTGGCAAAATTGTTTAGCGTCTGTAGCATAACTCGCAAAGCAAATTGAATTTCACAAATTATTTAAAAGACTAGTAAAATTTTAAATCGCGATTAATTTCTTTGCATTGTATTGCCTTGGAACTCAACTCAAATTTTCTAAAAATAGCAAACGAACATAAATTGTATAAGTACGTAAGCAAAAATGGTAAAAGCGGTGTAGTTATCTATGTTTGTATAAATGCATGCATTTAAAGTCTTACAGAATATATTTTGTTATGACTTTAAACAATCTTAAAAAAGGAAAGCAAAGGACTTTGAGTTTCATTTAAAGTAATTTAAAGGCTTGTTCCACTTATCGTTTTGGTTAAGTTTTCGCCACCAGGTTTCTTTATAATCTTTAACGATTTCTAAATTTAACTAGTCCCCAAAATGTATTCAACAAAGTGTGATTGAATTTGACGTTGCTCTCAATCAGAACCAGGGTATAATGTCAAACAGAAAAAATATTTTAACCCGCTTGAAAGCAATTTTTTCAGTTTAAAAACTTTTAGGGAAAAAATTTTAAATTATCTTTTGTTTTAAATTGTCAATATTTATATTTTACCTTTTATTCAAATTAGCAATACGAAAGAATATTCGGTAGCAAATTTCGAATATTTTATAGGTAGTAAAAAAAACTTCGGAACCAGTGAAGAACGGTTGGAGTTCAACTGTTTTGTAGGCTAAGGTAAGAAAACTGTAACCAAACATTTTTCACAAAAATCGCGTATGTTATAAGATTAAATTATTGCTCATATTCAAGAAGAGAAAATGATACCCAATTTACATGTGGTGCACCATAAAGGATTAATTCATTTGTTTACATTCGTTTGACATTATAACCCCTTACAAGAGAAATATATTTAACTGTCAATCACACTTTATTGAATACATTTTGCTAGTCCTTAAAATATTTTTTTATTCTCTCTCAAATATATATTTTCTTTTACCTTTTACCTTTACAATTATTTTTGCAGTTAGCTTCCCAGTGGGAAAGTAGGTAATGCATTACTTTTTTCCATGCATAAAAAGATGTATGCATTTTGTTATAAGAAAAGATCACACCAAAAGCAAGGAAGGGAGTAATGTATCGCTCAATCTTTGATTTGTAGTTTAAAAAAAAAAATGTTATTCATACATGAAAAGATGTACGAATTTTTATGTTAGAAAAGGTCATACCAAAATCAAGGAAGGGAGTAATGTGTCGCTCAATTTTTATTTGTAGTTTGAAAAGAAGCAGGCTTTGTAAAAAAATTCAAACTTCAAAAAAAAAGCTACAAAGCAAAATGTATTCAACAAAGCGTGCTTGACAGTTAAATATTTTTTCTTGTAAGTGGCTATAATGTCAAACGAATATAAACAAATGAATTAATCCTTTATGGTGCACCACATGTAAATTGGGTATCATTTTCTCTCCTTTAATATTAGCAATAATTTACTCTTATACAATCCGCGATTTTTGTAAAAAATGTTTGGTTACAGTTTTCTTATCTTAGCTTACAAAACAATTGAATTCGAACCGTTCTTCACTGGCACCGAAGCTTTTTTCACTACCAATAAAATACTTCTAAATTTGCTACCGAATATTCTTTCGTATTGCTTATTTGAATTAAAGGTAAAATATAAATATTGAAAATTTAAAACAAAAGTTAATTTACAAATTTTTTCCTAAAAGTTTATAAACGGAAAAAAACTGGGTTAAAATATTTTTCTGTTTGACATTATACCCTGGTTCCGATTGAGAGCAACGTCAAATTCAAGCACACTTTGTTGAATACGTTTTGCTACAAAGCCTTAAATATAAACAATCGAAAACATAAATATTTAAATTAAATAATAAACCTCTGCTGTGGCCGCTGTTCTTTTTCGCGCATCTCCATCGCTTTCTCTGCTGCTGTGAGGCATTCCAGAAATCGTCTGGAGAACCTACGACGCCGTTGCCTTTTTTGTTTTTGTTTTTTTTTTATATGTTATTTTTTTGTGTGCACTCATCTTGGTTGTACGCCCACCTGGACCTATACTCAGTGAGTTTTGAAATGTTCACTTTTTCACCATTTGAAATATATGGGAAAAAAGTGTACATTTCAAACTCACAGTAAGGGAATCCAGGGGCTGGTCGACATGACGAGCTCGCCGTTCAAACATTCAAAAATAGGACCTTCTCTCTTCTACCGCTGTAGAGCCTCATGTCGCGTTAATGGCCTTGTTATTCCACAAGGAAAGTAATTACAGATATGTATTCATAAAATGTTATGTACAATTTAATGTGTCCCTTGCAATGCATCTTTTCATTCTAGAAAGCTAATGCAAGATATAATGTATCCCTTGTAGTGCATCTTTTCATTCCTGAAAGGTAATACATCTTTTCATTTATAAAAAGTAATATAAAAAGTAATGTAAACATGTCGCTTCAGTTTGTAGGCGAGCGACACATTACTTTTCCTATGACATCGCTCTAGAAAAATGCATGCACGTTTTCATGTATAGTCTATAGGAGCTATACATTACTTTATGCATTGCTGTACATTACCTTTTCCCCCTTTTTTCTTAGGCGGCGATTTAATGTTTTTTATGGAGAGTGAGATTTGAAGAGAAAATAAATAAACTCAACGGAAACGAAAACTAATAATAATAAATCTCTGATATAAGGGAACCTATTGACCTTGAGGCAATTTTTAAGGCTACCACCTGTCTGATTTTTTTAAAAATACACCATTATTCCGGAGTCGAAAAAAACTATATGTTCCGCCAATCGATAGGAAAAAATTCTAGCAGCACACCACAAATTGCAAGGGAAGCTCAGCCCCAAAATCTCTTTAGAAGTTCTAATAATAACCTGTCGGTGTTTTTATACTCCCAGGCAATTATAGAAATAGTGTCAATAAACGAACTAGCTCGTAACTGTCGAAACGAGATTAAAGGTGGAATATTACCGGTTCTGAACACACTAGAAGAGAGTCAGTTCAGAAACTAAACACATTCATTAGGGTGGGACCCTTAGTTGTATGGAGGGAAAAAAATCTTAGGAAATTCTCGATCTGACCCCCGGCAATATACGAATAGTAAAACAAACTGATGTGTACAAAGTTATTTGACAATCGAAAAAGGTTTAGAGCATAGGCCGCCAATTCCTTTCCTGGGAGGAAAACTCCAATGCTTTAACATAGCAAACGCTCTCTCCGTGCCGACTACTGGTTTAGAGGTTGCACAAGGAGCTTTAAGATCCTGAAAAAGAAGGAATTTTGTAAAGTTTTACTTTTTACAGAATTTAAAAATTTGTTACCACGAAATACTTAACCTTCCACCCATGGCATAGGTACATATATGTTTTCATAAAACAACTAAAAACAAACTCCTTCACATTGCGCAACCTCATTGACCTAAAGATTTGTATATACCTAGGTATCAGTTTTTGGACTATTCTAACATTTCTAGAGGGGGAGTAAAGAATGCTTTTTAAATAAGGGCCAACCTAATGCACATACAAGCCAGGTTGAACATACATAATATATTTGTAAACTCATATGCATAGGCAAGTATCTCAATTTGAACGTAAACTTGACTTTTTTCAGTTTATGCAAATACAGCCTTATGTAATTTATAACTGGATATCTTTTATTTGTTTGCATGAAAGCATGAATATCAATCTTTTGATCGATTTTATTGTCTGAAGTGATGTCAGTGTGAGCAGATCAAGTTTGGAATACGCTCAATGTTTACATAATGTATGCCGTATTTGTTTATGCGAATTCCGATTTGTTTTGCTGGTGGCTTTTAAAAAGATACTGATAATGATGCTCAAGTTTCAAAATATTGGCAAAAAGGTTGAAGGGACAATGAATTAAAATGCTTGAATATGGGGGTAAAACCGAAATAAAATCCATTATCCATTTTGCAAAGCATAAGCAATTGAAAGTGTGGATTGTACGCCATTGCCTTTTCTTAACATTTCATTTTCTGAAAAGAAGCTAGCACATTTGCGCTAATCCTTTCCCTCATCAAAGCTTGATATGTATGAAAAGCAAAAAATTACACATAGCTCAAATTCCATACAAAGCCAATTGAAAGGAAGTAATGACTACCGAGAAGACGCATCAATTCTGAAGATGTTAAAATGGTTCAACATACATTACGACAAATGAAGTTTTTATATCACGAAGCATAGTAGAAGAGATCTGAGGAAAGTTGAAAGGGTATATGGGGATGATTAGGTTTTCTACTTTTCAATTTGTGGTATCTCGTATTGCGGTCTCGAAACTTAATATTTTTTAATCTGGCAACAAATTGACGTTTCGTTCATGTTCGTTCGTGGAACTATTTTTCAGAAATAAATACCAGAGTTGAGTCAGAAATCACAGCACTGCATTAAATTAGGAGCGCTAATATCTAGGACATTTTATAGGAATGTGGCTACTAAGTTGCATAAAAATATTAAGAAACTAATTTTTTCGGGACTGATGAAAGCTCAGAATGCCAGGATTGTCAGCCATGGTAGGTGTGTATGCTAACTTGCATGACTTCCATGAATGAAATTCTATAGAATACTGCAAATAAATCATTCAATAACATTTCGTCGATGGTGTCTACCTACTTAATAGCAGCATATACCTACATCAATTGATTGTCAACTTTCTACTGTTGGCTAAGTCATACTACATTAACCAAATGTGAGGGTGGAAGTATTTATGTCCTATGAAAACTGCCTTCCAAATTCAGCATTTAATAAGAATTCCTATTGAAAGCTTCAAATACTACTAAATACATATATTCATATTAAGGATGGTTCCTTACATTGCATACAAACCTTCTTATAAGCATACATTCGTGTGTAATAACAGTTTATTTATACAGTACCATGTATATGGGTTCTGACTCCCACATTGAATTCTTCCCTGAAGGAAATTCTAACTGTACAACCCTAATTGTCAACAGTAAAACCTTTGATGACAGACAATACTCTTTGCTATATTGCTATGCACATTTTACAAGTGAAGGGCTCGGAGTAAAAAGGAAATTTATATTTCATGCAAGTAAAAGAAGACTTAGAACATGTAAAAAAAAAATAACAAAAAAATGCTCAGTAAAAAATATACAAATTATTTAGCTTCCGCGGCCGCCGTGGTGTAGAGGTTAAGTGTTCGGCCTTCTACACCAAGTCGTGGCGGTTCGATGACCGGCAAAAGTACCATCAAAAATTATTTAGAAAAAGAATTTTTCTAAACGGGGTCGCACCTCGGCAGTAGTTTGGCAAACTCTCCGGGTGTATTTCTGCTATGAGAAGCTTTTCAGCAAAAAATTCATTTGCTTTGCAAGTGCCGTTCGGAGTCGGCAAAAAACTGTAGGTCCCGCCAACTTGTAGGAAAAACTCAAAAGCAACACACCACAAGTTGGAAAGAGAAGCTCGGCTAAAAATCTCGTTATAGGTTATGATAACCTGTTGGTATATCGCCGCCACTAGTTTAACTGAAAAAATGATTTGATAGGACAATTTTACCCTTTTTATTAAACATTTTATAAACATCTTTTTCGATTGGGTGGAATTTACGTTTCCCTTTTACTTTCATCCCTTTACTTAATGTTTGCCATTGAAAATCACCCAGTACTCTTAGGACGAGATAGACAAGTTCTTATGGTATTATACGGAGACATGGGACCGGCTGTCCCTAAGCGCCTGTGAATTTCATGTGGAGTTGTGGCACAAAATATTATAAAAATAGAAAGGACGTTTAATACTTGGGTACACGTAACCAAGAACTTCCTAGGATGTTCCTGTTATAAGAAACACATATCTACTTTTTCATTCTTCTAACTACTTTTTTAGAAGAAGACCTTGTTTTCAGTTTCCTACAGATTTTAGTAAGATCGAATATCGACCTATCCCAATTATCGCCTAAATTATTTTTATATATTTCCCCTGTTGCTAGCAAACTTAAATTTTTCCTATGGATTTTGTAAATCGTAATAAACAAAAGTTATTATTAGAGCACAATTAATTATTTTGAAGCAAAATGAATACTCTACAGAAATTATAACAAATGCTTAATCGACTAAAGTAAGCTTTAGAAAAAAAATTAAGCGGAAAAATTGAATTAACCCATGATAAAAGTTAACTTCTTACCTCAATAATACTTATAAATTATGAATATCAAGCAGAGTTGCCAGATTTTTGAAGCAAAAAGCGCCTCAAAGCTACCAAAAGGGCCGAAAATTCCCATTTTCAATAAAACATATATGTAGGGGCCAGAGTTGTTAAGTAAGGAATTCATCCCGGATTGCATTCCGGGCATTCCCACTCCCGGAATAGCAATTTTGGAATGCAGCCTTTCATTCACTTGCCGGAATGCGGACTTCAAATTCCGCATTCTTTTTTGTTATTCGGACTACTTATTCCGTTTTGCATTCCTCTGGAATGAAAAAAATTTAAAAGCATTCCGAATGCCAATAAAAACGTATTTTTGGAGTCGCTCCTTAAATAAAAGACCAATTTTAATATTCAAATTTACATGTCTTTTGTTAATAATAAAGTTGGTGCTTTTAAAGGAATATGCAGCTTTTTTCAAAGGCAGGAGTTACCAGTATGATATACTGTTAGTGTAGCAAAACCTGCGTACTTAGAAATTTGGTAAGTTTGATTAGCTCCCCTGACTTGAAAATGATCAAGAGCAGAATATCTAATCTAATTCCACCACAATTACTGTTACCGCAGCTCTTTTTGCACTATTTTGTGACTAACTTGCTGGTACTTCGGGCTAACTTCAACGTTCCCAGATAATCACTTAATAAAATTTCAATAAAATTGTATACTTTCGAAGATACATACATACATAAACATCAGGGAACAAAATATAGTATGCCTTCGTCTTTACTGGCTAATTAAAAGCACGATTGTACAAGAAACACCTATGTATATTTAATACGTAGTATACAAAGGAATTCTTAGGAAAGCAGAGTGCATTCCCTTTTCGGAAATTTCAAGGCTGGAAAATTCAAAAAAAAAAAACAAGTAAGGAAGTCCGAACATTAAATACCCAGCGGTAATTTTCAGAACGGGATAACAATGATATAGGCCCTAGGAGGATTTACCTAAAGTTTTTACTATCTTAGCTATTTACCTTACCGAATTATGTCAATTTATGTGATTTTCGAAATTCTCCATATCGAAAGTGGGCGTGGTCGGGAGGCGATTTCGTCCAATTACATCAGGTGTGCTCCCTATTATGTTAGTATACCTTGTACCAATTTCATCGTTCTACCGTAATCAGTTTAAAAGTTATGACCCATGAAATTTTCAAATATGCCTCCCGGAAAAGTGGGCGATGCCACGCCTAGTTTTAAAAATTTATCAAAAAATCATAATAGAATGACTAGGAGGTTCATCCTACCAAACTATATCATTTTAGCCATTTCCGTTACCGAATTATGCCAATTTATGTGATTTTCGAAATCGAAAGTGGGCGTGGTTGGAGAGCGATTTTTTCCAGTTTCATCAGGTATACTCCCAACGATACTAGTATGCTTTTTGCCAAATTTCATCGTTCTACCCTAATCAGTTTAAAAGTTACGACCAGTCGAATTTTCAAAAATACCTCCTTTAAAAGTGGGCGGGGCCACGCCCGCTTTAAAAAATTTGTCAAAAAATCATTACATGATGACCAGGGGGAGTCACCTATAAAATTATATCATTTTACCCATTTCCGTTACCGAATTATGTCAATTAGGGTGATTTTAGAAATTTTCGATATCGAAAGTGGGCGTGGTTGGAGGGGATTTTAACCAATTTCATCAAGTATACTCCCAACGATACTAGTATGCTTTGTGCCAAATTTCATCGTTCTATCGTAATCAGTTTAAAAGTTACGACCAGTCAAATTTTCAAAAATGCCTCCCTTAAAAGTGGGCAGTGCCACGCCCACTATAAAAAATTAATGGATTTAATTACACATGCGGACAGACGGACGGATGGACAGACGGACGGACATGCCTTAACCAACTCCTGTTTTCAACCTAAGAACTTTCATATGTGGAACTCTATATCTATCTTGGTTATTTTGTGCCGTTACGTACTACCGTTATGTGAACAAAATTAACATACCCTTGTACTAGTACTAGTACGCTGGGTATAAAAAGGCAGTCAGTTGTACAACGCTATGCGACGTTTCGCTGGAAGTTCATTTTCCGAAGATGCACTACGTGCAATGTGGATTCAACGTTTGCCCGAGCTCGTCCGTGCATCTGTTATCGCTCTAGAAGGTCCAGTTGACGTACAACTAGCAGATGCTGATGCTATAATGGAAACTGTCTCTCAACGAAAAGTATGCGCTGTATCCGAAGCACCAGCATCGAACGCTAGCAGAAATAACAGGCGCAATTACCAATTAAATAAAAAGTTCGACGATTTGAATACTCGTGGACGTAGCAGCCAACGTAACACTAGACTATTGCGTTCTCGTAGCGGGCGCAGCAGCAGCAGCAATCATCGTACTCGTACTGCATCAACAAATTCTCAGGAATGTTGGTATCACCAAACGTTTGGAGACGCAGCAACACGCTGCCGAAGCTCGTGCAGCCGGCATCAACAACGGGCAGGCAACGAAAACAGCAGACGAGATTGACCACCAACACCCACCTGCGGGGCAGCGAAAGTCTAATGTAGCGCAGGTATCAACCAAATATTTGTCGCCGATAGATCATCAAAAATCAAATATCTAATAGACAAAACCACTAATATCGATGTGCCATGCATTATTAACGAGTACGAAAGCTCGATTACGTAAAGCTTGCAGCAGCAAAAGCCGAGTTCGAGTATTTAATGCCGTCCGTCCAAAAGCAACTGGGCCAGCGCACTCCACATGGTTCGAAAGGCAGATGGCGGTTGGCGACCATGTGGGGACTACCGAGAGCTGAACAAAATTACCGTTCCCGATAGGTACCCGATCCCATTCATACACGATTGCACTGCGATACTCACTGGAACTGTTTTCGGTAAGATGACTTGCAGCGAGCATTTCACCAAGTACCAAGTATGCATAGCCTCCACCAGCATTTCCGAGCAATCACACCACATTCGATTAGTGTTCGGGCGACTGTGGCAAATAGGCCTTACAATAAACCCTTCAAAGTGTGAGTTTGGTAAGACACAGTTGAAGTTTTTGGGTTGATTGACAACGAGCCACAACCTTTGGGTTATTTTTCACGACGATTATCCGATACTGAGAAGTGCTATTCCACGTACGACAGGGAGCTTTTGGCGATTTACGTAGCCATTAAGCATTTTCAGTTTATGATAGAAGCGAACAACACTATAATTTTTACAGATCACAAACCACTGGTAAAGGTAAAGGTTCACCACGACAAATCAGGCATTAACTACTTAAGCCAGATCAGTACCGGCATACACCATATTCCTGGTTCAGTCAATCAAACTGCAGACATGCTATCTCGTATCAACATATTAGAAGCACTTAACTACGCTAACATGGCCTCGGAACAAAAGCATGATCGTGATACCAACGCTTTACTTCAGGATAAGAAACATCATTCACTTAAACTAAAACATTTCAATTATGAATGTTTCTTATTGGAGCTTAGCTCCAAAAATTGTTTATACCTGCTGTACTTTTTACTAGTACTAGGGTATTCTAATTTTTGATGTTACGAAATTTTTATGAATTTTGATACTTAGAGAAAATTGACAAAGATTTACACAGCGATGGATACCATGACGACGTTTCGGACTTTCCAGGGTCCACATCAGATGGCTTTTCGGACACAGAACTACTGTGTCTGCACCGAAGCGGTTAAAGCAATTGCTTATAACAAATCAGCTACGATGCCCTGTAGTATTTCTAATACGGCTGATACATTAGCGCAAATTCCGAATTAACTGCGCTTTTGGGAGTTAACTTGAGCATAATCTTCATTATAAACTCCCAAAAATTAAGAAGCTTTGAGCAGTTTTAAAAAATTTGCACTGGCAACACTCTGTACATAAATAGACAACAACACCAAGAAACACTAGGAAATTAAGGGGGGGTGTAAAAGTAGGTCGCCTCCCAGTTGGTGCACCCTGGGTAACGCTAAATGACCTACATAGCCTGCACGGCTAGTTTAGTTTCTTGTATTGCCGGATCTACGAGAACGGTACCAGTACTTGTGCTGTACCCATCGTGCCGAAACGACCCGGGCCGTTTTCTTATACCGACCCGGCCAAGAGCAATACACTCGAGGTGACCCTGTCTGACATTTAGGCAGGGCTACACCTCGTTACAACAACAACAACAACAGGAAATTAAGGGTTGCTGACAGATAGGCGTCGCGCTGGTTTCTAAGATCCGACTTTCAACAACTAGATGTCGCTGAGTTAGGTACGAATATAGTGCAATAACAACCAAAGTAGTAATTCTCAATGCTGTTAATCTTCATTTTTGCGTGTATCAGGGTAAAATTTGGATCTGATTAAAGAAGATTTATTGGAGATAATCTCCGTGTGTGTATCCATAGCATAAGTCAACTTTCTTATAAGCGTGCCAATTTCATACCTTTAGACATAAGGCCGCGACATATTTTCCATATGATACACGGAATATGAGTATATTATTAGGCGTGCATATTTATGCAGAAGCACACTGAGGTTTTTAATTTGCATTCCTTCATACCACTTTTTTGTGTATTATTGGTTTGCTCTACCTATGGTGTGTACTTATGTATCAATTATGAATGTTTCTTATTGGAGCTTAGCTCGAAAAATTGTTTATACCTGCTGTACTTTTTACTAGTACTAGGGTATTCTAATTTTTGATGTTACGAACAAAGATGGTTTCAAAACGTTTCGTGTGGTTAAACATGCGAAAGGATTGTAAGCAATTCGTTTGGGTATGTCACTCTTGCGACCGCAGTAAGATTCAACGGCACAACAGAACACCTCTGGTACGAATGGAAATGCCAGGCCAACGATTTAAAGTATTTCACGTGGACATAATTGGACCAATGCCATTTTGTCACGTTTTTCGATATTGCTTAACTTTCCTAGATCGCTTTTCACGATGGCCTGAAGCCATTCCCTTAGCAAACATTCAGGCTGAAACGGTTTGCCGAGCATTTCTCAATGAATTCGTAGGTCGCTACGGAGTGCCAAAGAAACTTGTCACCGACCAAGGTGCTCAATTTGAGTCAAACATATTTTCGGAGTTGCTTCGTACACTAGGAATACAATGCGAACGAACGTCGCCATACCACCCACATTCTCGCTACAGGAAAAGACAATTGGGTAGACAACTTAGGTTTAACACTTCTTGGTCTTCGAAATGTAATAAAAGACGAAAAGCCACACGACTTCCCGGAGAATTTTTTACTCAGAGAGAGAATGTTCAGCCGAATACCGCCTTTCGTCGACAAGCTACGCACTCATTTGCAAAATATTCGACCAGTAGAAACTTCAAACTTCTCCAATCACACCATTTGTCAACAGAAATTTAATGGAATCAACACACGTCTACGTCAGAAATGATAGAGTCAAACCGTCCATGACTGCGCCTTACGATGGACCATATGAAATAATAAACAAAAGCAATAAAACATTCACCATCAAAGTAAAAGGTAGAAACGTCGTCGTATCACTTGATCGGCTTAAGCCAGCATATTTTCTAGTCGACGAAACAACAAATACCGATAACACTACAAACTTGCCAACAACAAAAATATCGATGGTACTACAAACTAGCTAACAAGCAGTGCCAAATCGCAAAAACGAGTCGTCTTCCTACAAAATCATAAAAAAATAATAAAATTATTTTAAACTTGCATATCTTCACTTTAACATTTAATGCAACGCTTTATATAAAGTTTTAATAGTGGTATTCTCTCTTTAGTGTATGCAATGTACAATTGTAAGTGTAACTTAGATGAGCGTGAGCGCACCTTGTTATCATGGGGTTACAACAATCAGCTGATTTTTATTTTGATAAAAAGAACTGCGCACGCAAAATGCCAAGAAGCACAGAAGAGAGTAGTTGCCAAATATATAAACAAAAATCTATCAATTTGAGAAACATAACCTCAAATTCAACTGTCAAAAGCTTACACTGATCTCACACTTACACCACTTGATTTCTACCATCATCTGCAAATGTTGTAAGGTTGTGATAATAATTGTTATTGCAATTGTATTTTGTGTACTTTCTAGACCCTTGTAACTTCACATACACTTAAGAGCGAATACCCCTAATATTTTGTGCTTTACGCAACACTGCATTACATATATTTTTCTTATATCACATATCGGTACTCACATTTGTAAACAAACGAAATTGACATAGAAAAGAAGAGAAATAAAATATAGAATATTAATTCGTTATTGTCCACTGAAAAATTAAAAAGACAAACTGTTTAAATTCAAATATTAAAAGTGTAAAAAAAAAAAAAATTTCAGAGTTCTTATATTGGACTTCACCGAGAGTCGAACGCAGGTGTCTCGAACACTCAACCCAGATGTCTACTATGAGACCATCGTATACTTAGTAAAAAAGTTATTACAAAAAAAGTTTTTATTGAAAAAACAAAAATGTTGATTTTTGAAGTTTTTTTTTGCTTAATCCTTTGTCCACCGTTTGTCCAGGATTGTCCAACAAAATTTTTTTTTTTTTAAATAACTTTTGAACAAAAGGTGGACAATCGAAAATTTTTGTTGGACAATCATGGTCAAACGGTGGACAAACGATTAAGCCAAAAAAACACTTTAAAAATCAAATTTTATGGCTTTTAATATAAACTTTTTTTTAAAATAACTTTTTTACTAGGGGTGGACAAACGAAAATTTTGCCTGGACAAACATGGACAAACGATGGACGAACGAATGACATTTGGTTTTTTTAAAAATTCCGACATGGAGGTGCCAACTTCACACCGGATTTTTTTTTCGAAATAACTTTTTTACTAAGGGTGGACAAACGAAAATTTTTCCTGGACAAACGAATGACATTTGGTTTTTTTAAAATTCCGACATGGAGGTGCCAACTTCACACCGGATTTTTTTTTTTCGAAATAACTTTTTTACTAGGGGTGGACAAACGAAAATTTTTCCTGGACAAACGTGGACAAACGATGGACAAACGAATGCAATATGGATTTTTTTAAAAATACCGACATGGAGGTGCCAACTTCATAGAGCTTAAGCCACCATCGTGCGATTCTGGGTATCAGTTCCCGTTTGTGCATTGCTGCAGTGACCGAACTACAGCCTGTTACGACGATAACCTCTTTACCTTGAACATAATATCGAAATCTTTCTAAGCTACTCACAACAGCCAACTCGTAACTATGGAATTTTCGTTCGCTATCGGTTGTCGACCTACTGTAATAAGCCATTGGCTTCCAATCAGTACCCTCGCGCTGTAACAGCACGCCTGCTATTCCCATCGAACTGGCATCTGTGTGTATCTGGTGATCTGCTTCTACTCTGTACCCAGTCATTACCGGTTTAGTCGTTAACGCTCGCTTTAATGCCAGAAACGCTTCTTCCTGTGGTTCACCCCACTCGAAGGATTGCTCTTTCCGCAAAAGTTTACGAAGAGTCTCGCTGATGATCGAGTACCCTGGTACAAACTTTCGAAAATACCCACTGAGACCAAGAAATCTTCTTATTTCTGTCGTTGATTTCGGTACAGAAAAATTATACACCGCTGCCGTCTTTACACTACCAGGACTTATGCCGCCTGGGTGTAGCTGATGCCCTAAAAACTCGATCGATTGCTTAAAGAATAAGTGTTAAGTTTAATGTGCATAAGGCCTCAAAACTACGCGTTAACTTGTCAGTCATCTCGTCGATGTTGCTACTTCCCACTAATATATCGTCCATATAGTGTATCATGTCGCCGCTCTGTGTGTTATCTTTGACAATTTGCATAAGACCAAACGGCATTCTTTTAAACTGGAAAAGTCCATCGGTTGTTGCAAACGCCGTATACCGGCGACACTCTTCTTCGATTGGCACTTGATAGTAGCCACTATTCAAGTCTAAAACCGAAAAATATTTAAACTGCATGGCTTCGCTAAGCCTTTCCTCAATATATGGGGTTAGAAATATTTATTTTGCTGTGTACTGATTTAATCGACGATAATCTACGCTTAAACGTTCGCCGCCTGTCTTCTTTTTGACCAAGATAATTGGACTTGCATACTCTGATTCTGATCTCTCGATTATATCACACAAAAACGTCGTTGTAATTTTCAAGCAACCTTTGCAAGCTGTCTTTTGCATTGTCTTCGATATTACACGCAACATCGCTTGTATTTACAGTTGGATGTTGACCGTTTACTTTAACGACTTGCGATGAAAACGTCAACTTGTTGTTGTTTTTTTCCGCCCTTACGCTATCATTTTCGAATTCGTCCTGTCCCAAAAGAACGTCAGTGGTTAACATATCGTCGTCAACAATTAATAAATTTATATTAGCGCTCATAGTGTCAATATCCATATTAGTTTCGATCTTCTCCGTCAATGCCACAAATACCTTTAATTTCCATCGCGCATTGTTGTCGTTTAGTGTTCATGTTGCCTACTATTGACCGTCTTATAAGGCTACATTCACTACCAGTATCTACAAAAGCAAGCAATGACTTACCATAAATAGTGATAGTTTTCTCGCAAAAGTTCTTAAACTGCTGATATTGAGCAATCTTAACGTTGGCTTTTTGCCCAGAGTTATCATTCTCATTTTTAACACGGCGTTGTTGCTTCGGTTTTATACAATTACGCGCGATATGCCCGACGTCATTACAATTATAGCAAGTTATTATTTTCTTTTCACCAACGCTTTGATTTACATCTTTTGCACTGTTAATATTTTGTTTATTTACATATTCGCTTTTACTATTTTTCGACACTGCACATTTTGCAAATAATTTTCTATTGTTTCACGCATGCCTCTTATAGACTCGAACCGAATAGTCGCGATTGCTGTTTGCAATTCCCGGTGTTTTAGTCCGTCACGAATATATTTTATTGTTGCTTTTTCGCTTAGCTTGTACCGGCCACCTAAGCCATTCATTCGAAAACAATAATCTAAAATCTTTTCGTTTTGTTTGCGCGTCGAATTTTCCATTTTATGGTGCACTTCAGCTTCATTTAGCTCACGGCCAAATTCTCTTTGCAAATCATTTGCCAATGCACTCCAATTAGAATAAAACGATGGAGATGCATCCAATCACATTCGTGCTACACCTTTAAATGTACTATATACAGCTAATAGCAAATACTTTTCGTCCCATTCATACGCGTTTACGGCATGGTTCACGCGATCTATAAAGCGTCCAGCAGAATCAGTCCGTCAGTACGTCGAAATAACTGACAGCAAAGTAGACTGCGGGTGTTTGTATGCGTAACACCAGATACGACGGATACGTCAAAGTAGAATTTGCTCTAAAATTTACGTACGTCACGCAACTGACGTATTGGCGGAATGATTTTGTTTCCCGCTTAAATTGTTCAACCGTCAAAGAATTTTCGTCTGTTGGATTAAATTCAGGTATTGTTTCCGCGATAACTTTAACACATGCATTCAGTCCCACTGTGCTATTCACCGGCACATTGTTTACATTATTTTCACTAAAATTGTTTTCTGTATTTTGACTCGAATGCGATTGCCTCGACAAATCACTCATCATACCCATCATGTTTTCCAACAAGGCCGGCCATGCGTGCACATTGTGCACTTTTGAGTTTATATTCAACACCAACGCTAACGATGTGCACGCACGAAGTTGTGCTTTCGGTGGTTCGTCGTTGTTTCACTCATGATGCGGAGTAAGAAAAACAGTGAGCCCAAAAGAAAACGTACATAAATGAAGACATGCATGGATGAAGGGGGTATGTCGCATTTTGAGTGAAATGAGAAAATCGGCTTTAAAGTTTTGCTTAAACATTTGAGGTTTTTTCGAATCTTTATGGAAAACTGACAAAAAAATTATGCAAAGCCATAAAAGACGTTGCATAATATGCAATAAAAAGCATAAGTTTATATTTAGTGTTTTATATGAAAAAATCGCAACATACCCCCTTTTTTATAGTATATATTATATTACATTATATTATATTTTATTTTATTTTGTTTATTGTTCATTGTGTACTTCGTATTTTCACACCGACGCTAACGATGTGGGAGCACGAAATTTAGCTTTCGCTTGTCAGTCGCTGTTCAATTATAAATGAAGCAAGACTATGTCGCATAACAATCAACAAGCAACAGTCATGGCAAATGAAAATGCACAAACTTATTTTTGCGCATACAATAAAAATAATATGTTGCAATGCGTGCTATGCGGGCGAATTTTTACAACCAAAAGACTTTTTTCTTTGAAAAGACATTTTCAAAGCTTTCATGAAGGGATAGCTATTCTTTCTCAGACCGAAAAGTTAACTTTTTTTGACCAAAAAAAAAGAAGCCTTTTTTCGGATACTGAAGTTGCACAAGAAAACTTAGCGATCACAAGTCGTGAAATTAAAAAGGCTTCTTTTGTTGTTGCTTTATATTTAGCGAACCAATGCCGTAGGTGAGAAAATTTGCGAAATTGTAAATTCAGTACCCTTGTCTATGCAAACTATTACCCGAAGAACTGAAAAAATAGGCGCCTTTATTTTGTTAAAATTAAAACAGCTTTTAGAAGACTGTGAGTTTTTTTCTTTGGCGTTGGATGAAAGTACCGACATCAACAATATTGGTAAACTGGTTATTTTTGTTAAGGTTGTAAATGAAAATTTTGAAACGAGTGAGCATTTACTATCAGTTGTTGGACTCCATGGCCGCATTAATGGACAAACTATTTTTGATGCCGTCAATGAACATGTTTTTTCAGTATGCAATCTAAATAAATTAAGCTGTATATGTGCAGATGGTGCAAAAAATATGACCGGAAGGGACATGGGCTTCATAGGACGCCTAAGACGTAACAACATTAATGCCCCCGCATTTCACTGCATTATTCACCAGCAAGTCCTTTTCGCCAAAGAACTTAATAAAATACAGGCCATGGACACTGCAGTGAAAGTGATTAACAAAATAAAAGGCGGTCACCATGCACTAACTCACAGGAAATTTAAAGAGCTTCTCGAAGAACTTGGAACAGATCATGGGGACTTAGCTATGTATACTGAAGTTCGTTGGTTGAGTCGTGGTAAAAGTTTGGAACGATTTTATAACTTGAGAGAAGAAGTAGAGTGGTTTCTAGAACTAAACAATGAAACTGAGTTAGCAGATAAAATTAAAAGCATAGAATTTATCTCAGAACTTGCATTTTTATGCGATGTTACACAATTTTTCAATGAGCTAAATGTATTGATCAGTGTGAGAGAAACTTGTCAATATTAGTTCCACAACTTCAAGGTGGTGATTGTTCTGATCTACTTAGAACAACTGCAGTATTATTTTATTTTATTTTATTTCATTTCATTCCATTTTATTTTATTTTATTTTATTTTATTTTATTTTATTTCATTTCATTTTATTTCATTTCATTCCATTTTATTTTATTTTATTTTATTTCATTTCATTCCATT
Organism: Campiglossa producta; assembly: GCA_964058755.1. Taxonomy (NCBI): domain Eukaryota; kingdom Metazoa; phylum Arthropoda; class Insecta; order Diptera; family Tephritidae; genus Campiglossa; species Campiglossa producta. The sequence goes on from CAXKVI010000002.1 coordinate 60,171,511, forward strand.
TCAAAGCAAATAATAAAATATCCTTTTGATTTTATAGTTTCACAGTCCGCATTTTCTTTGCAGCCACTGTACGCAAAATCACTCAAAACTTATGCACACTTAAGGCTGGTTTTCATTAGGTCAAAATAACTGACCTCAAAAACTGACTCAACTGTCACCATAGAAATATGGTGGCATATGTGTTTTCATTACGTCTCTAAAACTGACATGAAGTCGATAAAGCTGTGCGTGTCAATGAGCGGCGTCAAATTTTCGTGTCAGTCGACTTCATCCCTGTTTTCATCACTGATGTCAATCGCGGAAGTAAATTTGTTTGACAGCTGATCAGCTGATACATTGTGGCAAACAAAAAATTAATTAAAAACGCGCAAAATAATAATTGGTTTACGCGCTAAATAATATCCGCAAAAATATATGGATAATTGTCTACTTTAGCTGTCAACTAATAATAAAATAGCTAAAATTATGGGAGGGTTCTCAAAGGATGGGGTTTGGCCTTAGGAACACGAATCCGGAAGCGTTTTTTTTCAATATTTTTCTTCTCTGATTTTTTATAACTCAGAAAGGTGGTCTGCACATAAATACCCTGGATTCCGCCCGCAATTTTGTTATCGCACCCGGCTAAATTTTCGGTTTTTTGACCATAACTTTTCACTGAAACAAAAAATTAAAAAATCGCTTCTGGAATCGTGATCCTGAGGCCAAACCCCGTCTTATGAGCCCCCTTCAATAATTTTAGCTAATTTATTAGCAGTTGACAGCTAAGGTAGACAATTCCCAAAGAAACAAATTGCAATAGCTTCTGCGACGCTGTGCTTTGTGACAACGTTGAGGGCATGGACGCGGAAGAGGCGCCAGTTAAGAAAGCAGAAGTAATGGTGGGTTGAGCCTACGAAGAAGAGAAAAGTGTGGGTTTTACACTACACTTCCATCGTTTCCTCCATTTTTATTATCAAAAAACTTTAAAAAGCATTGTAAAAATTAATAAATCACAGTTTTACAAATTTTACAAAACTTTTAATTTGTGATGCTTATATCAGCTGTTCGTAAGACGAATGACACCAATTTGCCAACATGCTGGCAAATCTATTTTGATTGTCAATCGTTGCCCACTGCGCTGTCATACTGAAATTTGACCGTTTTCACATACATGTCATTTTATATGACAATGAGTCGTCAAAACTGACTGCAAACGCAATTGACACCATATGCCAGCCCGTTTTCATTAGTATGCCACCATTTGATGTCATATTTTGACCTAATGAAAACCAGCCATTATGCAAATGTTTTAGTATTTCTTTGGCCGGCCCTGAAAGTTTCCAACATCCCTCGCAACTCGTCTACTTGAGTTTGCAAGTTGCCTGTTGAATCACTTAGCTCAACTATCTCAATGTCTTCACCCCATAGATCTTAAGATCAGTCAAACAAGTTGGATTCATCACAAAGACACGTTGCGCTCTTTGTTTACCAAATGATTTAGGCGTCGCTGGGCAATAGACCAAGATCCCAGAGCCTAAAAGCGTCACTTATTTTATAATGGATGAAACCAATACCGATCGATAGTCCTCCCCGAATCTAGAAAGAATGTGAAAATTTTAAAGCTGTACCTATGACAAGGGCCTAGGAATCGGGGGTCAAAGTCGCCAAAAAAATACCCTAACTTCACTTATTTTATAATGGATGATTTTCACATATTTGACGTAGATTATCACCCCGCGTCAGTATCAAGTGTTGTTAGACCCGTACCAGTGACAAGGCTCCAGCCAGACACCCCCAGTTCGCGGATTTTCCTATGGAAATTTATTCTGTTTTACTAATTTCACGCATTTGGGCCACTTTGGCTGCTTTTAACTACCCAGAGAGAGCTTTGAACCGTATAAGGCTGCCGGGCCGGAGGGGATTATCCCCGCGCAGCTTATAAACACGTTGGAGACATCAGCTAAATGGCTGGTATTTCTCTTCACAGCCTGCCTGGCTCTCAACCACATTCCGGGCTCCTGGAGAAGCGCCACGGTAGTGTTTATCCCTAAGGCGGGGAAGGCATCCCACTACGAGCCAAAAGACTACAGACCGATCAGTCTCTCGTCCTTTGTACTAAAAACCTTTGAGAGGATATTAAGCGACTACCTCTTAACGACTATTGATAGCAACCTTATCTCTAGCTATCAGCATGCATACACCAAGGGTAAATCAACAGAAACCGCTCTGCACAGCCTAGTGTCTGTCATTGAGAAATCGCTGTGTGAAAAGGACTACTGTCTCGTGGCCCTCCTAGACATTGAGGGGGCTTTCAACAATATAAGCCCGGAGGCTATCAACTCCGCTCTAACTAATCTGGGCGTAGATAGACCTCTAACTGGTTTAATTGACCAACTTTTAATGGGAAGGAAAATAGCTTCTTCACTTGGTACGGTTGAGTTATCACGCTATGTCACAAGGGGAACACCCCAGGGTGGTGTTCTTTCCCCGCTTTTATGGAACCTCACAGTCAACTCGTTGCTACGTGACACAAGCTGGGGGGGCGGGAAGATAGTGGCATACGCAGACGATTTAGCTATTGCATTCAGAGGCAAGTTCCCACAAACTCTGTGTGACCTGATGCAAGTAGCACTGCGAGATGTTTCGACGTGGTCCTCTCGCTGCGGACTTAGTATCAACCCAGGGAAGGTGGAACTTGTCCTCTTCACCAACCGGTACAAAATACCGCCACTAAGCCTACCAGAACTAGATGGCACGCGCCTGGGCTTGTCGGATAAGGCCAAGTTTCTAGGCATAGTTCTGGACAGGAAATTGAATTGGAAGGAGAATGTTCTTCAGCGCCAGAAGAAAGCTTGCATCGCTCTTTACACCTGCAAAAGAGCCATTGGCAAAAAATGGGGGCTCAGCCCTAGAGTATGCAGTTGGATCTACACGGCCATCATTCGCCCAATCATGCTTTATGGAGTCGTCGTATGGTGGCCTGCGCTGAGCAAGGCAACATACCTGAATCTGTTGCGGAAAGTCCATAGATCCAATATGATCTGTATAAGCGGTGCGCTAAGGACAACGCCCAACGAAGCCCTCCAGGTCATTCTGGGCATTTTGCCACTTGATCTGGAAGGGTTTCGGTCAGCGGCGGCATCAGCTCTGCGCCTAAGAGAAACCTCCAGTTGGGCTGCGGGTACTATTGGACACTCCAGTATTCTGGAATCTTACAGCTTTCTCCCTCTAAGCACAGATCGTTGTGCGACTACTACAGTCGGGGATAGCTGTTTCAAAATAAACATTCCCAGCAGAGAAGACTGGGGGAGGACGGATTGGTGTCCCGGAACAAATGGTGGCACTTCCATATACACCGACGGCTCGAAGTTGGACGGCAGAGTTGGAGGAGGCGTTTATTCAAGGGATTTGGACCTTGAGCTCTCCTTCAGACTACCTGATCATTGTAGCGTCTTCCAGGCGGAAGTCTCGGCAATCCTGGACGCCGCGGCCTGGTTAAGCAAACGTGTTATCGGAGAAGATATCGCTATTTTCAGCGATAGCCAAGCGGCCATCAAATCCCTTGGCTCATACACGTTCAACTCTGAACTGACGCTCAGCTGTCGTCGATCTCTTCAGGAGATGGCCCAACAGAACCGCGTAAGCCTCATATGGGTCCCGGGACATAGGGACATTGAGGGAAACTGTAAGGCAGACGAGCTTGCCAGGCAGGGCACGACCAAGCAGGTTCTTCAGGATAAAGAGCGCTTAGGTATGCCGTTTGCCACATGCAAACTAATGCTGAAGGAGCACACACTCCGTCAAGCCAACGAAAGATGGCTGCAATCCCCAGGGTGTCGCATATCGAAACAAACCTGGCCAAAATGGGTTCTTAAAAGGTCTAGACGCATTTATGCCCTAACTAGGAGGGAAATCTGCATATTGATAGGGGTATTAACCGGTCACTGCCTCATTGGTAGGCATGCAGAAAGGCTAGGTGTGCCCTACCGACGATGCTGCAGGAGTTGCAAAGATGATGAGGAGGAGGAAACAGTGGATCACCTCATCTGCAACTGTCCGGCTTTAAGCGGCGCGAGAACGCGCTTTTTGGGAGTTCCGTTCCTGGATAGCCTAAGCCAGATCGCGGAACTGGACATAAAGGACTTGATGGGCTTCATAAAGTCATCTAAGTGGTTCGAGGAGGAGTAACGGTGTCGGTTTAGGAGTGTCAGTCCCGGGATTCTGCTATGTGGAAAATCCCAACAACTCAGGGATTTTCCATATGGCTGGGTCCCGGGACTGACTTTCCTTGTGTTGGTGGTATCACAACGGGCCTTTCAAAACTGGCCTAAGTGTGCCTCTGTGGCAGCCACGTGAACCTAACCTAACTACCCAATATTTTCCCATTTTTTGTAGAACACTACCCTCAAGTAGTACCAGGAATTCTTAGACTTCGTCCCATGGAAAAAACTTCAGCCAGACACCTCAAAACTCGGGAAATTTCACTAATTTTTACTGCGCTTTCACATGTTTAAGCGGATTTGACCAACTTTGGCCTCTTTTAAATAACAGATCTTTACACATGTGTCGTAAAATGCTACCCTTAAGTAGAATCAAGCATTTCTAGACATCATCCCATGGAAAAAACTTCAGCCAGACACCTGAAAGTTCGAGAACTTTTATTTTCCTATTAATTTGCTTTCTCTTGTTTGTCCCACTTTTACTAATTTTAAATGATAGATCTTTTCACATGTGTCGTAGGACACTACCCTTAAGTAGTTTCAGTAATTTTTAGACCTCGTCCCATGGCAAAAACTTCAGCCAGACACCTCAAAACTCGGGAAATTTCACTAATTTTTACTGCGCTTTCACATGTTTAAGTGGATTTGACAAACTTTGACTACTTTTAAATAGCAGATCTTCACACATGTGTCGTAAAATGCTATCCTTAAGTAGAATCAAGCATTTCCAGACATCATCCCATGGCAAAAACTTCAGCGAGACACCTAAAAGTTCGGGAACTTTTATTTTCCTATTAATTTGCTTTCTCTTGTTTGTCCCACTTTTACAACTTCTAAACGACGGATCTTTTCAGATGTTTCGTAGGACACTACCCTTAAGAAGTTTCAGTCATTTCTATACTTCGCCCCATGGCAAAAACTTCAGCCAGACACCTCAAAGCTCGGGATTTTCACTAATTTTTACAGAGATTTCACTTGTTTCAGCAGGTTTATCCAACTTTGTCCACGTTTAAACGGCGGATCTTTACACACGTGTCGTATAACACTACCCTTAAACAGTATCAGGCATTTCCGGACTTCATTCCATGAAAAAAACTTAAGCCAAACAACCCAAAGCACGGGGACTTTTCATGATTTTTAGTGTGCTTTCACATGGTCAAATGGGTTTACTCAACTTTGGCTGCTTTTAAATGGCGGATCGTTACAAATGTATCGTATAACACTACTATTAACTAATATTAGGCATTTTTAGACTTCGCTCCATGACAAAAACTTCAGCCAGACACCTCAAAGCTGAGGAAATTTCATAATTCTTGCTGCGAATTCACATGTTTAACTGCGTTGCTCTAACTTTGGCTGCTTTTAAAGGGCAGATAATTTCACATGTGTCATAGAAGACCACCCTTAAGTGGTATCACGTACTTTTTGACTTCGCCCCATGTCAAAAACTTCAGCCAGACACCTCAAAACTGAGGAATTTTTATAATTCTTACTGCACTTTCACATGTTTAAGCGAGTTTGCCCAACTTTGGCTGTTTTTGAAAGGCAGATCTTTGCACATGTGTCGTGGAACACTATCTCCAAGTAGTATCAGGAATTTTTATACTTCATCCCATGGAAAAAACTTCAGCCAGACACCTCAAGCATGAGGAATTTTCATAGTTCTTACTGCTTTTCCACATGTTTAATCGGGTTGGTCCAACTTCGGCTGCTCTTAGAGAGCGGATCTTTTCACATGTGTCATAGAAGACCACCCTTAAGTAGTATCAGTTACTTTTAGATTTCGCCTCATGTCAAACACTTCAGCCAGACACCTCAAAACTGAGGAATTTTTATAATTTTTACTGCACTTTCACATGTTTAACCGAGTTTGTCCAACTTTGGCTATTTTTGAAAGGCAGATCTTTACACATGTGTCGTGGAACACTATCTCCAAGTAGTATCAGGTATTTTTAGACTTCATCCCATGGAAAAAACTGCAGCCAGACACCTCAAGGCTGAGGAATTTTCATAGTTCTTACTGCTTGTTCACATGTTTAATCGGGTTGGTCCAACTTCGGCTGCTTTTAAAGAGCAGATCTTTTCACATGTGTCATAGAAGACCCCCTTAAAGAAGTATCGGGTATTTTTATACTTCGCCCCATGTCAAAAACTACAGTCAGACACCTCAAAACTGAGGAATTTTCATAATTCTTACTGCGATTTCACAGGTTTAAGCGAGTTGGTCCAACTTTTGCTGTTCGTAAAGGGCATATCTACACACATGTGTCATAGAAGACCACCTTAAAGAAGCATCGGGTATTTGTATACTTCGCCCCATGTCAAAAACTACAGCCAGCCTCAAAACTGAGGAATTTTCATAATTCTTACTGCGATTTCACAGGTTTAAGCGAGTTCCCTGCAGCGAAACCTCAAACTTATCAGAAAAATACTAGTATATAACTATAATTTTCTGGCAGAACTCATACTAGTCAGGAAATATCCATTTTATACCAGTATACAAATAGAATTTTCCGGCTGAACCCATACTAGTCAGGAAATATCCATTCCATACTAGTATACAACTAGATTTTTCTGGATGAAATTATACCAGTTGAAAAAAAACAAAATTCATTCGTTTCGTTTTCTCTTATAATTCATAGATACTTTTTCGTGATAGGGTAAATACAAATAGCCGCTGCTTTCTTAAGAATAAACATGAAAATAAAGTCAAATGATAAAATAAAGGGTAAGCCAGGAAAATTCTGGTTGAAATCATACTAGTCCAGGTTAAAAGCCTTTTTGACTAGTATATTCCATACTGGTCCTTTTTGGACTAGTTAATTTTTTGGAAATTATACTAGTCCAGGATGAACTAGTATGGAACTGGTATCTTACAACTAGCATGAAACTGGTATTTCCTGATTAGTAAATAACTGGTATATTCTGGTCGAATCTGACAATTGACATCTTGTAGGACATCAACACGTAAAAAATACCAGTTGCTTATATGGAAAAAAGACAGAACACCGGGCCCAACTAGTCAGTGTTCTGTCTTTGTTCCATATAAGCCCGGTGCACCAACTAGTTGTAAAGTAGTTTTCAACTAGTTGCTTTCGCTGCAGGGTAGCGTCATAAGAGTGACATTGTCTGAAATGCAACAAATTCCACATCTGAACACTTTGTATGGGCTGAACTGTTCTAATTTGCTTGATCATGTCCTATGGAGAGATCAATTGCGAAAAAAACTCGAGCTTTGAGGTGTTTGGATGTAGTTTTTGTCATGGGAAGATCTCCAAAAATGCCTGATACCACTTAAGAGTTGCGTTCTACGACACATGTGTAAATATTCGCCTTTTAAAAATATTCAAAGTTGGACAAACCTGCTTAAACAATCGAAAGCACAGTAAGAATTATGAAAACTACCCAGATTTAAGGTGTCTGGTTAAAGTATTTGTCATAAGGCGAAGTCTAAAAGTACCTGGTTGGACCAACTCGCTTAAACCTGTGAAATCGCAATAAGAATTATGAAAATTCCTCAGTTTTGAGGTGTCTGACTGTAGTTTTTGACATGGGGCGAAGTATAAAAATAGCCGATCCTTCTTTAGGGGGGTCTTCTATGACACATGTGAAAAGATCTGCTCTTTAAAAGCAGCCGAAGTTGGACGAACTCGCTTAAACCTTTGAAATCGCAGTAAGAATTAAGAAAATTCCTCAGTTTTGAGGTGTCTGGCTGAAATTTTTGACATGGGGAAAAGTATAAAAAATACCCGATACTTCTTTAAGGTGGTCTTCTATGACACATGTGTGAAGATATGCCCTTTACGAACAGCAAAAGTTGGACCAACTCGCTTAAACCTGTGAAATCGCAGTAATAATTATGAAAATTCCTCAGTTTTGAGGTGTCTGACTGTAGTTTTTGACATGAGGCGAAGTATAATAATAGCCGATCCTTCTTTAAGGGGGTCTTCTATGACACATGTGAAAAGATCTGCTCTTTAAAAGCAGCCGAAGTTGGACCAACCCGATTAAAACATGTGAAAAAGCAGTAAGAACTATGAAAATTCCTCAGGCTTGAGGTGTCTGGCTGAAGTTTTTTCCATGAGATGAAGTATAAAAATGCCTGATACTACTTGGAGATAGTGTTCCACGACACATGTGCAAAGATCTGTCTTTCAAAAACAGCCAAAGTTGGACAAATTCGCTTAAACATGTGAAAGTGCAGTAAGAATTATAAAAATTCCTCAGTTTTGAGGTGTCTGGCTGAAGTTTTTGACATGGGGCGAAGTCAAAAAGTACCTGATACCACTTAAGGGTGGTCTTCTATGACACATGTGAAATTATCTACCCTTTAAAAGCAGCCAAAGTTAGACCAACGCAGTTAAACATGTGAATTCGCAGCAAGAATTATGAAATTTCCTCAGCTTTGAGGTGTCTGGCTGAAGTTTTTGTCATGGGGCGAAGTCTCAAAATGCCTAATATTAGTTAAAGTAGTGTTATACGATACATTTGTAGCGATCCGCCATTTAAAAGCAGCCAAAGTTGGGTAAACCCATTTGACCATGTGAAAGCACAGTAAAAATGATGAAAAGTTCCTGTGCTTTGGGTTGTTTGGTTTAAGTTTTTTTCATGGAATGAAGTCCGGAAATGCCTGATACTGTTTAAGGGTAGTATTATACGACACATGTGTAAAGATCCGTCGTTTAAACGTGGACAAAGTTGGAGAAACCTGCTGAAACAAGTGAAATCTCTGTAAAAATTAGTGAAAATCCCGAGCTTTGAGGTGTCTGGCTGAAGTTTTTGCCATGGGACGAAGTCTAGAAATGACTGAAAATACTTAAGGGTAGTGTCCTACGAAACATCTGAAAAGATCCGTCGTTTACAAGTTGTAAAAGTGGGACAAACAAGAGAAAGCAAATTAATAGGAAAATAAAAGTTCCCGAACTTTGAGGTGTCTGGCTGAAGTTTTTGCCATGGGATGATGTCTGGAAATGCTTGATTCTACTTAAGGGTAGCATTTTACGGCACATGTGTGAAGATCTGCTATTTAAAAGTAGTCAAAGTTTGTCAAATCCACTTAAACATGTGAAAGCGCAGTAAAAATTAGTGAAATTTCCCGAGTTTTGAAGTGTCTGGCTGAAGTTTTTGCCATGGGACGAGGTCTAAAAATTACTGAAACTACTTAAGGGTAGTGTCCTACAACACATGTGAAAAGATCTATCATTTAAAATTAGTAAAAGTGGGACAAACAAGAGAAAGCAAATTAATAGGAAAATAAAAGTTCTCGAACTTTCAGGTGTCTGGCTGAAGTTTTTTCCATGGGATCATGTATGGAAATGCTTCATTCTACTTAAGGGTAGCATTTTACGACACATGTGTAAAGATCTGTTATTTAAAAGAGGCCAAAGTTGGTCAAATTCGCCTAAACATGTGAAAGCGCAGTAAAAATTAGTGAAATTTCCCGAGTTTTGAGGTGTCTGGCTGAAGTTTTTGCCATGGGACGAAGTCTAAAAATTCCTGATACTACTTTAGGGTAGTGTTCTACAAAAAATGGGAAAATATTGGGTAGTTAAAAGCAGCCAAAGTGGCCCAAATGCGTGAAATTGGTAAAACAGAAAAAATTTCTATAGGAAAATCCGCGAACTGGGGGTGTCTGGCTGGAGCCTTGTCACTGGTACGGGTCTAACAACACTTGATACTGACGCGGGGTGATAATCTACGTCAAATATGTGAAAATCATCCATTATAAAATAAGTGAAGTTAGGGTCATTTTTTGGCGACTTTGACCCCGGATTCCTAGGCCCTTGTCATAGGTACAGCTTTAAAATTTTCACATTCTTTCTAGATTCGGGGAGGACTATCGATCGGTATTGGTTTCATCCATTATAAAATAAGTGACGCTTTTAGGCTCTGGGATCTCGCTCTACAAGGAGCGAAACCACATCGCGTGGAGGTGCCGCTCGTTTGGTAAGCGAATGTTAAAAATATAGTTCGGACAGCGCGTGTATAAGCGTTCTCACTTATACACCTGCATTTACAAATCTGCCGACCCATGGTTTAGGCCAGCGGTGGGCATTTTGGTTTGTGTAGGTGTATTGGTAAATGCGAGAGTAACTTTGATACAGTGGTGCTAAGAACAAATTTTTCGCGTCAATTGCTTAACCGACAGCAAGGTAGTAACAGACCGCTTTAACGCAAAATTTGTATGATACTATTTATGCGCGCTAAAAATGACTTCCAAACATTTTTTTTATGATTATTTCTTACTTTCTCCAGAAAACAGTAATATCTGCTTCAAATTAACTGACATTTCGCTTCTGAGAATTTATAACTATTTTTTTAATTTCAAATGAATATTGGGTAATGCCACATTTAAACAGACTTTCAAATGTGTCAATCGTCTTGATTTTTTGCATCTCTTTAAGTCTGTTTTCAAACTTGAAAAAAAAAAAAATTAGTCTCCAGTAACTGCATGTGTCCATTGTTAATTTTAAAATATAAATACTGGTAATTAGGAGTAGGTTTGGTAACTTGATTTCAGAAATCAGTGACAATAAAAGAGTTTAAAAATTAAAAACTTGTTTCTTTTTCTTTTAATTCAAATTAAGCTCATTTGAAAGATTACTTAAATCAGAAGGAAAAGCTTAATTTAAAATAAATTCTCTATCTGGTAAGACTTGTGTTAATTTTTTTTTCCTTTTTTATACCTTCTCTTTCTTTTTATTCCTCTTCTTTCTGCCTATTCCCTACTTGCAATGCAGTTTTAATTTTATTTTCACCAAGCCCACTTGCACGACGCCAAGTTAGCTTTTTAACTCAGAGTTAGCGTTTTGGATAAGTTTTCAAATAAACTCAGAGCAAGGGTTTTCTTTCTTTCCTCTTATCTCGTTTATCTATAATTTATTTACTCAATACTTAATGAAGTTCACATTTATTTTTTACTTTTCTTTTTGCATTACATTTTAGTCAAGCCATCTGAAATCGCTTACATTAATTTTAAATCGCGCATAATTTACTGCCGCATGAAACAATCAACAAAGCGGCGACACATGTTACCCCTTTGCTGTCTACCATTGTATACCTTATTTGTATACCTTATTTCGGTATTCGGAGAAGCAAATGCTTGCTCAGACATGATGTGAAGAAAAAGCACAAATAAGCTAGATCATGCACAAGGCCCTTCGTGGCTAGACTTAGTGAAATAAAATAAAATGTAAAATTGATAAAATTTAAAAAAAGTAAAATAAGAATTAGAAAAGTGACTGAAAGTAAAAAAATAAATTTGTTGGAAATGAAAGGAAAGGAAATAATATAAAATAAATAAAAATAAAACAAAATGAAATAAATAAAAGTATAAAATAAAGGAAAGAATGGGAAAGGAAAGGTATGGATAAAAGGAAAATAAAGGTAAGTTAAGGTAAGGAACGGAAAATATAAGAGAAAAATCAAATAAAGGTAGGGAAAGGAAAGGAATGGAAAAGAAAAAAAGAAGGGAAGAAAGGAAATGTAATGTAGGTAAAGGAGTGGAAAAGAGAAGCAAATAGAGAAAGACAAAGAAAGGAAAGCAGAGAAAAATAAAGGATAGAAAAGCAGCGAGGAAGAAGGTATGGAAAATAAATGAAAATAAAAAGAAAGAAAAATAAAGGAAAGAAAGGTAATGAAAAGCTGAAAAAATAAGTAAAGGAAATTAATTTAAATGAAAAAAACTAAAGGAGTTACGGAAGGGAAAAAAAGAAAATAAGGAAACGGTAGGAAAGCAAAGGTAACGAAACCAAATGACAGGAAAAGAAATCTAAGGAAAAAAGTGAAAGAAAATAAAGGTAAGAAAGAAATGAAATGAAATGAAAAAAAAAAATGAATAAAATGAAAGGAAACTAAGGGAATCCAAACGAAACTAAAGCAAAGGAAAGGAAAGGAAAGAAAAAGAAAATAAAAGGAAAAAGGGATGTAATGGAAATAGAAAAAAAGGTCAGGTAAGAAAATAAAAGAAAAGAACAGAAAAGAAAGAAAGAAAGTAATAAAATGAAATGGAAGAAGAGAAAAGGAAACAAAAGGAAAAGAACGGAGAGGGAAGAATAGAAAAGGAAAAAAAAGCAAACTATATAAATTGAGATGAAAGGAGAGGAAAGGATTGGAAATAAAAGCAAATGATAGCAAAGGAAAGGATAGAAATACGTATGAAGACGAACTAAGAAGAATAAATAATTATCAACATTGAAACTATATTATTATATTATTGAATGTTGTAAAGAGTGAGGAAAGGCAAAATGAATGGGAATGTATAGAAACCAAAAATATAAATATATGGAAAAGAAAGGAAAATTTAAGAAATATCAAAAAGGTAGGAAAATAAAATAAGGTTTTGTGGTTGAATTTCAACCACTGGGCGAACTCTAGTAAAACTTAAATGTGTGTAAATTTGTTCCTTTGGGACCCTAAAGAAGTGTCCCTCAAAGTTTGAGCAAAATCCCAGACTAGTCAGCGACGATTTTTGCTAATATTATACGTTTTCATATGGATTGGCTCATATATATATATATGTATGTATGTGTATTAATAATAACTAGAGTTCGCCCAGTGGTTGAAATTCAACCACAAAACCTTATTTTATTTTCCTACCTTATTGCTATTTCTTAAATTTGCCTTTCTTTTCCATATTTTGTATATTTTTGGTTTCTATACATTCCTATTCATTTTGCCTTTTCCTCCCTCTTTACATCATTCAGTAATATAGTTTCACTGTTGATAATTATTTATTCTTCTTAGGTCGTCTTCATATGTATTTCCTTTCCTTTCCTTTCCTTTCATCTCAATTTATTCTCTTTGCTTTTCTTTTCTTCTCTTCCCTTTTATTTCCTTTCCTTATCTTCTCCTTTCTTTTCCTTTTCTTTCCTTTTCTCTTCTTTCCTTTTCTCTTCTTTCATTTAATTTTATTTCCCTTCTTTCTTCCTTTCTTTTTTGTTCTTTTTTATTATTCTCTGTTCTTTTTCTTTCTTTTCGTTCCTTTTATATTCTTACCTGATCCTTCTTTCCATTTCCATTACATTCCTTTTTTCCTTTTATTTTCTTTTTCTTTCCTTTCCTTTCCTTTCCGTTGCTTTAGTTTCCTTTCATTTTATTCATTTTTTTTCATTTCATTTCTTTTCTTTTATTTTTTTCTTACCTTCTTTAATTTTTTTTCTTAAATTTCCGTTCCTGTTATTTCGTTTCCTTACCTTTCCTTTCCTACCGTTTCCTTATTTTCTTTTGTTCCTTTCCGCAACTCCTTTGCTTTTCTTTTTCTTTCATTCATTTCCTTAACTTATTTTTTAGCTTTTCATTACCTTTCTTTCCTTTATTTTTCTTTCTTTTTATTTTCATTTATTTTCCTTACCTTCTTCCTCGCTACCTTTTCTTTCCCTTCTTTTTTTTCTTCTTTCCTTTCTTTGTCTTTCTCCTTTTGCTTCTCTTTTCCACTGCTTTACCTACATTACATTTCCTTTCTTCCCTTTCTTTTTTCTTTTCCATTCCTTTCCCTTTGATTTTTCTGTCATATTTTCGGTTCCTTACTTTAACTTACCTTTAGTTTCCTTTTATCCATCCCTTTCCTTTCCTATTATTTTCTTAATTTAATACTTTTATTTATTCCATTTTGTTTAATTTTTATTTATTTTATATTATTCCCTTTCCTTTCATTTCCAACAAATTTTATTTTTTTACTTTCAATCACTTTTCTATTTCTGATTTTACTTTTTTTAATTTTATCAATTTTCCATTTTATTTTATTTCACTAAGTCTAGCCACGAAGGGCCTTGTGCATGATCTAGCTTATTTGTGCTTTTTTTTTTTTTTTTAAATTTGCTTCTCTGAATCCCCACGCACAGATTTTGTTATTGTAAACACTGTTTGTACCTAAGCTCAATAAAGTTGACGCGCTGGCTCATGTTATCTTATTGCTGCCAACAAAACAACTCACCCTACTGCAGTGAATGCAAACACAACAATGCAAGTGGTCATACCTACATACATACACCCATAACAGCGGCTCTATAAAGCGAATGCGTGTATATCACATGTAGTGGTGTGATTTTCAAATCATATTATAATTAATTTTTTTTAATTTTTGGTTTGTTTTCGGCCACCCTGCTCGGCGAGACATATCGATACATACCAAATTTTATATACCTTAGAATTGTGGTTATTGCAAAAAAGGGAGGAACCAGTTATGTTTGCGCATTTATATATAATAGATAAATAATACTGATGCCGCGTTTTACTCCATAAATTGAGGCTTTGGCTATTATTATGTCGTTGGAATAAAAAACAATTTTGTAGAAAACGAATTTGCTTAGAATTCTTGAATGTTGTCATCCATCATTCACCCGTTAATCACTAGTTTTTCACGTCAAAACTTTTTTATGGTGCATGGTTAGCATTGTATACCTTATATAGTAGCGCAACTCGCAAAAAACACACTAATACACACGCACAGCATATTCCCCATAAGCACAGAAAAATATTTTCTCAAACGTTTAGTAAATAATGAGGGTCAATAATGTACCACGATTTGGACAAAATTTATTTTAGGGAATGGTAAAGGGCGTCGTAGGTATAAAAACTGTGAAGGTAGAAACTGCCGGAGATTTATAGTATAATTTTTATATTTAATTATACCTCAAGTTAATACTCATTTAGCATAATAGTTGATCTGCTACTGGTAGTTTATAATTAAATCGAAAATTAATTGATTGATGAATTTATATTAAGTTTTCAAAAAGTGAGAATTGACGTTGAAGGTTTCATCTCAAATGCGTCTCAGGTTGATATCAAACAAAATGGTTTATTGGGCTTCATACTATTCCTTCATTCCATTTCTTTTGGAGTCACTCAGCCAGTGCCTTCCACTCAAATTCGTAAGAAGAAGAAAAGAAGTTGCCAAACTATAGTAGGGATAAACAATGCTGTCTACGCCAAGACTGGCATGAAAATGATTTTTTAACACCACTGTGGCTAATTTGATTTTTTGCTCTCAACAGCAACTGAAATGAAGAGCGTAAGAATACATACATACAGTGAATAGAATACAGTGCGTGTTTTTGCTGAGTATAAAATGCCAATCACAGGGATATGTGTCGTAGGATTTGCTGGTGACCAACGTTTACTTTAACTTCCCTACTAGCGCGAATAATAACTCGTTCTGAAATTGAACAGGTATTACGATGGTAAATTGGTTATTTATTTGGAATAGTAAGATTAATTAAGAAAAAAACTATAAAATAGAACTTTGTAAGAAAAATATACATAAAGTAAACCTTGGCACATTAACATGACTTAGTGTGAAAAAGAGAAAAGAGCCAAACTTTAAATCAAAATGCCCAAATTTTATCTTCGCAGTACTGGCACCATTGGACACTCTTATAAAAATAGACACATTTTGAGCGCTCTCAGAGAGCGCTAAGTTTCGGATCAAGTCATCTTTGATGGTAACTTGCAATTAGATTTCTTTGCGCTTTCATTTACTTTTCACATAAATTCAGCCGCTCTCATCAATTGTCATGTTTATCTTTGTTAAGCTATTTCAACCGATCGTCCATTCGTACGTCCGATTTTTTTCCCGAGTCAAAGTTAACCGCCACGATACGTCCAAGTTCGTCTGCGCGTATTAGCTTTTAGCACGTTTGCTTTTGTGTTTACTTTTTGCGTTTGCCTTTTGCCTTTACACAAGCGTCCATTCGTACGCTCGCCTATTTGCAACAACAACACACACTTCGAATTCAACTGTCGCTTTCTTGTTCTGTTTTGCTATTTTTGATGCTCGCCCATTCGTACGCGCACCCGATTACAAAAACAAGATTCAATTTGATTTCAAAACGTCGATTTGCTTTTCTCGATGCTCGTCCATTCGTGCTTGCACATTTCTATACGAAAAACGATGCAGGTTAATTTGCTTACTTTTTTGTATAATTCTTAACACGCATACAAATTTCGGGGAAATTTTAGTATAGACTCGCACAGCTAGAAAAAAACGGTTTTTTCAGGAGGATAGAGTAGCTTTTTCTGAACACAAATATATAATCTTAGCGTAAGGAGCCTTATATTTACTGAGATAATGGTTGTTGAAGTTTTGCAAATTTTGCATGGCACTATAGGTAACTAACGCACAATTTTTTAAATTTCACGCATTTTTCCGCATAATGGTACCATAACACTTATGAATTGCATATGATTAACAGAAAATAATATTAATATGTATAAATATTCATCTATTTTCACAAAATTATAAATTTTCACCATCGCACAGCTATACACAGATATTTCACAACAAATTTGTTGTCAAAGAAGGATGTTTCCACACTTTTCCGCACTTATAAAAAACCCTTAGGTTACGATAACACTGCATCCGATTTCGATCGTAGCCTTAGCCGGTTCAACACCTTTCCGCGTAGGCGGCCTTCGGCCGCGCTTATTTAAAATAACCCTGGGCTACGCCATCCCATGTCCGGACGCGTGCACCAACTGCGGCTACCGCCGCAGTGAGTACTTCTGCGTAGTAAACCCATTTGGCGGAGTCCGGACGTGTGCTCTAACCGTGGCTACCGCCACGGTGAGTCCTTCTGCGTAGTACACCCATTTATTTTAGTATAGGTGAGGCTTGCAAACCCTATTCAAATACTTAATTGTTGCGCATGAAAAGTATTGTAAGCCTTATTATTTTTTATTAAAATTTTTTGGATGTGGCAACACTCTTTCAATGTCAAAAACAGTACATACATATATATATGTACATACAAAAAAAGCGTGCAAAATTTACTAACTTTAACAACGTTTTACCGGAGAACTATAAACCGCCTGACTCTAAGACCTATATATTTGTGATCTGGAGAACTCCCTCTTTCGTTCCATACGAAAAACAGTCCAAAATTCGTGCGAGTCTAAACTAAATCGCACCCCAAATTTCCATATGTAGGCATATTTGTGCGTTTTATACTCAATTTTGCGATTTCACACCTTGCGCTGCACAACTTAAATTCAACTTTTTGTATATTGTAGCACGCTTATACACGACACATTTCCTCGAACTTATTTTTTTTCTCACACTTTTGCTTTGTGAGTTCCGTCAAAAAATGAATGGACACGACACACGTCTTTTATTTGAACATTAGTTAATGTTAGTTTATTGAAAGTATTTAAAAAGTCAAAAGTATTTAATAATAAAGTTATAATTTCACAGATATTTTATTTTATTGTCAGGATTCGTGTCATAGATCAATTGATGAGCGACTTTTGCTCTCTCTGAGAGTGCTGTCAGAATCCACATTTTTTATAACATTTTCCTATGATGCCACACACGAAGAAGCGAAAATTGGGTATTTTTAAACTAAACTTTGGAATTTTTGCAGTTTTCAAACCAGTTCTGCGAACGGGGGGATAAATAAGGGTTTTTAGTGTACTAGGCTCTCTGAAAGGGCTATATTACATATGCATACATAAATATAAAACAAATGTAACATCATTGAGCAAATGTAAGAAAGTAAAGAGCAAAATAAAATAAATTTTTTTACAACTTATAATAGTAACAGGAGACGGTATAGAAAGACTCGGTTTTAAGTGTTTTTTTTATTAAAATTAACGTTTGAAGGCTCAAAACGAAATAAATAAAGCTACATTAAAAAAAAAAATTGAAAATAGTTAATTCATTATGAATTCGTGATTCATTTTAAAGATCGTGTGCCAATTAGTTGAATATCGTAAATTTTGACAGAGCGGTTGTAAATTCTGACAGTTATCGTGGTGAATTTTAAAAGTTATTTTCTTGGTGAGAAGTAAATTTTATATTTAATCGAATCTGTATGATCGGGGGATATTGAATTGAAGAGCGTTGTGGTTGCATAGCTTAAAAATTTCAGATTTTTGAGTTAGCTCCCTTTAGATCTAGGTGTGTGATATGGAAAACTTATAGGCGAAAGTAAATTAATACCAGTATTCTGTAAATCTGTCTCATATCAAGTCACTAAATTTGAGATATTTCATTAGATACAATTTTTGTGACTTGAGATGATTCCGGTATTCTATAAGAGAAAGTCACAAGAAATCTGCCATAGTCTCTCTCTCGCTCATTTTAAGGTGTGGTGAATACAAAAACTGCATAAATTTTAAGTAACGCATTTGACACTCGCCCTATAGATGTCGATGTAGCCCAGGCGCTAAGCGTCCGGATTATGACGCGGGAGGTCGCAAGTTCAAGTGCCGGTCCGCGAACAGTAAATTTTTATTTTTTTTATTTAATTTTTTCAAATCTAATTAACTTTTTTTAAACATTTAAGTACTTCTAATTCGTAAATTCACTTTTTTTTTAATTTTTTAAAATTTGTAACAAATTTTCTTTAATTAATTGTGTTTGTTACCTGGCTACAAGCAGATGACAAATTAGTGACTCTTTATTGAGACTAGAGATGTGAGGCAGCTTACTGAATACCAAATTGTATCAAATTTGAAATAGACCACGAAATGACCCTATTAGTGACTAGATACAGCTTACAGAATTGAGGTATAAATTACGAAATAACAAATATATGTTCTTTTTCTTCTATTATTCGTGTCGGTTAGGAGTGTCAGTCCCGGGTTTCGGCTATATGGAGAGTCCCGACAGCACTGGGATTTTCCATATGGCCGGGCCCCGGGACTGATTTTCCTAGTGTTTGGTGGTATCACAACGGGCCTTTTATTACTGGCCTAGGTGTGCCTTTGCGGCAGCCACTTCTACCTACCTACCTACCTCTATTATATTGCAAAATCTTCCGTTAAATTATGTTTAAGCATTTATTAACGCCTAGGCATAAAAACTCCATTTATATAATATGATTGTCAATATCACATGCTTAGTTCTCACAATTTGACCTAGCTCCATAAGCGATTAATGTCAGAATTTTCCCCCGTTCTATCAAAATTTACTTCTCCCTTTATAACCTCCTTTTTTTATTTATTTGGTATTTGTTTCCTTTAGGATCACGAGTACGGAAGCCCTTTTTTAATTTTTTGTTTTAGTGAAAAGTTATGGTCAAAAACCTAAAAAATGACCCGGGTTAGATACCAAAATTGGGGCGGAATCCATGTTATTTATGTGCGAAACACCTTTCTGAGTTACGCCATCCCAAGTCCGGCTGGTTGCTCTAATCGTGGCGCCAGCACTTTTTCGCACGTTTTTAGGTACAGCCTATTAAAGTTACAACAGCCACATGAAAACTTGCAACTTTTATTGCAAATATCTCTTCAGAGAAGCAAAATATTAAAAAGGCTCTTCCGGGTTCGTGATCCTGAGGCCAAACCCCGTCTTTTCAGCTAACTCCCATAATTTTAGCTAACTTATTAGCAGTTGACCCCTAAAGGAAACAAATACCATTTGTTTTTTCATTTTTACCGCAATAAATAGTTTACAAATATAAAATACGACATCCTTTCTAATTGGCAATTGAAGATTTTCATTGAACTACACTTTTTCCCGTTTTCGAGTCGTTTTTCGCTGCACAATTGTATGGCAGCATCGTTTCTTGGCGTAAATCCTGGGAACAGCTGTGTACCTGCCCAGGAACTCGTTTACGTACTTGGCAGCACTGCCAAATGCTGGGCTGAGAAATTTGACAGTAAAAGAGTCGCTCATCAATTGATCCATGATTCGTGTTTTTATCCGCTCGACCTCGCGTTGATCCCGATTTACTTCAACTCACTTCTCTCTCGTTTTTTCGGGGTTGCCGATCAGTTCGTTGTAGGGATGCATTTTAGGGTAGATTATAGGGTTCGCGCAGATTTGCATTTTATGGTCTTTTAAATGCATTTATGAATCAGACATTCTAGTGTTAATATATCGGCAAAGTCTTTTCGCAGTGGCGTCATACCTTGACACAATTCAAATTGGTCAAAAATAGTACCAAAGGTCACGTAACTAGCTAATATCATTGGCAGCTACGTCATTCTTGACAGTTGGGTCACTCTTGGCAGCTACAGGTTTTAACCCGTGAAGGGCCTTGTCTATTTATGTACTAGAGTTAACACTGAAAAAAAATTTATTGGCACAGAAGTTCAGCGGACAATAGCTCTTGCCGACCAGTACTAATTAAAGTATACATATTAACTTAGAAAATGCCTAAGCAACAGATTCAAGCTGGCCACCTTTGCTTTCTATGAGCTTCCAAAAATGATGCTGATTTTTTTTTTCAACAAAAAATGTGCCTTTGCGCGGTAAAAATCCTTGTGAATAGCATCATTGTAAGTCAATTTGGCACTTTGATTTGGATTTCCTCTTATGTCCCATCTCTTTTCATGATATTTTCTCTTTCTATCATTCGCTAGAAGATAGGAGAGACCGCCTGATGTGTGCCGGATGTAAATAAAATGTCACAAAATGTAAACAAATCGTACTTAGGGCCGCTTGCATAAAAGCTGATAACGACTAACCGGAGTTTAATTGACGTATTTTGTATGGTTAGCTGTCAAGTTAATCACCGATTAGGCTTAATCGGCTTTTATGCAAGTGGCCCTTATTGTTATTCACAATGATGTGCACCATGGAAGGGCGTTGAAACGAAATAACGAAATATTTTTTTATCAAAATTGGTGAAATTTTGAATGGCTTGCTTAATGTAAAAAATAAAAATTGGATATGAATATTAAAGGTAGAGGAGTGCTTAATATAACTTAGTAAGTGTGTTTTGACTATTTGTTCTTTTATTGTAGGCACTTTTGGGAAAAATAATTGGAAATGTTGTATGTTTTGCTGACGCAAAATAATGATAGATTATTAGGTACTAACTAATATTTTAGCCTTGTACTTCAATAACTTAATAAATAATAATTTTTGCACGCTTCTACTAAATTCTAAAAATGGGGATATTTTTTTTGAAATCTATATACCTATCAAATGTAAATATATCGACCCCAACGCCACCTAGGGCAAATATTTTTTGTGGAACTGTTTGTTATCTTGTAGGTAACATATATATGAAGAGATTCAGGGTAAACGTGTGATAGTCAAATGCAGACTGCCCTTTATTTCACCTTAAGCTTAAAACTATGTACAATAATCATATTCTCATTCTCTCTTAAATTCCAATTAACATTTCAACCAATGTTGCCACTCTCTCTGATAATTGCTAAATATTCTATGTTTGGATTTTATGTGAGTGTGCTACCGAATTAACAGAAATTATAAAATGTACCAATAATGTTGTGCAGCTGTGGTGCCACACTACCCTCCTCCTAAGTTTGACCATCGTGGACTAAAAAGGCAGGTTTTAGCTGGTCAATGGAGATCTTGGTTAAACGACCATTCCGATCTATTTCATAATATTTGCTGTGTCTTTTTTTCAACTTTAAATGGACCTTTGTATGGCGATGATAGGGAAGGTCGGATTTGTCCATCTCTAACGAAAACGTGAGTACAGGAGCTGAGCTTCGGATGAACAAAAACTTTTCTCTGGGTATGCCAAGCCGTATCAGTAGATTTCAGCTTCCTCATTGACTTTCGAAGGTTGCGCAGACACTCCGCTTCAGTTTCATTGGTTTCATTCTCACTAAAGAATTCGCTGGGGAGTCGAAGGGTGGTACCGTATACAAGCTCACTTGGGGTTGCTTGGATGTCTTCTTTGAAGGTGCACCGAAGTCCCAACAGAATCAATGGCAACGCAGTTGTCCCGTCTTGTGTATTGTGTCACAATATAGCAGCCTTCAAGGTTCGGTGCTACCTCTCGATCATGCCATTCGCTTGCGGATGGTAAGGCGTAGTTCGTAAGTGCCTTATACCGAGTGTCTCCATAAGCTGCCGGAACACTGTGCTCTCAAATTGCAAGCCAAGGTCGGTGGTGATATCGATAGGGACCCCAAAATGTGAGACACAGTCCTTAATAATCGCTTTAACTACTGTTTGTGCTGTCATATCCGTGATTGGTATAGCGGTAGGCCACCGAGTGAACCGATCTATGATAGTAAGACAATAACGATACCCTTCCGAAGGTGGGAATGGGCCGACTATGTCAATGTTCAAATGCGCAAATCGCTGGCTGGGACACGTTCGCTTTACCAATGGAGTTACATTATGACGAAGTATTTTATTTTGTTGGCATTTGATACGGGTCCCGTACGATATGTCGAAAAAAAAATGTCGAATTTCCAAGACCGAATTTAAAAAAATTTTAAAATACCGAAGAGATTTTTGACCGAAAAAAAAAATGTCGAAAAAATGCAAATGACCGAAAAAGGTCGAAATTTGGATGCTTAATGTAAAACTTCGGATATTTGAGTTTAACAACGTGTTTTATGACAGTATACAATTATTTATCACTTCCTTACCTCTTACAAAGAACTTTTCAACCTTTTTCCAATACAAAGTCTATTCAAATTTTCCCCTTGTTAGAGGTAACAACAGAAATATTCTCAGACATTTTCGGGCTACAAACTGCACATGTAAAAATTAAGATTGAGAATGACTTATGATTTGTACTTATTAAAAGCATAACACTAATCATTTGGTAATGATCATTTCGAGAAAGGTCCCGTTATGTTATTGAGCTAAACTATGCTGGAGTCACCAATGGCAAAAATAAATCGATGTGTCTTTGATGCGAAGTCTATGTACATTTGTTTCGCTATATATGTATATCGATGCTTCGACTTGGTTAGTTTTGTAATATGTGTATATTTTTCTAATTACGTGCATATTTTTGAACAAGGAAAAGATGTTGGTCCAATTTACTTTTGTTTTTTGACAAGTGAGAAACCGAAATAACGTTTAAACGTTCAAAATTTCGCAATTTTTATAGAAACATCGATACATCAAATATTTACGTGACTATAAAAGTCGCCAAAAATCAAAATTTTTCTGACATCTTTAAACCGGAGATTCGTTTCTGAGAGGTTGTTGTTAATTATATTGAGAAGAGCTTAAGAGTTTGTGCTTATAACTTTACCGTCAGGTTTTATATTTGCTTGCAAGAGCTATTGCAAAACACTAGAAAAATAATACTCAACATTAATATATAAGATGTAGAAACAATGTAATGAATGATGTGTTAAATTCGCGCGAATTTTACACATCATTCATTACATTGTTTCTACATCTTATATATTTTTTTTTCGACATTTTTTCATTCGACATTTTTTTTCGAGACATTTTTTTTTTCGACCTTTTGTGTTTTCGACAAATTTTTTTTCGACATTTTTAGTTTCGACTTCTTTTTTTTCGACATATCGTACCAGACCCGAATTTTACACATCATTCATTACATTGTTTCTACATCTTATATATTTTTTTTTCGACATTTTTTTTTTCGACCTTTTGTGTTTTCGGCAAATTTTTTTTCGACATTTTTTTTTCGACATTTTTAGTTTCGACTTCTTTTTTTTTCGACATATCGTACCAGACCCAGAAACAATGTAATGAATGATGTGTAAAATTCGCGCAAATATAAAACCTGACGGTAAAGTTACAAACACAAACTCTTAAGCTTTTCTCAATATAATTAACAAGAACCTCTCAGAAACGAATGTACGGTTTAAAGATGTATGAAAAATTTCGATTTTTATAGTCACGTAAATATTTGATGTATCGATACATCGATGTTTCTATAAAAATGGTGAAGTTTTGAACGTTTAAACGTTATTTCGGTTTCTCACTTGTCCAAAAACAAAAGTAAATTGGACCAACATCTTTTCCTTGTTCAAAAATATGCACGTAATTAGAAAAATATACACTTATTAGAAAACTTCTAACCAAGTCGAAGCATCGATGTACATATATAGCGAAACAAATGTACATAGGCTTCGCATCAAAGACACATCGATTTATTTTTGCCATTGGTGTCTCCAGCATAATTTAGCTCAATGTGATAACGGTAACTTTCTCGAAATGATCATTACCAAATGGTTAGTGTTATGCTTTTAATAAGCACAAATCATAAGTAATTCTCAATCGTAATTGTTACATGTGCGGTTTGTAGCCCGAAAATATCTGAGAATATTTCTGTTGTTACCTCTAACAAGGGGAAAAGTTGAATAGGCTTTGTATTGGAAAATGGTTGAAAAGTTCTTGATAAGAGGTAAGGAAGTGATAAATAATTATATACTGTCATAAAACACGTTGTTTAACCCAAATTTCGGAAGTTTTACATTAAGCATCCCAATTTCGATCTTTTTCGGTCATTTGCATTTTTTCGACATTTTTTTTTCGGTCAAAAATCTTTTCGGTATAGTAAAATTTTTTTAAATTCGGTCTTGGAAATTCGAAATTTTTTTTTTCGACATATCGTACGGGACCCATAAGATGTAGAAACAATATAATGAATGATGTGTAAAATTCGCGCGAATTTAACACATCATTCATTACATTGTTGAAGCCAAAAGGCTTGCAATGGTTGGGAATCGCTGGAGGCCTTTCGATATAGTTGTCCGCTGCAAAGCGACACTGTGATGGGAAATCCACCGGTGAACATTTCCATGCTAGGAAGGAATGAGTTGATGATTGGCTGGAACGATCAGTCTTTGGCTAACCATCTATCGAATCGCTCCAGGCAATCATCGACATTCAAAATTCTTTCAGGTAATCTGTGGTATATCTTGCTATACTTATTTTTAATCACTCTTAATATACTCCTTTGTATATCAACCTACCTTTTTCTAATAAATTCCACCGTTTATTATTTACTAATTAAATATTCTTGTTTTTATTTCTTTTCGTGGCTACATCTTGTTCGTGAGTTCGCACCGGCAATTCCCTTGTTGCTTCCCCCCCAAACATTTGGTCCTCCGGAGCCGTCGAACTCTACGAACTGCATTGGAAAGCATTAACAACAAGCCAAATTCTTTCAGCCACATACATTTAACAAGTGAAAAGAAAAACACAAGCGTGAAACAACACCAACATAGATCAACAAAACACAAAGAAGAACAAGAAGCAATACAATACCTACATCGAGTTACAGACTAAAATATTAACAGGTGCGTGTAATCATTAATTTGTTGAGCTGGTAGGAATTTTGTTTTATTTGCTATTCCTAATAAATTGATAGTGTTTTAAAATAGTTTTTGTGGATAATCGGTGCATAATAGTGCAAAATAAAAAAGTGAGATAAATACGATTGTTACCGGCATCATAGTGGTTAATTAATTTGTACTTCAGAAATCGTTTTCTACGGCGAAAATTCGTTTGCCCAGGAAAAAGTGCAATTTAAATCTTTGGTTTAATTTTCCTTTTGTAAAAAATAATCAATAATTAATTCGGTTAGCATAAATAACAAAACAATCGTGTTTATCCTCTCCCTTACTTGTTGCTCTATTGGATTTTGTGCGCGATATTCCAGATTGTAAACCTTTTCCAATTTTTTTACTTGTTTTGTGAGAGTTAAAGTTCTCAGCGTCGGCTTTTGCCCTTTTCAATTTGCAATCGGCAATAAATTGTCCATATTTGTATTTGCATACATCCATACATACAAACGTATTAGCTTGGAAAAATTTAATAGTCAGCCGAATACAAATCTACCCTCGCTTTGTTAATTTAGCCTTACAAGCAAACAGCAGTAAGTGCAGTAGTACTTTTTTGGTTTTGCGACAATTTTTTATTGGTGGAAAAATATCTTACCACATCAATAAACATAAAATTTTCATAAATCAGTTCACGCGGTCACTTTAGTAATTTACAGCATTAAACATAAAAGCTTTATTTATATATACATATTAGAATTTCTTAACGTTAGAATTTTTGATATACGTTTTATTTATTTAATTATACACCCACATTGAACAATTCATTCCAATTTTCTTTGGTGTTGCTTTGTCTACCACCTTTCAGCTTCGTTAGCGCGAGTAAGGGTAGTACATACACACACATACGTACGTACAAGAGCGCTAAAATTTGTACAAGCATCCCTGTAGGAAATTTTTGCATTGACCCAATAGGAACATATTGCGTCAATAACTTCGTCGAATATACTCTTATTTATACTACATTGGGGCGCGTATCATCCCTTTCGGGTTATAAAATAATTTTGAGCTAGTTTCCGCAGATTTCTGCTTTGTTTTAGTACAACCGAATTTCGTCAAATTTTCAAGATGCCTTTAAATTATTATACTAGATGCTCTGATCAAGTCGTCGCATTCAATGCGGAATACTACGACGCCTCAATAAAAGAGCAATCAAAATTCTCATTAGAAGTTCTGAAAACAGAATTAATCGGTGCTTGGTCGAAAGCAAAGGAAGCATATGAGGAATGTATGCGCACGTTAGTAAAGACGGGTGAGGTAGAAGCAGTGGAAGCCAAGCAGGCAGCCACCCGTAAAGATTATATAGAGTGCCTCGCATTGGTGAATACCTTCAGTAGGCCGAGGCAAAAGCTGCGCCAACCCCAACCCCTGCCCAAGTAGTGAACTCGTCCAATAGCCTTCGTTTACCCCCTTGCGACACAGACATATTCCATGGGGATTATGTCTCATGGCCATCATTTCGGGATCTTTTCACAGCGATTTACATTAATAATGGGCGGCTTAGTGACGTCGAAAAATTGTACCATTTGCTTCAAAAAACAAGTGGTGAAGCAAAGGAAATCGTTTCAAAGGCTCCACTTACCAACCTAGGCTTCGTGATGGCATGGACAAATTTAAAGGCGACTTACGAGAACAAACGAGTTCTAGTCAACAGCCATCTGAAGGTACTTTTTTCTCTTCCAGTCATTCGGACTGAAAGTGCATCGGCACTAAAGGAGTTGCAGCGGAGCATTAATGGATGCCTAGTAGCCCTGGAAACGCATGAGGTCGCGGTGAACAATTGGGATCCAATCCTTATTTTCCTCTGTTCGAATCGCCTCCCAGAAACGACGCTGAGTTTATGGGAACAATCGCTCGTGGACAAAGCAGCTTTACCAGCTTGGAGTCCAATGGATGCATTCCTCACGCAACGGTTTAGGACACTTGAGTCCATAACAGACGTAAAAGCTTCAACGTCGTCGTCTTCGGGAAACCAGCAACAAAAATCGATTTCGACCTCACAAAACCCAACGGGTCAAAAAAAGGTAGCGCTAGCGACAAAAATCGCGTCTGCTAATTGTCTGTTATGCCCAAAACAACAACACCACTTGCGTTTATGTACCAAATTTTTAGCGCTTTCGGTAAATGATAGATTCGCTTTTGTTAAAAAACATAATTGTTGTTTGAATTGTCTGTTGAAAGGCCATTCCCTAAAAGACTGCAAAAATCAATTTTCGTGCTCTAAGTGCCAGAGTAGACATCATACTCTACTTCATCGAGTGCCTTCTAGCGCACAAACGTCCAAAGACTCAACAACCGCAACCGCTTCACAAGCATTTCATACAAACATACAGTCCACTTCGTCGAATAGTAGTAAGACGTCAGGAAATTTGAAATCGTCAAATTTAACCTCGGCACTTCTCGGAACCGCGATGGTTCATATTTGCCATTTAGGGTCAACATATGTCGCTCGGGCATTGATTGACTCAGCTGCAGAAGCATCGTTCATTTCGGAGCGACTTCGGAAACTTCTAAAGCTACCTTGCGCAAAAGCGAACGCAATTATATCGGGACTTAATCAAAAAGTTTGCAACAATACTTCGAAAAGTTGCTCGTTCGTTTTGGGCTCACCCCGTGACCCAAATCTTTTCATAGATGCCAATGCATTTGTTTTACCAAAAATTACCGGTAACTTACCTTCATCCTCAATAGATGAATCAATATTAGACCAACTGCCTAAAGTACCTTTGGCAGATTCGAACTTCCTTCAAAGCGGCCCCATAGATGTTTTGATAGGAGGTGACTTATACCCCAAAGTTATGTTAGACGGGGTAAAGCGCAGTTTGAATAACGATTTTCTGTCCCAAGAGACCGTGTTCGGGTGGATCATCACTGGAGCATCTTCCACTGCACACGTCTCTTGCTTTGTTACAAAAGTCTCAATGGGGGAGGACATCTCGTTAGATTGCCAACTGCGCAGATTCTGGGAACTTGAGGAAGTTCCTAAAAGAAACCTCCAAACGGAAGAAGACTCGTTTTGTGAGGAACTTTACTCGAAAACCACCACACGTAATTCGGAGGGGAGATACATCGTATCATTACCTTTTAAAAAATTTTACCCAACGGATTTAAAACTAGGAGTGTCTCGACATATTGCGCTACGACAGTTTCATCGAAATGAATCTAGGCTGTTGAAAGACATCACCCTAAAAGAAGAGTACGACAACGTCGTGAAAGAATATTTGGAATTAGGACATATGGAGAAAACGGATCCTCCAAATTATGAGCATTCACCCAGCCATTTTTACCTTCCACATCACGCGGTTCTGAAGCCTGAAAGCACTTCGACAAAATTAAGGGTCGTTTTTAATGCGTCAAGTAGTACCTCCAACGGAGTGTCTCTAAATGACATTTTACATGTAGGTCCCGCTCTTCAAGCTGACTTAACGATGTTAATAATTCGTTGGCGCATGTATAGGTTCGTACTAAACAGCGATATTCAGAAAATGTATCGTCAAATCTTAGTAAATCCATCGCATAGGCCGTACCAAAGGATTCTTTTTAGAGATGACCCACTTAGTAACGTAGACGACTTTGAATTAAAGACGGTTACCTTTGGCATAAATTGCGCACCGTACTTAGCAATTCGAACTCTTCTTCAATTGGCGCAGGATAGCCAAGATTCACACCCACTAGCAGCCCAAATCCTCCGAAATTCGATGTATGTAGATGATGTGCTGGCGGGATTCCATGATATATCCACAGCCCTAACGGCACGTAACGAGCTCATCGGAGCATTAGGCAGCGCAGGTTTCGCGTTGAGGAAGTGGTCATCCAATTCGAAGGAAATCTTAGCAGACCTTCCACAAGATCACCTGCTTGATAGGGATTTCCTGGAGTTAGAGGAAACAAGCACCACGAAGGCTTTAGGTATAAGATGGAATGCTAAGTCAGATAAATTTTTCTTTAAAATTCAAAACCCAGTGGTTAAAGATACTTTCACCAAACGGGAAACTCTCTCGATGATAGCAAAGCTTTTCGACCCGGCTGGGTGGCTAGCACCAGTCGTGGTACTAGCTAAAATTATCATGCAACAAATTTGGTCAGATGGGACTCGTTGGGATCAACCTTTAGCACCTCAAACCCTTTCACAATGGTGTGCCTTTTTGGAGAACTACAAGTATGTTGAAGAAATACAAATTCCGCGGTGGGTGCAATATACAGACCAGTCTTATTTCCAAATTCATGCCTTTTGCGATGCGTCGGAAAAGGCATACGCGGGGGTGATATACTTAAGAGTAGAAAATCAAAATATCGCGTCGTCTCATCTGTTGCTAACAAAAACGAAAGTTGCACCTATCAAAACTATTTCGCTCCCCCGTTTAGAGTTATGTGGTGCAGTTCTCATAGTCGATATGCTTAAATCTCTTCTAAGCGAATTACCCTGCAAAATCGAAAATGTCACTTGTTGGACGGATTCAACAATCGTTTTAGCATGGCTAAATAAACGACCTAGCACCTGGACAACCTTTGTCGCTAATCGAGTGGCAAAGATTCAGGAAATGGTAGGATCTAGGCATTGGAACCACGTCGATTCTAAAGCTAATTCCGCAGATCTCGGTAGCAGAGGAACTTACCCACAGGAATTACGATCGAGCAAGTTGTGGTGGCATGGACCCCCATGGTTAGTAAACGAGGTAGAAAAATGGCCATCATATGATCAGCCAATCGAAGACGTCACCCTCGAGGCCAAGGTAGTAAAGGCACATACGTCACGAATATCGAAGTATGAAGATCCCCTAGAGAGATTTTCGTCATTACCAAGAGCACTTCGGGTTCTCGCATACATCTTTCGATTCTACAATCGGGCCAACAAATACACAAGACCATTTCATTCGTATCCCTCGCGTACTATCTCGGGAGAAGAAATTTCAAAAATCCGCACTCGGCTGATAATTGTTGCACAAATGAATAATTTCCCTGAAGAACATCAACATCTCACATCGAAAATCCCGATTCACTCTAAAAGCAAAATTCTTACGTTAAATCCGTTCTTAGATAATCGTGGGGTAATCCGAGTGAATGGACGACTAGCAAATTCTTTAGCTCTCTCCTACAATGAAAAACACCCCATTCTACTTCCCTATAGTTGTTCTTTTTCCAAATTATTAGTCGAAATGATACATCGCATTTCTTTACATGGTGGAAATCAACTGACATTGCGTTTACTTCGTCAGCAGTACTGGATTCCAAAGGCGAAGAATCTCATCAAGACAGTTATCCATAACTGCAAGCCGTGCGTTCTTTATAAACAAAAGGACCAGTGCCAAATCATGGCGGCCCTTCCGGAAGAGCGTACAATGCTCACCAGACCGTTCGAAAATACCGGGGTCGATTTTGCCGGACCTTTCGATATCAAAACTTTTTCGGGACGATCGTTTAAGGTAACTAAGGGATATGTTTGCATTTTCGTATGCTTTTCAACAAAGGCAATCCACTTGGAAGCCACTAGCGATCTATCCACAGAAACATTTCTTGGTGCCTTTTCGGGGTTCATTGCTAGGAGAAGTTGTCCAAAAAATATCTTTTCGGACAACGGAACGAATTTCGTAGGCGCGTCAACTTGCCTAAAGAAGGACTTTAAAAGATTTCTTGTTACATCGCAGGAGTCCTTATGTAACCTCTATAGTCACCAAGAGGTCTCGTGGTACTTTATTCCTGCCGGCGCTCCCCACATGGGTGGGCTATGGGAAGCCGGGGTAAAAAGTTTTAAATTCCATTTTCGAAGAGTCGCTGCTGCTCAGAAATTCACTTTCGAAGAGTTTCAAACATTGCTGTGTCGCATAGAGGCTTGCCTTAATTCTAGACCAATATCGCCAAACTCCAACGAGGTTTCTGACTGCGCAGCACTAACCCCCGGCCACTCAATCGACGCCAATCCTACGTCGTTAATTAATCGTTGGCAAAAATTGAAAGCTCTGAGCCAACAGCATGGCATGCTGTTGGCAGGAGGAGTATTTGAAGGAACTACACAAACGACAGAAATGGAAGTTTCCCAAGAAAGACATCGAAGTCGACGACTTAGTAGTCGTCCGACATGAAAATCTGCCTCCTAACGAATGGCGCTTGGGCAGGGTTACTAAGTTTTATCAAGGTACCGATAAAAAAGTCCGTGTCGCTGACATTCGCACCCAAAAGGGATTGATAACGCGCCCCATCGTCAAGTTAGTGGTCTTACCCAATTAACCTTTTCTCTCTCTCGCACTGTAGCATCATGGAATCGGCACGTTCGAACGAATCGACAACCTCCACGGTACCCGCCTCATCGCCACCATCGCCAACTGCACCGAACAAAGTCGCCCAAACATCATCAAAATCAGACAGCCGCTTCAAATGCAGAATTTGTCACCGCGGTATTGTAAGAAGTTTCTGCAAGCGAACCATGAACGTCGGCTAAGGCTCGTACTATTGCATCGCTACTGTTCGCGCTGTCTAGCACACTCGCATGGGGCCAAAAATTGCGAAAGTCATGGGACGTGCCAGTATTGCCATGAGAATCATCACACGCTGTTACATTCCAAAGCCTCTCTGTACCTTCAAAAAGAGGTGCCTCAGCTTTTGACACAACTCTCGGGAACCATCACCGTACTTCCAACGGTCGCGGTGTATTTGCATGTGGGGCAGCGGACGGTCTTGACCCGGGGTCTGCTCGATCCGTGCTCGCAGACGAGTAAAGTCTGTGGGTCACTAGTCAAGCGTCTGCGCTTGCCCACATTACCGGTGGCCACCACCGAAATGTGCAAGTTACGCGTCAGCTCGTCTAATGACCCATACGTACAATTCTCGTTTGCTGCCAGGGTCGTAGCGGAGGTCGGGTTGAAAACGCCTGCCCGCCACCTCAGCCAATCCACGCGCGAAAAATTCGTCAATCTTCATTTAGCAGACCCGAATTTCCATACGTCGTCCGCGGTAGCTGTAATCTTCGGCGGCGACGTACACAGTAAAATTATGCGCACCGAGATCATCGCGTATTCTGGGTATCCTACTGCCCAGAATTCTATATTCGGTTGGGTCCTTTCTGGCCCATGTGTCCTTTAAGACACACATACCCCTTACTGGGTACCGAAAAACTTTATGAAGGCACCTCCTTACTGAGGATCAGTTTTCAGACATTATGAATTGAATTGAATTTAATAAAGAATTAGAAAACCATTGAAAAGCTCAACAATTAATGTCTTTACACGCATATTTAGCCATAGATTTAGTCACATATTGTTTTGAATTTGAATTTGAATTGTAATTATAAGAAATCTATTTTGCCACATCTCAGAAATTCCTGACCTAGTATGTTGCAATTCCTCAGTATTGCAAGGCTGGCGGCAATGTTGAAGCCAAAAGGCTTGCAATGGTTGGGAATCGCTGGAGGCCTTTCGATATAGTTGTCCGCTGCAAAGCGACACTGTGATGGGAAATCCACCGGTGAACATTTCCATCACAGTATAACCAGTATTTGCACTGAGGTGAAAGTTCTCCATGGAGGTGAATTTTTCAGAGTTGAAATCCATGGTAGGATGGAATTTCGCGGACGCATGGTTGCATTTCAGTAACAAAAAAAACTTTAGAAATATTTCAAGAAAAAAATGAATTTAATGTATATATTCCATGAATTAATATAATATCATGAATTTACTGCACTACAAGAAGTATAAAAAATGTATATTAAAGGCCATATTGTAAAATTTCGTACAAATAGATATTGATGATCGGCTCTTTATGAACGATGCTATTAAATAGTAGTTTTGCGCAAAAAAGCACCCCTGTTAGTTGAGGACATTGAGGTGAATTTGAAATTCTTAGAAATTTTCCAAAACAAAATAAAGAAAATATTTTGCTTGCAGTTTTATATTTATTTATACTATTTATTTAATAGTAATATACGATTATCTGGTAGCTTTAATGTCAAGGTACGGTGTTAATGAACTATGAGTCATCTTATATATAAAAACTAATGTGTTTTTGTTTTAGGAGTGTCCAGTCTAAATATTAGCTGGAGAAGTTGAAATACTTATTACTAACCGGATAAGTATTTCCAGTACCTGGCAAATGAGGACTATTGTTATTGTGAACAAAAACCATGAACTACAAGTTGCGATGGAGCATTGCAAGCTGCACGTAATCGTGGCTGCCGCCGGAGGCCTTTTTATTCCATCTATACAATGTCCCAGGGGGTACCATAACAGTCGCCCATACGGCAGTTGCTACCCAAGGCCTTTTTTGTTGCATCTTGAATGAATGAATTAATCTTATGCACTCTGCGTGGTATTAGTTTCCTTTAGGGGTCAACTTCTAATAAATTAGCTAAAATTATGTGATATAGCTCAAAAGACGGCGTTCGGCCTCAGGATCTCGAATCCGGAAGCGCTTTTTTTTAATATTTTGCTTCTCTGCAGAGATATTTGCAATCAAAGTTTCAAGCTTTCATGTGGTTGTTGTAATTTTATTAGACTGTCCCTAAAATCGTGCAAAAAAAGTCCCGCCGTGGCGGTAGCCACGGTTATGTCACACGTCCGGACTTGGGATGGCGTAGCCCAGGGTTATTTTTTATAAGCGCGGCCGAAGGCCGCCAACTCAGAAAAGTGTTTCGTACATAAATACCATGGATTGCGCCCCATTTTTGGTATTGGACCCGGGTCATTTTTCGGTTTTTTGACCATAACTTTTCACTAAAACAAAAAATTAAAAAAAGCGCTTCCGTATTCGTGATCCTGAGTCCAAAACCCGTCTTTAGAACTATCTCCCATAATTTTAGGTAATATATTAGCAGTTGACCCCTAAAGGAAACTAATACCCTCTGCGTTTATGCTCCTTTTTGGGGAGGCTAAAATCAAATCTGTTATAAATGAAACAAATTAATATAAATTTTCATCATTTGCACAACTTTTTTTATTTCCATTTGATTTTCACCACGCGTGAAAGGGTTGTGTTTAATCACTCAGGGCTGCATTTTGTTGAAGTATTTGTTAGATAGTGATTTTTTCTCTAATACTTCACGTTGACCTGCAAACTGGTTTTCCTTTCAGTTTAAAACGGTTAAAACAATTTAGGCATGTTCATAATCGATATAAAGTAGGTACTTAAGTTAGCGTCAACCCTTTGATACCCTTTCCAAGGGTCTATCTGACGCTAAATTTAGTACCTACTTTATTTCGTTCAGATTGTTGGACAGAGACAGATAAATATACAAGACTAAATGGGCTTGCTCAAGAACATCCTACAAATTATGACGGATAACACATAATAATCAAAAAACCAAATTTATAATAGAACTATTTTTTCTACACCTTTTTCACTTCAAAAACCGTAAAAATACTTTAGATAAGGTTAAATGCATTTAAGAATAGTGAATGGTAGTCCAAGACCCATACAATTATTTTCAGAATAGTCAATTGTATCTTAAAAACTGTAAAATTAGCTTT
Organism: Campiglossa producta; assembly: GCA_964058755.1. Classification (NCBI taxonomy): domain Eukaryota; kingdom Metazoa; phylum Arthropoda; class Insecta; order Diptera; family Tephritidae; genus Campiglossa; species Campiglossa producta. The sequence goes on from CAXKVI010000002.1 coordinate 60,206,150, forward strand.
AGAATAATCAACTGTACTCCAAAAACTATAAATTGTACTTCATAAACTGTAATTTGTACTCGAGACCGTAAATTAGACTTCAGAAGCTTAAAAATGTACTCCAAAATAATCAGTTCTACTTCAGAAACAACAAATTCCAATCCAGAAGATGTTTCTGAAGTACATTTGATTTTTCTGGAATACGTTTTACAGTTTCTCGAATACAATGGGCTTCTTCGTAGCAAATTTTGCGAATATTAACAACCATTTACGTTTTTTAAAGTACATTTTACACTCTAACCCACAATAAAATATACAGGCAGATTCTAAATAATTTCTTACTTTGCGGATTTTCTCCCTCTCATATAATTTGTGAGCGAAAATGTATGAAAAAGGTTCACTAGTGAAATTTATTTAGATTGGCACGATAAGCTTTTTGTTTCTCAAATTTCGAAATTTGTTTTGCGTAAAATTTTGCAAAAATCATTGGATCATGTGTTTCAATTTTGTGATATTGGAGTACTTCAATTGTAATACTTTTTAATACCTCAGCGGACCACCTTCAGCTTATTGAAAGCCGATCATTGCTCATGCTTTATTGACCAAAATCACGACACGATCGCTCTGAAAATAGATACTCCAAGGAGTAACAACATTGGAATACATTGCAAAGTACTCTGAAAACAGAAACAACTGTAGCGTCTCGTTGTGACATTTAATTTTGACAACTGACATAAATGCACGTAGACAAAGGCAACCTGTCTTATAAACGCGTTTTAACACGCGTTAACGCAGACTTGATCTAGTTTTATCTTTTTGGGTACGATGACATAATCAGCTGATTTTTCCTTGTATATTTTTTGGTTTTGTGCGTATTTGTCAAAGTTATAAATGTCACGCAACGCAATAAAGCTGTATTTGTTTTCGACTGAATACTCCTATGCGTGAGAAAAAATGCTGTGCATTGGTTCTTGGTTGAGTTGTAAAATAGTAATTTCTTTTTTTTAGAAATATAACCTAATATATACATATATAGTTTTACTTAAAACGCAAAATCCTAAATTTGACTATTTCTCCTCTTTTAAAGTAATTTATTACCTCATAAAATTTGCAACACAACACCCTGAAATGGCTGAAAATAGTTGACTGCAACCCGAAGTTCTCTATGGAGGTGAATATAAGTACGTTTGTGTTAGTGAGTGCAACTACTGTCTATACTGTGATTTCCATGCTAGGAAGGAATGAGTTGATGATTAGCTGGAACGATCAGTCTTTGGCTAACCATCTATCGAATCGCTCCAGGCAATCATCGACATTCAAAATTCTTTCAGGTAATCTGTGGTATATCTTGCTATACTTATTTTCAATCACTCTTAATATACTCCTTTGTATATCAACCTACCTTTTTCTAATAAATTCCACCGTTTATTATTTACTAATTAAATTATCTTGTTTTTATTTCTTTTCGTGGCTACATCTTGTTCGTGAGTTCGCACCGGCAATTCCCTCGTTGCTTCCCCCCCAAACAACATTGTTTCTACATCTTATATATTAATGTTGAGTATTATTTTTCTAGTATTTTGCAATAGCTCTTGCAAGCAAATATAAAACCTGACGGTAAAGTTACAAGCACAAACTCTTAAGCTCTTCTCAATATAATTAACAACAACCTCTCAGAAACGAATCTCCGGTTTAAAGATGTCAGAAACGAATCTCCGGTTTAAAGATGTCAGAAAAATTTTGATTTTTGCCGACTTTTATAGTCACGTAAATAATTGATGTATCGATACATCGATGTTTCTATAAAAATTGTGAAGTTTTGAACGTTTAAACGTTATTTCGGCTTCTCACTTGTTCAAAAACAAAAGTAAATTGGACCAACATCTTTTCCTTGTTCAAAAATATGCACGTAATTAGAAAAATATACACATTTAGAAAACTTCTAACCAAGTCGAAGCATCTATGTACATATATAGCGAAACAAATGTACATAGACTTCGCATCAAAGACACATCGATTTATTTTTGCCATTGGTGACTCCAGCATAGTTTAGCTCAATAAGATAACGGTTACTATCTCGAAATGATCATTACCAAATGATTAGTGTTATGCTTTTAATAAGTACAAATCATAAGTCATTCTCAATCTTAATTTTTACATGTGCAGTTTGTAGCCCGAAAATGTCTGAGAATATTTCTGTTGTTACCTCTAACAAGGGGAAAATTTGAATAGGCTTTGTATTGGAAAATGGTTGAAAAGTTCTTGGTAAGAGGTAAGGAAGTGATAAATAATTGTATACTGTCATAAAACACGTTGTTAAACTCAAATTTCCGCAGTTTTACCTTAATCATCCAAATTTCGACCTTTTTCGGTCATTTGCATTTTTTCGACATTTTTTTTTTCGGTCAAAAATCTCTTCGGTATTTTAAAATTTTTTTAAATTCGGTCTTGGAAATTCAAAATTTTTTTTTCGACATATCGTACGGGACCCATTGTTTCTACATCTTATATATTTTTTTCGACATTTTTTCATTCGACATTTTTTTTCGAGACATTTTTTTTTTCGACCTTTTGTGTTTTCGGCAAATTTTTTTTCGACATTTTTTTTCGACATTTTTAGTTTCGACTTCTTTTTTTTCGACATATCGTACCAGACCCACATCTAATATATTTTTTTTTCGACCTTTTGTGTTTTCGGCAAATTTTTTTTCGACATTTTTTTCTCGACATTTGTTTTTCGACATTTTTAGTTTCGACTTCTTTTTTTTCGACATATCGTACCAGACCCATAAAAAAGATCCGTCAAAATCAAAATTTCGTACAAATCGGAAATATTTCCTTCTCATTTGTTTGTGCGTGGAAATTTTTGCACCAAAACAACTGGGCAAGGCTTATATCGTGCCGTAGATGTTGATAGGCCGAAAAAAAATTTAAAGGTCAATATTTTATTTTAAAGCAAAAGTTTATAAACATCTACGGCTCGATATAAGACTGTTCCGTCCTCATATGTAGAAATTTTGACAACTTTTTGGTGGGTTTTCTGCATTTTGTCTCGTCTATGAGTAAGAAAACGCACTTCCTTCCATGGAGAGACCTACATACTTGCTATACATTGTAAGTAATATGGAAACGTTAGTTTGGCTTAAACTTTAGTTGCTCAATTGACAGTAAACTTAAATGGATGGAATAGGTGAAGCGGGAGGACTGGTGGGTGGTTGACTGGCTTAACGTTATTTATGCATAACAATAATGAATATTATACAACAGGCTCGAAATGTACTTCTGTGTAATTAATTATTAATTTATGCGCATACATTTAACTCATGAAATTGTCATTCTCGTTGTCGCTTTTGTTGCCCTGCTGCCTTTGGTCTTGTCACTGGCGTTTGCCATTATTTTCTCTGTGATCGTAAACGGTAATCTTGGTTAGGCTATACTCAGCGAAAAACTAACACAATGTATGCCAAAATATATTATCATAAGTCTACATATGTATGCGAACGTGGGAATACTAGGGCGAGGCAATAACAAAAATATCTACTCAGACATGGCTATATGCAATAAAGAAATGATATATCGCAAAAAAGAGAAACGGAGTTTTGAACATTATTTTCTGCTGCAAAAAGCAATGTGATTCATTTTACTATCTCAAATGGTTTCGGAGAAGGCTGATTAGGTAAGTTGAAATTTGCATAATCTAAGAAGTCTAGCAGTAAGAAATATTTGTAAAAAAAATGAGTCACTCTAATGAAGGCACAACACATTTTAATGAACAAAATATCACCCACGGTAAAGTGAAAAAAGAAGATGTTACGTCCATTGTATTGAGAGCTTGCCACAAAGAATCGTATTAGAGTGCTAACTTATACACACCACGCATATGGCAGACAACACAGTGCAACACGAAAAAATACTTGGCAAGAGATGGCATTTTTTTGATAGATCTCGGTGAGTTAAGAAGAGCTGCGTACAAGAAATTTGCCGCACACCTCGAAAATCCCGAGTTAGGGGCCAAAAACCGGTTTTCACACCTTCAAACACTTATGAGCCTGTATCTGAGGCAAATCAGCTTCGGAGCACTCTTTAATCTTAGCTCTAATATGAGCTTTTTTATTAGTTTTCCTGAGCATGTTCACAATTTTGATCGTTTCATGAGCTTTCCTGAGCGTATGTGCAAGTAAACACTTGGGATTATGACACTCCCTAGCTGTGCCATAATCCCAAGTTAAGAAAATTTGGGATTGTGACACTGTAGGCTGGTGTCATAATCCCAATAAAAAAAACAAGTAAGGAAAGCTGTTGTGGAGACTCGTAAGAACAAATCTCATTTGGCTCCTAAGAACCACAACGCTGGTCGATCGCAGCGTAATCGATAATATGTACAAGGATCCGATACTCACGACAGATGTCTTGCAATCTCTAACAATGACTTTTTGTTTTCTTTTTCTTTTGGATTTTTTACCGATTGCACGTGTAAGCAACTTCTGTATTAATTTAGTAACTTGTAAATAAATATAGATTAAAGCTAAAACGTCTATTCTAATTTATTGGAACCGACATCCACAACAATTGGTGACCCCGACGGGCAAATATTTTGAGCGTAAACATACGAAATAATGGCCGAAGAAGAAAATGCACATGCTATACAAGCACCTGCCGCAATTATTAATAAAGTTTCGGTAAAGGTTCCACCGTTCTGGCCGGAACACCCAGAAATTTGGTTTGCGCAAGTCGAAGCGCAATTCAGCGTATCTGGGGTATCCACTGATATTTCTAAATTCAATACGGTAGTTGCCGCAGTAGAATCGAATGTTCTAGCACAAATTTCTGACGCGATTTTAAGCCCACCTGACAGTGGCAAATACCCTAACCTCAAAGCACGTATTATTGAACGCTATTGCGAGAGCGAACAAAAGAAAACGCAAAAGCTTCTTTCAGAAATAGATTTAGGAGATAAGCGACCATCCCAACTTTACAATGAATTAAGCAGCCTTGCTAAAGACAAAGTTAGTAAGGAACTTCTGAAATCACTTTGGCTCCAGCGGTTGCCGGCACAGGCTAGGGCCATTTTACAAGCATCAGATGCGAAACTGCCAGAACTTGCAAAGCTGGCCGATAAAATTTTAGAAGTAGGCGATTTTCAACAAATGGCAGTTGTAGGCATGAATAATACCGTAGATGCACCAGGTACAGAAATAGGGAAACGAATCGAACGTCTTGAAATGAAATTTGAGAAGTTAATGCAAAAGGGCAATCATCGCAGTCGGTCACGTTCAATCTCGTCAAAACGTCATAACCGCGCAGATACTCCAAAACGCAAAAACGGGGAATACTGCTGGTATCATCAAGTGTATGGGGACAATGCGCGCAAGTGCCGAGCACCGTGGCCATACGAGAAGTCAAAGCCAAAAAACTAATACAAATTTCAGATCAGTCGGGCAGATCTGAAAACTGTCAAAGAATTGCCCGCATACTAGTTCATGACGCAAATACAAAAACAAAATTTTTAATCGACACCGGCGCAGATGTGTCTGTGTTGCCGGCACACAATGCTAAGTCCTTCAAAAACGTAAAGTTAACAAATCTCTACGCAGCAAACGGATCACCTATAAAGACATATGGTGAAAAACGACTACGACTATCTCTTGGTTTGAGGCGCGATTTTTTATGGACGTTCATCTTAGCGGATGTCAATTCCGCCATAATAGGCTCCGATTTTTTAAAGTACTATGACCTTTTGGTAGATAGCAAAAGGGGTATGCTTCTAGATAGACAAACGCTTTTAGAAACAAAAGGTACTCCCACACAATCAAACGTAGCACAGATCTTTGTTTACGACGTCCACGGCAAGTACGCTAAATTACTGCGCGAGTATCAAGACATTGCCACGATCAACGTAAACAAGAAGCCCGTGAATTTAAATGTGACACACCACATCACAACGATAGGCGCACCTGTGTTTGCAAGGCCGCGAAGGCTAGCGCCAGATAAGCTGCGGGAAACGAAAAAAGAGTTCGAATACCTACTACAAAAGGGCATTTGCCGACCGTCCAAGAGCAACTGGGCAAGTCCCTTACACCTCGTTCGAAAGCACGACGGGACATGGAGACCATGTGGGGACTATCGGGCCCTGAACGCTATCACGGTACCCGATAGGTACCCAATCCCATATCTACACGACGTTACGAGTATTTTACATAATAAAAAGATTTATTCGGCAATCGACCTTCAGAAGGCCTATCACCAAATACCCATAGAGTCATGTGATATACCAAAAACGGCCATAGCCACACCATTTGGGTTATTTGAATTTGTTTTTATGACGTTCGGTCTGAGGAACGCTGCTCAGACTTTCCAGCGACATATTCACCAGGTACTTAAGGGACTCGACTTCACATTCGCGTATATTAATGATATTTTGGTGGCTTCGGAGTCTGCAGAGGAGCACGAAAAGCACCTACGAATAGTTTTCGAACGCCTACGTCAAAGTAACCTGGCGATTGCACTCGGCAAATGTAAATTCGGTTTGAGAGAGCTTAAGTTTTTAGGCCACACGATAAATGCAGATGGTATAAGACCGCCTGATGATAAGGTCGAAGCCATACGTAATTTCAAATTGCCAACCGTTGCGAAGGAGTTAAAGAAATTCCTAGGTATGATCAATTTTTATCGATCCTTTATACCACACGCAACGAAGAACCAAGACATCCTGCAGCGCCTCATCGTCGGAAATCGGAAAAACGACAACACCATTATTAATTGGTCATCCGAAGCCAAAATAGCCTTCAACGCGTGTAAAGATGACTTAGCTAATGCAACATTGATTAGCTATATGGCACCGAACTCCCAACTAACCTTGACAGTCGATGCTTCAGACGACGCAGTAGGAGCTGTGCTGCACCAAATCGTGGATGGTAAAGCTCAACCTCTAGGCTTCTATTCGAAGAAGCTGACTACGGCACAGAAGAAGTACAGCGCGTACGACCGGGAGCTCACTGCGGCGTACTACATTTCAAGTATGCTCTCGAAGGAAGGGAATTTATATTGTTCACCGACCATAAGCCTCTCATTTTCGCGTTCCGACAAAGCAGCGAGAAGGCACCACCACGAAGAGCACGGCAACTTGACACCATCGGGCAATTCACTACAGATATTCGTCACTTACCTGGACGTGACAACAATATCGCTGACTTGCTCTCCAGAATAGGCACTATAGAAAGCAGTGCCACTGACTTTGATGCTATGGCGGTAGCGCAAGAGAACGACCCACAACTGCAAGAACTTCTTAATTCAGGTGAGAATAATTCAGTTTCGTTAAAAAAAATATCACTTCCAGACTCGAAAAGGAAAATTTTCTGCGACGTATCCAACGATAGAGTGCGACCGTATGTACCGAACAGCTTTCGGGTCAAAGTAGTCCATAAGTTACACAATTTGTCGCACCCCGGGATAAAAACAACACAGAGGTTAGTAGCGGAGCGATTCATTTGGCCGCGAATGGCCGCCGATATTGCTAAAATTGTTCGCGGATGTATTCCGTGTCAGAAAGCGAAAATACAACGACACACGAAGGCACCTCTGGGAAGCTACGCCGATACGGATGATAGATTCCAACACATTAATATTGACCTCATCGGACCACTACCAACCTCCAACGGTTTCCGCTACTGTCTCACTTGTATAGATAGGTTTTCGAGGTGGCCGGTGGCAATACCTCTAGCTGACATAACAGCAGAAACAGTAGCTAATGCGCTTATCAGCGGTTGGATATCAGCGTACGGCATACCACAGAAAATTTCGACCGATTTAGGTCGGCAGTTAGAATCGGAGGTATTCAGATCATTAACTAGAATGCTTGGCGTACAACATTTTCGTACCACACCGTACCACCCCCAATCAAACGGACTTATTGAACGCTGGCATCGCACACTTAAATCTGCTATTAAGTGCTGCCCTACTAAGCATTGGAGCCTTGCGTTACCTCTCATTCTACTCGGCATGCGTACGGCGGTCAAGACAGACATTGGAACGAGTCCAGCCGAAATGCTTTATGGCACGCCATTACGGATACCCGGCGAGTTCCTACAAGAGCGAAACAATCAGCTTAGCGAATCAGAATTCATCGAAGTTTTACGAAAAGCAATGAAGGACCTGCCTACAACAAGACCATGTCGACACGGAGAAGTTTCGTCCTACATACAACCGGCACTAAAAGACTGTAAATACGTTTTCGTACGAATTGATCGAGTGCGCGAACCGTTGGAGCCAAACTACGAAGGACCTTACGAGGTTATATCGAGAAACGAAAAATATTTTGTGATACGAATCCGCCAGCGAGAAGCAAAAATCTCTATTGATCGCCTAAAAGCAGCATACATTTTTAACAACAGCGATATAGAGACTACGACGCCCACAATACAAGGCCAACAGTTTGAAGGTGCCAAAACGAGCCACGATGACTGTGAGTCCACAACGACCACAGCTCCACAAGGCGAAACTAACTACGCTAACGACAACAATAACAGCAACGACAACACAAATCCAGGGGCAGTAAAATATACGTCATCAGGACGACAAGTCCGAATCCCTCTTCGTTATCGTTAGTCAAATAACTAGCCGGGGGGTATTGTGGAGACTCGTAAGTCCAAGAACAAATCTCATTTGACTCCTAAGAACCACAACGCTGGTCGATCGCAGCGTAATCGATAATATGTACAAGGATCCGATACTCACGACAGATGTCTTGCAATCTCTAACAATGACTTTTTGTTTTCTTTTTCTTTTGGATTTTTTACCGATTGCACGTGTAAGCAACTTCTGTATTAATTTAGTAACTTGTAAATAAATATAGATTAAAGCTAAAACGTCTATTCTAATTTATTGGAACCGACATCCACAACACTGTCTTCGGCTGTGCCGAAGGCTATATACCTTTCATGAATAAGCGTCACGATTTTCATTGTTCAATCCCCAGTACAGCCTGTTTCAATTTAACTATATTTACTATACACATTACACATCTTTGTTATAATTTAAAAAAACTTACAAAATAATAGGATCCGAGTTATCGGAACAATCGATTGTATGGAGGCTATATATTATACGTGTTCAATTGTACTGACTTACACTATACACATTACATATGTAGAAAGTACTAAAGGTGCAATATTTTACGTTCCTAACTCTTTAATTGGCGGTAGTTATGGCCCAAATTTCTTATACCGGAACAATCGATTGTATGGGAGATATACATATGTCATAATGACTCGATCTTATTGATTTTCACTCTACACACAACATAAATAGAACGTACTCAAGTTGCAAAATTGTATGTTCCTAACTTTTTAAATGCGGAAGTATTGGCCAAAAAACCTTATATAGGAACAACCGGTGGTATGCGGCTACATGTTATATTTACCCGATCTTCTTGATTTTCCTCTACACACTACATAAATAGAAAGTACTCGAGTTGCAAAATTTTACGTTCCTAACTTTTTAATTCAGAAGTTTTGGCCAAAAAACCTTATATCTGAACAATCGGTTGTATGGGGGCTATATGTTACATTTGCCCGATCTAGTTAATTTTCACTATATACATTACATAAATAGAAAGTACTCGAGTTGCAAAGTTTTACGTTCCTAACTTTTTAATTGCAGAAGTTTTGGCCAAAAAACCTTATATCTGAACAATCGGTTGTATGGGGGCTATATGTTAAATTTGCCCGATCTTGTTGATTTTCACTATATACACTACATAAATAAAAAGTACTTGAGTTGCAAAATTTTACGTTCCTAACTTTTAATTGCGGAAGTTTTGGCCAAAAAACCTTATATCTGAACAATCGTTTGTATGGGGGCTATATGTTATACTGGTCCCATCTTGCCAGTTCGGACAAATGATTCCTATATTACAAAATGGTTGCCACATACAAAATTTCAGATATCCCAAAAATTGAGGGACTAGTTTGCGTTCAAACAGACAGACGGACAGACGGACATGGCTAAATCAACTCAGCTTGTCATCCTGGTCATTTAGGTATACTTATTGATGGGTCCATCTCTTCTTCTTCTCATACTTACAAACATCGGACCAAAGTTATAATACCATTTCATGTTCATGAAAGGTATAATGAGAATGGAGAAATAAGATATGATAAAATCGCCCAGTCGAAAATTTGTAATAAAAAATCGCGCGATTTTTAATTCCAAATTTAAATTTTTTATTATGATTTTAAAATATTTTTCAGAAATATTAAAAAAAAAGCCGCAGGCGAAAATTTGGAATGAAAAATTTCGCGATTCTAAATTTCCAATTTACATGTTGTTCAAGTGACTTGTGACACTTGAAGCCCATCTCTAAGTAAGTGACTGGAAAAGACTTAATTCACCACATATTCAAGAGACAATCTGGCAGTGCGATAATTTCCCTGCTTCCAATGGATTTGGAAGTAATTTCCATCATCCAATCGGGCAAATGTGCTAAATGATTGCTCTCTCGTTCTCTTCTTGCATCAACCGGCGAACGGACAACATCGATCCAGCAGCAACATCAATCAACATCTGCAAATATACATAAGTATAAAATATCCCAAAACCCTAAAGTTCCCTATTTATCTCGTAACCTCGGTTACTTAAATCTCTCATAAATTAAAGTGAATGAATTTCTGAATTTAGAATTAAATACTTAATTTGTAAACTTGTAAAGGTATAAAGTTCGCCAATAACTTTCATCATACTTGAAGTAATAAACAATTTGATTTATTAGTTGTAATATTAGAGTTAATAAAGATTAATGTAATTTATAATGAAAATCTCTAACTCTATTTCTCTTGGATTGGTTAGTCTCAAAATCTCTATAAATCTCCCTCCTCTCTCATACAGTCCACTAGTTCATCTCATAAAGCCATAAACTTCCTATCGAAGTTAAACATAGTCCTTGCGAGCCAAATTTGAATCTGTCGGCCTACGCAAAATCAAATAATTAAAATCTTCACCGCTCTAATATACAAAGTTACATTTTCCATTTTTTCCAAAATTAAAATTCCACTTCCCAACCTCTCACGCTGTCACGGGATACACATCTACATATTTTCTATCATCAACACGGCAGCATATTGAATGTTAAAAGGTTCGAAGAAAATTAAAATTAAAGTTTAAACGAAAATTTAAGTTTTAAATAAAAAACTTAAAGTAAAAATATAGGAGAACAAGTAAAGAAGTCTAAGTTCGGGTAAGCCGAACATTAAATACCCAGTGTATGGAAACAATAGTAGTACCTATAAGGTATATAAGTTATAGCTATCACCACTCTTCGAAATTCCTTACTTTTTGATGATTTTCTCACGATTGGTCAAACCGATGGTATCTTCTACCAAACGACGATTCTAACTTTTGCAAAAAAAAAATTTTTGCAAACATTATTCGCAATTTTTAACTTCTCCATCGTGGTCAGATGGCGCTTTTGTATGATGTTGTTAGGCATTCCATTAGTAACTATTGGTAAAAAAAATTGTTTGGCACTTTAAGGGGGCGGGAGTTATTTACATTTTTTTACAGACTAGTAAATTTTTTATGAAATTTTGTTTTTCTCTACGTACTGTGGACCATGAAGACAAAAAATGTAAATAACTTCCGCTCCCTTAAAGTGCCAAAAATATTTTTTTTTTTTTGCTAACAGTTACTAATGCAATGCCCAACAACATCATACAAAAGCGCCATCTCGCCACGATGGAGAAGTTAAAAATTGCGAATAATGTTTGCAAAAAAAAAAATTTTTTGCAAAAGTTGGAAATGTCCTTTTGTAGAAGATACCATCTTTTATATATATTTAAAAAATTAGCAAAAGCGGTTTGACCAATCGTGAGAAAATCATCAAAAAGTGAGAAATTTCGAAAACTGTTGATAGCTATAACTTTCAAAATAATTCGAATTTCGAAAAATTGTATACGTATTTTTGTTTAATCGTTCTGAGCCATACTACCAACTTTCAATAAAATACATAAACAAAAAAACTAATGGCGGCGATATACCGGTAATCATAACCTCTAACGAGATTTTTAGCCGCGCTTCTCTTTCCAACTTGTGGTGTGTTGCTTTTGAGTTTTTCCTACAAGTTGGCGGGACCTACAGTTTTTTGCCGACTCCGAACGGCACTTGCAAAGCAAATGAAATTTTTGCTGAGAAGCTTCTCATGGCAGAAATACACCCGGAGAGTTTGCCAAACTACTGCCGAGGGGGGACCTCGTTTTAGAAAAATTCTCTTTCTAAATAATTTTTGATGTTACTTTTGCCGGGCATCGAACCGCCACGACTTGGTGTAGAAGGCCGAACACTTAACCGCTACACCACGGCGGCCGCCCAATAAAATAATAATAAAATACATGGCCGTCGAAAAAATTATAGGTGGCTCACTTAGCAAAATTAACTCATATTTTAAGACTCGTTAATAGTAGACAATTCCTTACAAATTTAACTACCAAATTATACTATAATTATACTATTTTAGTTAATTACCTTAGCGAATTATGTCAATTTATGTGATTTTCGAAATTTTCCATATGGAACGTTATTGGGAAGCGATTTCGTTTAATTTCAACAGGTATAATTCCTATAACTCTAGTATACCTTGTGCCGAATTTCACGATTGTAACGTAATCAGTTTAAAACTTACGATCAGTATTTTAGGTGATTTTCTAAATTTTCGATATCGAGAGTAGCCGTGGTTGGACGGTACCAACAGTACTAGTATGATTTGTGCCAAATTTCATCGTTCTACCATAATTTGTTTAAAAGTTACGACCAGTCGAATTTTCAATTTTCACTTTTTAAAATTTAACAGAAAATCATAATAGAATGAAATTATATCATTTTATCAATTTCAGCTACCGATATATGTCAGTTTATGTGAACTTCGAAATTTTCGATATCGAAAAAGGGGGCGTGGTTATCATCCGATTTCGCCCATTTTCAATAGCAACCTACCTTGGCCAAAAAGGTAACCTGTATACAAAATTTCATGCAATTATCTCAATTTTTACTCAAGTTATCGTGTACAAAGTCGGACGGACAGACGGACGGACATGTCTTAATGGACTCCTCTTTTCAACCTAAGAACTTTCATATATGGAACTCTATATCTATCTCGATTATTTTGTGCCGTTACGTACTACCGTTATGTGGACAAAATTAATATACCCTTGTACTAGTACTAGTACACTGGGTATAAAAAGTATAACTCAAAAGTGATTTAAAACAATAAAAAAAGTCCATCGCTGGAGTTAATAAAGCGAAAAACATCCCAGCATAATTGACTAGCAACAAGTGAGGAGCACAACAACAAAATTTCGCGAGAATAATTAAGCGGCCAGCCAGGGATATGATTTGTACATATGAGAAGTATCAACAATTATCGTGAGTAGAAATGAAATTAATTTGTGCGACATTAGTTTTGTGAAACATTGGTACATATCAAAGTCTCGAAATATCTCAATTTTCCCCGATCTCATGATTACCAGCTTAACCCTTTCGGACATTCTATGCCATATGGCATAGTCGCATTTCAATTGCTGTTTTGTGACATTAAATTAGGTTAGGTTAGGTTAGGTTCAAGTGGCTACCGTAGAGGCACACCTAGGCCAGCATTAAAAGGCCCGTTGTGATACCACCAACACTAGGAAAGTCAGTTCCGGGACCCTGCCATATGGAAAATCCCGGTATTAACGGAATTCTCCACATAGCAGAATCCCGGGACTGACGTTCCTATACCGACACCGTTACTCCTCCTCGAACCATTTAGATGACTTGATGAAGGCCATCAGGTCCTTTATGTCCAGCTCCGTGACCTGGCGTAGGCTAACCAGGAAGGGAACTCCCAAAAAGCGCATTCTCGCGCCACTTAAAGCCGGGCAGTTGCAGATGAGGTGCTCCACCGTTTCCTCCTCCTCATCATCCTTACAACTCCTACAGCATCGTCGGTAGGGCACACCAAGTCTTTCTGCGTGCCTACCAATGAGGCAGTGCCCAGTCAATACGCCTATTAATATGGAGATTTCTCTTCTCCTTAGGGCATAAATTTGTCTCGATCTTTTATGATCCCATTTCGGCCAGGTTTCTTTGGATATCCGGCATCCTGGAGATTGCAGCCATCTTTCGTTGGCTTGGCGGAGTGTGTACTCCTTCAGCATAAGCTTGCAAGTGGCAAACGGCATACCTAAGCGCTCTTTATCCCGAAGAACCTGCTTGGTCGTGCCCTGCCTCGCAAGTTCGTCTGCCCTACAATTTCCCTCAAAGTCCCTATGCCCCGGGACCCATGTGAGGTTCACGCGATTCTGTTGGGCCATCTCCTGTAGAGATCGACGACAGCTGAGCGTCAGTTCAGAGTTGAACGAATAAGAGCCAAGGGATTTGATGGCGGCCTGGCTGTCGCTGAATATAAAAATGTCGTGTCCGATAGTGTGTTGGCCTATCCAAGCCGCGGCGTCCATGATTGCTGAAACTTCAGCCTGGAAGACACTGCAGTGATCAGGTAGTCTGAAGGAGAGCTCAAGGTTCAGATCCTTTGAATAAACCCCTCCTCCAACTCTGCCGTCTAACTTCGAGCCATCAGTATAAATGGAAGTGCCGCCATGAGTGGCGGGACTCCGATCCGTGCTCTCCCATTCTTCCCTGCTGGGAATGTTGATTTTAAAACAGCTATCTCCGACTGTTGTGGTCGCACAACGATCCGTGCTCAGCGGAAGAAAGCTATAGGATCCCAAAATACAGGCGTGTCCAGTAGTGCTTGCGCCCCAGCCGGACGTTTCCCTTAGACGTAGAGCCGATGCTGCTGCTACCCGGTGCCCTTCCAGATCGAGTGGCAAAATGCCAAGAATGGCCTGGAGTGCTTCATTGGGCGTTGTTCTTAACGCACCGCTTATACAGATCATGCAAGATCTGTGTACTTTACCTAGCAGATTAAGGTTTGTTGCCTTGCTCAGCGCAGGCCACCATACCACAACTCCATAGAGCATGATTGGTCGAATGATTGCGGTGTAGATCCATTTGCATATTTTGGGGCTGAGCCCCCATTTCTTTCCAATGGCTCTTTTGCATGTGTAGAGTGCAATACACGCTTTCCTCTGGCGCTGAAGAACATTCTCCTTCCAGGTTAGTTTCCTATCCAGAACTGTGCCTAAGAACTTGGCTTTGTCAGCCAGGTTCAGGTGCACGTCATTCAGTTTTGGTAGTGTTATCGGTGGTATCTTATAGCGGTTGGTGAAAAGAACCAGTTCTACTTTTCCCGGGTTGATGCTCAGTCCGCAGCGCGAGCACCATGAGGAAACCTCTCGCAGTGCTGCTTGCATCAAGTCGCACAGGGTCTGTGGGAATTTGCCCCTATATACTATAGCTAAGTCGTCTGCATATGCCACTACCTTCCCGCCCCCCCAGCTTGTGTCTCGCAGCATCGAGTTGACAGTGAGGTTCCATAGAAGCGGGGAGAGAACACCACCCTGAGGCGTTCCCCTTGTGACATAGCGTGATAAGTCAACCGAGCCCAGTGATGAAACTATTCGTCTACCCCTTAGCAGTTGATCAATAAGTCCAATAAGAGACCTGCTTATGCCCAGACTTGTTAAAGCGGTGTTTATAGCATCAGGGCTTATGTTGTTGAAGGCTCCTTCAATATCTAAAAAGGCCGCAAGACAGTACTCCTTCTCATACAGCGATTTTTCAATAACAGAAACTAGGCTGTGAAGCGCAGTTTCTGTAGATTTCCCTTTGGTGTATGCATGCTGATAGCTACAGATCAGGTTGCTATCAATAGTAGAGGAGAGGTAGTCATTTATTATCCTCTCGAAGGTTTTGAGCACAAAGGATGAGAGACTGATCGGCCTGTAGTCCTTCGGCTCGTAATGAGACGCCTTCCCCGCCTTAGGAATAAACACTACCGTGGCACTTCTCCAGGAGCACGGAATGTAGCTAAGAGCCAGGCAGGCTGTATAGAGAAATACCAGCCATTTGGCTGATGTCTCCAGCGTGTTTATGAGTTGTGCGGGAATAATCCCGTCTGGCCCGGCAGCCTTGAACGGTTCGAAGCTCTTAACCGCCCACGTAACCTTTTCCTCCGTGATGGGTATGTATACAGCCAGGTTTGTTGTAGGTGCTACGGGTTCCTCATGCAAGTTCCCTGGGAAGTGCGTATTCAAGAGCAGCTCTAGGGTTTCCCTCTCCGTGCTGGTCCAGGATCCGTCAGGTTTGCGCAAATAGCTTGTGGCTGTTTGAGTTTTTGAGAGCACTCGTCTAAGTCTCGCTGTATCGTCGACATTTTCGACCCCAGTGCAGAAATTTCTCCACGATACTCTCTTCGCCTGCCTCAGAGCTTTTTTGTAGGCCCTGAGTTTAACTTTATATTCGAGCCATTGAGTCTCCGTGCCAAGGCTCTTGGCCTTATTAAATTGTGTCCTACATGATTTTCGGAGCGAGTCCAGGTCGTAGGACCACCAATGCGGCCTATGTTTACCACGTGGTTTTGGCACTGGGCAAGCCTGCTCTAAGGCATTCGAGAGCGCCGTTGTAAAGGTCTTTACCAGATCCTCCAACTCCCCTACTGATGAGGGGACTTGTGGGGGCAGTGCTGGTAAGTCCCTAGATATTATTTCATTGTGTAGCTGCCAGTTAGTGTTACGTGGGTTGCGTTTCATAACCGGCTGCTCAACAGAAAAGTCTAGAACTATTTCTACGTACCGGTGGTCGGAGAATGAGTGCTCATCGAGAACGCGCCATTTTCTGACCCACTCATAAGCGCCTTCGCTGCAAATAGTGAGATCTATTACCTCCCTACGGGTTTTAGTAATAAACGTAGGTTCGTTACCCACGTTGCAAACTACCAGGTTAGTTGTTAACAAATAGTCAAACAACGACTCTCCTCTAGCATTGATATCGGAGCTTCCCCACTGGACGTGATGAGCATTGGCGTCAGTTCCGATAAGAAGATGACCCATGGAAAAATTTGCCACCAGGTCTTTTACCTCCCTCTGTGGCGGAGGTTCTTCGGCGTCATAGGGCATATAGACCGACGCAATCGTCAGACTGGTACTGTCGACTGTTAAACTGGCAGCTGTAACGTCACCATTGGTATAGTTGGGCAAGAGAAATGCATTCAGCTCAGACTTAACTAAAATACAGGCTCTAACCCGGCCCCCTTCGCTGGCTCGAATAAGCTTATAACCCTTAGTCCCCAAACCGCAAATCCTTGAGCTGTTGACCCAGGGTTCTTGGATGAGGACCACATCTACGTCGCCTTTAGAGAGACGACTGATTAAAGCAGCCGAGGCTGCTTTAGATTTGTGCAGGTTTATCTGAATCACCACCAACATGAGAGTGCTCAGACTTCCCTGCCACCGCCGTATCGTCGAGTTCCACCTCGTCTGGAGGCTTATCTTTCAACGACGATTTCTTCAGACCACGGTTTGGCGTGGCAGAGATCCTCCTAACTGTGGCAGTGTCAACTGTGGTGCGCTCAGGACTAGCTGCTATCACTGTGACGTTGAGGTCCTCCCCGTCCAGCAGGCTGTCTCCCATCTCCGAGCTGTTCACTGCTCCTTCGCCATTTGACGTGGCAGATACCATACTTTCCGAGTCGGACATCTCCGACTCCCCTTCCGGCACTGCGATGTCCGAGTCCTCCGGTGCAGCCGAAATAGCAGCGCGCTGTGCATCGCCGCGGTATACGTGGATCACGATCTGACCCATGCCGTAGTGCACTCGTCCATTGCACCGTTTAAGGGGCTCGAGTGCCTCCTTATTCAAGGTGAAGACCACTTGCCTATCAGGCCCTACCGCGTCCTCGACCAGATTTACACCCCAGTCCTGCGTCGGGAGAGACGGGTTCATGATCCTCAGCATCCTGAGAATTCTCTAAGGTTCAGCAGGGATAGCAGGAATCCACGCTCTTGCCCTTGGCCGAGCCGGGATGTCCTTCCAGTCGACAACCTCGATTCTTGCCCCTTGGTAGATCTCACCTAGTCTTGCAGCTGCTGCCTTGTACAGTGCAACAGTTTTTGCATCCTCGCAAGCGAATACCTTGATTCGGCCCTGGTGCCATCCCGCATCAGAACCCATCGGAGTGGCACCCGGAGACTCATCCATAATGTCGAGAAGGGCATTACCGATAGCGTTCCGGACGAACCGCCACTGGTCCCTAGGGATGGCCCAGTTTTCATTACCTCGGTCAATGACGCCTATGAGGATCCTATCCTTAGTCACTTCAGCAAAGCTGAGTTTACCCATTACGGGGGCGTGTTGCTGCCGCTTCGGGTGAGGTTTTAAATCCACGTCCGATCTCTGGCATTTGAAGGGATTTATATTAACCTTCTTTGGCGCGTAATCGCTTTGGAAGTTCGGTAAGATAGCTTCAGCCATCTCCACCGTCTTCCTAGCATTCGGCGATACCGTCTCTTGTGAAGTACTCAGAGCGACTGGGAGATGTCTTTTGGGGTAAATTTCGACCCGTAGTTGCCATCGCGGTCGTTCCCTTATTTGGATCTCTGGGGCCAGGTCGTGAGACCACTGCCACAGACGTTAAAGACTTGGTTTCGGTACCGGCACTTACTAGGGCTCTAGCATCAGCCGTTGTTGGCTTCACCGTGTTTGTACCGGTACTTACTTTGGGGATTGCCCCCTTATTATCCAGAGCTGATCGACTCGTAGTTGCCATCGCTGTCGACCTCTCGGCTGATGAAGAAATGGAGTTTGTCCTCCGACGTTGCGTTCTCGCTTGCTCCAGCATTTTCCTCCTCTTCTGGGCAGTATACATGGTTGTATCATTATTTTTAAGGTTTTTATTACTTTTTTTCATCTTGTTCGTACGACCCCTTGCCGGGCAAGGCCAGTTTAGGGTCAAAGGAAGAGTATGGGGAATGTGTCGTCCGCCGCGGCAGAGCCCCATGCCGCGGTAAGGCCATAGTTACTCTCCGAGGCGGCCCGGTATCAGAGAGGCTCCGTTCGATTACAGCCACGATTTGCCTCCCGGCTGCAAACGTCCAATGGGTACGTGGTCGCATAACACCCTGGATTGGGAGGGGGAAGATCTTAGTCGTCGCGCCAGAGAGGCTTGGCTTCTCTCGTGATGTAGTACCGGCGGCACTATGATCACAAGGGCAGCGCAGCCCTGTGGCTATCGACTTAAGCCCTCGTACCGCGGCAAGGTGTCAACCCTTCACGAGGGGACATTAAATTAAGGAATTGACAATTTTTTTAAATTTTGTATTTTTCTTTGAGGCTTTATCTCTAAGAATAAATAATAAAAATTTTGAGGGCTGGATCCAGTAAATTGCTTTAATTAAAAACTCAAGTGTCTCTATCGATTTCGTTTTTTTGCAAGAAAAAGTTACTTCAAAATTTTAATAATTTAACAATAAAAAAAACTTTCAACTCTTTGTTGCTTTTTTGACTTGTAGTCTATTGCTGTAAATACCGACGGTATTTACAAGCAATTTTCGGGATTGTATGAAACTTTCGTTTTTTAACTTTTTGAATTCAGTTTAATAAAAAATAAATGTCCTAAATAGGATTAAAAAAAAAAAAAAAAAATTAAGACCATAGGACAGTTGAGTAAGGTTCTACGATTTTTTTCATTTCATACCATGCCATACGGCATAGATTTTACCCAACGGAAATAAAAAAATGTATTTGATGAAATATAGTCTGCATTAATTTTTTTTAATTTTTTTAATAAAAAATAAATGTCCTAAATAGGATTAAAAAAAATTAAGACCATAGGACAGTTGAGTAAGGTTCTACGATTTTTTTCATTTCATACCATGCCATACGGCATAGATTTTACCCAACGGAAATAAAAAAATGTATTTGATGAAATATAGTCTGCATTAATTTTTTATAATTTCTCTAATAATAAGGTCGATCAGCTATTTCGGCGGAGCTTCAGTCGGAAATAATTCGGGAGAGTCGATAGAGGTTGCATCGACTGCGAATACCATCCCAAATTTTGATAAAACCATTATCTTTTCCTCCGTCGTTGTTGTTGTGGCAGTACTTCGCCCTGTCTAGTCGGAAGATCAACTTATAAAAAGTTACTTGACAGACCAGACAGGGTTGTACTGATGTTGACAGTGCTTTTTCGGATATGGATCCTGTACGTTCCGGTGAATAGCACCTTGTGGTACTAGCCCGACTAACTTGGAACGATTTCGTAGCCGGGGTCCAAGTGAATTTTAGGCACCTCTTACGACCGGCATATCTACCTTGGGCATATTTCAAACCCCTTACACGCAGGGGTAGCTTTTCCTCGGTCGGTAGCTCCGCCGTAATAGCTGATAGACCACAATATCGCATTCATTTGATAAACGCCGCGGTCGGCAGACGTTTCTTAAGTAGCTTTTGACTTGATTTAAAATGAATGTAATAAAGCATCGAGACCGGGGAATCCCGATCTCGAATTCCAGGCCTCCCGTACCATATTTGTTGAAATACCGGGATTTAAATTAATACAGTCACACGAAACTGCCAGAACACGTATAAAAAGGCCGGGAGAGGTACCAACTTCTCTTGAGAGAGGTATCAACTTCTTCTTGACCTGACTTCAATTTCAATAATCAGAAATCGAAAGTAAAAGTTTTTGTTTCTGAGGAAAGTTTTTGGAAAAAATCCATCAGTCTTACCTAGTCCAATTCCAGAAGTACAGAGCACCTTTCTGGGTTGAAATAGCTCTTGACAGAAAATATCGGGTTTCGCTTTCGAATTATGCATTATAGGTCAAAACGCGTCTTTGGATACCTTGACGGTATCTGCGATAATCCCGGAAAGTCCCAGGACCCTGGGATTGCCATTTTAAAATCCTGAATTCCCGGGATTGTCAAAAAGCTTCGGGAATCCATGCCTTAGTGTGTAATTGACATGGCTTAGAAGCTAAACAAAGATAAGGAGAATATCTTAGTTAATTTGGAAGACTTGGACTTGATCTGTTGTTGTTGTTGCTGTAACGAACAAAACCCTCCCATAAACTTTAGGGTGTATTGTCGATAGTGGCAGTTTTTAGCCGGTTATGAACTCGGTATGCTCCGGTACTAGCAGCTTGCGGTACTTGCGCGACTGTCGCGGGAACGATTTGGTATGGCCAGTGGAACCTACTAGGTAATTTTATCCCTCCTTGTCTAAGGAAGAACAAGGTTTGTAAAAGGAGATGAGGGGCATTAAATTCGCACATCATCCATCAAGTCGCACGTCATTACCTTTTGTTTATTGTGGTCGCCTTCCCGGGGTATATGCTAAACCCCTAACCCGCAGGGGTTATCGGATCTCAACAATGACTATGATAACAAATATAAATATTTTTTTTAATTCACATTTTATGTGAATGCGGCATTATTTGTATATTTCACGCATAAAACCTCTTAAACTATTTACGCACGTATGTAAAATTTCTTTCCGTTAAGTAAATTCCATGCCATATGGCATGGTGCTCAAAACCCACTTTAGAAAAAAAAAAATTTCAAAATTTCTTTTTAATTGTTCATTACGATGGCTTAAAGAGCAGGAAAAACGCAAAAACATATTTTTAAAGTCAAAAACAAAAAAGAAGTTTCGAAAGGGTTAATCCCTTTTGGCAGTTAGCGAAAAATATTCCCGTTTATGCAAAATTATTCTCAGTACATTAGTACATACAAATAGCTCCCACTTCTCTTTTATTGTTTTCCCATTTCACATTCCAATAGCGCACCTGCCTACCTGGGTACATACAAATAAACATGTGCAGTATCCCAACAAACATTTTTAGTTCAGTTCATCCAAAGAACAGCAAATAAGGAAAATTTTATCAATTATCCATTTGCATGATAAATTGTTAATTATGACATCGGCGTATAATATTTTAAGCCTAAAAGCTTATTTTCATCTAATTTATTTGTAGTACCACATTGAAGATTTCAACGCACTTATGCTTTTTTCGCTCTAAGCCTCATCCTCAAGTACATATGTAAAGTTTCTCTAATTCATCAATTGAATACCCCTCTCCCTTTCTCAAGTGACTACAAGTCACCTAACTATTAAATAATTATCCAAGGAATTTCCAAAGTCGATATAATTATTCCACGATTTATTACCTCTAGAAGACGTCATTATAGCATCGAGCATCTAATTTAATTAATCTGCCAAGTTTCAAACATTTTGTGCGTGTTGGGTAAAAAGTAACGCGCTGTCGACGTCAGCAGACATCGTTTGCACATTAATGTGCAATTAACGGAAATGTATTGTGCGTGGGATGAGTCGCCGTAAAACTTGCACGTAACCATAAAACTAGAGTATTCGCTGTTCGAGCAATATTTGGCTATAAAAGCGCGTGCAATAGCAGATCATCGTTATGAAAATAATCTACGTGCACCATTTTAATGGATTTTATCGACTTAATAATAAAATACAAATGTTGAGAGAGAAAGACGTGTTTCGATGTGCGCTTAAATAATTGTATTTTCTGTGAATCATTCGTTTTTGCCAAGTAACATTTTTTCCAAAATATATATTAACATTCACTACTGAATCGGTGTGCATCTTTCGATTTGTGAATCTGTTCCTGATACCCACAAAGTTTCCAGATAAAAATAAAAAATAAAATCACCAGCTTGTTGCGTACATACACAAATATAGGTTAGGTTCAAGTGGCTGCCGCAGAGGCACACCTAGGCCAGTATTAAAAGGCCCGTTGTGATACCACCAACACTAGGAAAGTCAGTTCCGGGACCCTGCCATATGGAAAATCCCGGTATTAACGGAATACTCCACATAGCAGAATCCCGGGACTGACGTTCCTATACCGACACCGTTACTCCTCCTCGAACCATTTAGATGACTTGATGAAGGCCATCAGGTCCTTTATGTCCAGCTGCGTGACCTGGCGTAGGCTGACCAGGAAGGGAACTCCCAAAAAGCGCATTCTCGCCCCACTTAAAGCCGGGCCGTTGCAGATGATGTGCTCCACCGTTTCCTCCTCCTCATCATCCTTACAGCTCCTGCAGCATCGTCGGTAGGGCACACCAAGTCTTTCTGCGTGCCTAACAATGAGGCAGTGCCCAGTTAATACGCCTATTAATATGGAGATTTCTCTTCTCCTTAGGGCATAAATTTGTCTTGATCTTTTATGATCCCATTTCGGCCAGGTTTCGACGACGGCGGAGCGTCAGTTCAGAGTTGAACGAGTAAGAGCCAAGGGATTTGATGGCCGCCTGGCTGTCGCTGAATATAAAAACGTCCTGTCTGATAGTGTGTTGGCCTCTCCAAGCCGCGGCGTCCATGATTGCTGAAACTTCAGCCTGGAAGACACTGCAGTGATCAGGTAGTCTGAAGGAGAGCTCAAGGTTCAGATCCTTTGAATAAACCCCTCCCCCAACTCTGCCGTCTAACTTCTAGCCATCAGTATAGATGGAAGTGCCGCCACGAGTGACGAGACTCCGATCCGTGCTCTCCCATTCTTCCCTGCTGGGAATGTTGATTTTAAAACCGCTATCTCCGACTGTTGCAGCGATCTGTGCTCAGCGGAAGAAAGCTATAGGATCCCAAAATACAGGCGTGTCCAGTAGTGCTTGCGCCCCAGCCAGACGTTTCCCTTAGACGCAGAGCCGATGCTGCTGCTACTCGGTGCCCTTCCAGATCGAGTGGCAAAATGCCAAGAATGGCCTGGAGTGCTTAATTGGGCGTTGTTCTTAACGCACCGCTTATACAGATCATGCAAGATCTGTGTACTTTACCTAGCAGATTAAGGTTTGTTGCCTTGCTCAGCGCAGGCCACCATACCACAACTCCATAGAGCATGATTGGTCGAATAATTGCAGTGTAGATCCATTTGCATATTTTGGGGCTGAGCCCCCATTTCTTTCCAATGGCTCTTTTGCACGTGTAGAGTGCAATACACGCTTTCTTCTGGCGCTGAAGAACATTCTCCTTCCAGGTTAGTTTTCTATCCAGAACTGTGCGCAAGAACTTGGCTTTGTCAGCCAAGTTCAGGTGCACGTTATTCAGTTCTGGTAGTATAAGCGGTGGTCAGGGCCGTCGACAGGATTTCCGGGCCCGGGGGATCGAAATTTCCGGGCCCCCTATATGAAGTATTTTTTTTTTAGTGAACTCATTTTTTATTTAAAAGTAATACATGTATACAAGAAGGTTTTATACATATGTGGCTAAACTTATAAATTAACTTTTCTTGATTTTTTGGCGGCGAAATTCCGAATTAAAGCATTGTAGTCTAGTTGCCTTGCTAAACGAGATTCTATACAAAGAGTAGCTAGCCCAGAAACACGATCTTGTGCAGAGCACGAGCGCTGAAAGTTCTTTATCCTGGCAAGAACACTAAATGAGCGCTCAGCACCAGCAACTGTGACAGGTATTGTGCAAAATAAACGCAGCGCGATACAAATATTTGGAAAAAGCGTTTGTAAATCCTGAGAAAAAATTGCATTCAACAAATTGAATGGTGTAAGGGCTATTTCAAAATTAGTTTCGTATATGTGTTTCAAATGGATTATTTCATCTTCTAAACCCTTTTTAACGTCAAATTCATGTACTTTCACAAAAATCGTAGCATAATTTCGAAGTTCGTCTTCTTCCATCGTTGGGAATTGCCATAAAAAAGCAAATGTTGTATTCAGCTTTTTCATGCCTTCAAATCGACGAGAAATTCCTGAAATCATTGAATCCACTATGACTAAAAATGTGTTCCTTTTGAAATCAGTTATGGCATCTCGTTGATGTTCATCTGAAGATATTCGGAGTCTGTTCTTTCTGGTTAAAGGGAAGGATGTTGAAACATCTAATCCGCTGGCTACGTTCTCACATTCACGCAAAATGCTGTCCCATTGGTTACGAATGACTTGTAAATCTGAGAGTAAGCTGTCAAGATTTTTTACTTCAATATCGACAGTGACGTCTGTGCCTTGTAGAATAACGCTTCTTTCATTGATGGAGCTCAAAATCTTGCACCAAATCGACGACATGAGGATACACTCAAACTTGGTTATGTACATTAGGACTCCGTTTATATCACTCCTAGTTTCTGTAGTCAAATCGAATTTAGTTAATTCTTCTAGAGCGTTTTGCAATCCTTTGAGATGTTTTGCAAAGGGTTTGACTGCGTCGATTCTAGCAGACCATCTTGTGTCTGAGAGTTTGTGAAGTGAACCTGGTACATGTTTTTTGAGAATTTCCCAACGTTTTGCACTACTGCTGAATATGTTAAAACACTTTTGAACCACTCCGAAAAAGGTGATTGAGGCTGTACAACATTCTGCAGCTACGACACCGCACAAGTTCAGACTGTGAGCGGCGCAGGGCGAATAAACGGCTTTCGGATTTTTCTTGATAATATGACTTTGTGCACCATTAATTTCACCTTTCATGTTACTACCGTTGTCAAATCCCTGCGCACAACATTCTTTCAAAGGAATGTTATATTTTTCCAGAGTATCACAAATCAAATTGGGGATTTCTGCTCCAGTTTTTTTAGTGTAATCGACGAAACACAGAAATCGTTCTTGGATAGTAAAAGTCTTTTTCAAAGAGTTAAAATTAAGGTATCGCAAAACAAAAGTGTTTTGCTCGTCATTACTCGTATCGGTCGTAGCATCGACGATAATAGAAAAGTATTTGGCCTTCTTTCTTTCTTCTAATATTACTGAAATTACGTGTTGAGCACAAATATCTATGAACTCATTCTGAATAGATGCAGAAAGATAATGCACTTGGAGACGTTTGTGTTCTTGTTGAGCGAATCTAACTTTTTCCAAATGCTCGCGAAGTATTGGATCGTAATAGCTGATGTGCTCCAGGATACCCAAAAAATTACCGTTGTTTGGTTCTCCTACAAGATTGCTTCCACCTCTCAAAGCTAATCCTCTTTCACCAAGGAAAATAATGGTGTGCAGAATCCGCTGTAAGATTTCTTGCCATTTTTTAGTTTTGCTGATAATATGCTCATCAAGAAGTGTATCAAGTGAGCTGTCATTCTGGATACGACGTTGCGTTGAGCGCCATTGAAGGAAGCACTGAACGTGATCGGGGTTTCTTTCGTGTCCTGGCAGTTTGTCATACAATTTTTTCCATGATTGATGTTTCGAATATCGTTCTGGACTACAAAGCTTAGAACTATTTAGCTTATTAGTATTTAGTAATCGACAAGGTAAACAGTAAAATGCATCCATGCTGCTACTCCATACCAACCAATCGCGATTGACGATTTCACCATTAGGGAAGGTTATGTATAGGAGCGAGAGCGGAAATGGCTCATTTAATCGATCACGTGGAAAAAAGCAGGCATTTTCGCGTGACCACGACGAACGACTTCGTTTACTATATCGGGCGGCACAAACTCGGTTTTTAAGGTTCCAATATCGTAGTCGTAGAGATAGTGTTGATCGTTTTGTGATGCGTCTGGTGAATTTGTTTTTATAGCCTTATCTTCTCCGTCAGAAATTGGCTCTTTTTCAATTATTTCTGTAGAACAGTCTTTAGAGTTAATGGTTTTTTCGGGATTCTCAGTTTTTCTCATAGCTTCAGTTATATTTCCCGAAGAATCGGAAGCGCTTATATTAACACTGGAACTGGCTGTAGAAGTCATAAGCTGCAAATCTCTCTCAGGTGTTTGATCGTGGCTAATATCAGTAGTATTATTCTGTGTTTCGTCGATTTTCCCGGCATTTGAGTTGCCGAAACTAAATCCAAAAAGGGTTTTTTGTTTTTTTGCCATTTCTTTTTCATTTTTTTTCTTCTGTTCTCGTTCTTTTCGCTTTTGAGCTCCAGATTTGTGGCGATACATTATGAGTTCAGACTGAAAATGTTAGTTAATTTAACAAACAATCAATAAATACAGTATAATGTGGGTTTGAGCCTAAATTTTAAATTTTTTTGTACTACATACATGACCAAACCAAATATGGTTTCAAATTTAAACTAGACCAGTTTTCAAGAAAATTCGTTAAGTGAATAGGGTTTAAATTTTAAACCAGTAATTTTTTAACAATTTTTTAAAGAAAAAATAATATTTTGTCCGTTGGCTGGGACTCGAACCAAGACTCCCCGCAGCATGCCGGTCTGCTCTACCACTGAGCTACATCGCACACATCAATTTTGTGGGCAAAATTCAATCTTGAATAAGCTTTCAAAAATAAATGAAAACAAAACAAAAATTTTAAACAAAAAAGTTTTAATTTTAAACCGAAAAGTTTTAATTTTAAACCGAAAAAATAAATAAAAAAATTAAAATATTCCAAAAAAAGTTTAAAAAAATCGCTTAAACTTTAGACGGGCTTAAAATTTAGGCTCATTTTTTTAACCGTGTAGTTGGCCACTCATATTTACTTCATACTTCAAAAAATTATTTCTGTCATAATAAGTATAAAGAATAACGATACTAAAAAATGATTTCTATAATTATGGAGATATTGCAAAATCAATTAATAAATTTGTAGAAAAGTGGGCGGTGTCACGGTATATAAAATTTTCATTTGACAATTTCTGAATGTATTTAGATATACATATGTAAGCTTTAATAAAGATTTGCACAATTAAAGAAAATTAAGCTGGGTGGGGCACTTACCTGGTTTATAAATAAATCAAATAAAAATAATTTCACTTTCACTTTCTGCTTAAGTTCTGTCTTCACTCACTAAAAACACACTAATTACTCCACTTGCAGCATACTGAGCTGATAAACACACTCAATTAATTTTCCTTAAAAAATCAAATTTCCAAGGAAATCTAAGTTTGAATTCTAAACTATCAAAAATATGATGCTGAAATATCACGGAATTTATGTACACGGTTGCCAAAGGCCTAAAAGAGAAGATTACCAAGCTGTTGAAAAAAAACCCAAAAAATTACCAAGATGTTCAAAACGCAGGTTCATTGTGTTAACAAAGAAAATAACAATTTAAAAAATATATTTTACTTCGTATGCTTCACATATCAGCTTTTAACTTTAATTCAACGATATCGGCATTACAACATAAAATTACTTTTTTTCAAATTATAAACACATCTGCACAATGAAAACTGTTAAATAATTGGAGACACTTCTTTCTAGCGTCACATATTTTTCTGTCAAAATACAAAACTATATGCCCTTTTTATTCAAAGCCGTCTCATACTTGCTACGAAAAAGTTTCAATGCAAGAGCAAAAACAAACTTGACAAGCGAGTAAAATTCTTAGCAATCATATGCAAAGATTCTTAACTCGAAGCGACTTATTCTTAATGAATTTCAAAAAACCCCATATTTTCAAATAAGGGTTTTTGGTTCGTTAAGGATACATTTGTAGTTCAGCTTTATGGTATTGATATATGAAATTCAAAATTATTTCGTAACCTAGTTTTAAATAAGCTTAGTTCGAAAAATTTCCGTTCCGCAGTAGCTGAGCTGTGTGAAAAGATTATTAAATAAACGACAAAAAAAACCACCTACTTTGGTACTTAATTACAGAATTTGGCAACAGTGTGCGATTTGATTCGAAATAACGACGAAGCTAGTTTGTGCACTTTTTATCTTGTTTATCTTATTTTATCTGTTTAGTTTATATATTTACCGGAAACAAAGTAAAAAAAAGCGTAGACACAAACTACGGTCGGAAACTCGGATAGATTGTATGGTTGCTATTGGAATAAGAAGTCATTGTATGGTGAGAATATTCAAATATTGCGTGGTGAAATTGCGATTTATAGGGCAAGCATGAACGAATATGGGACAAGTGTTGTACAAAAATAATCGAATTATGCGGCGCTGTTAATTTTTTCCGAGTTATTCAAATTCCCGGGCCCCTAAAAAATGCCGGGCCTGGGGGGTTTGAGTTATGCGGGAATAATCCCGTCTGGCCCGGCAGCCTTAACCGGTTCGAAGCTTTTAACCGCCCACCTTACCTTTTCCTCATGCAAGTTCCCTGGGAAGTGCGTATTCAAGAGCAGCTCTAGGGTTTCCCTCTCCGTGCTGGTCCAGGATCCGTCAGGTTTGCGCAAATAGCTTGTGGCTGTTTGAGTTTTTGAGAGCACTCGTCTAAGTCTCGCTCGACATTTTCGACCCCAGTGCAGAAATTTCTCCACGATACTCTCTTCGCCTGCCTCAGAGCTTTTTTGTAGGCCCTGAGTTTAACTTTATATTCGAGCCATTGACTCTCCGTGCCAAGGCTCTTGGCCTTATTAAATTGTGTCCTACATGATTTGCGGAGCGAGTCCAGGTCGTAGGACCACCAATGCGGCCTATGTTTACCGCGTGGTTTGGCACTGGGCAAGCCTGCTTAAGGGCATTCGAGGGCGCCGTTGTAAAGGTCTTTACCAGATCCTCCAACTCCCCTACTGATGAGGGGACTTGTGGCGGCAGTGCTGGCAAGTCCCTAGATAGTATTTCATTGTGTAGCTGCCAGTTAGTGTTACGAGGGTTGCGTTTCATAACCGGCTGCTCAACAGAAAAGTCTAGAACTAATTCTACGTACCGGTGGTCGGAGAATGAGTGTTCATGGAGAACGCGCCATTTTCTGACCCACTCATAAGCGCCTTCGCTGAATAAATAATCAAACAACGACTCTCCTCTAGCATTAATATCGGAGCTTCCCCACTGGATGTGATGAGCATTGGCGTCAGTTCCGATAATAAGATGACCCATGGAAAAATTTGCCACCAGGTCTTTTACCTTCCTCTGTGGCGGAGGTTCTTCGGCGTCGTAGGGCATATAGACCGACGCCATCGTCAGACTGATACTGTCGACTGTTAAACTGGCAGCTGTAACGTCACCATTGGTATAGTTTGGCAAAAGAAAGGCATTCAGCTCAGAATTAACTAAAATATAGGCTCTAACCCTGCCCCCCTCGCTGGCTTGGATTAGCTTAAAACCCTTAGTCCCCAAACCGCAGATCCTTACGCTGTTGACCCAGGGTTCTTGGATGAGGACCACATCTATGTCGCCTTTAGAGAGACGACTGATTAAAGCAGCCGAGGCTACTAACAGCGGCAGTATCGACATTGATGCGCTCAGGACTAGCTGCTATCACTGTGACGTTGAGGTCTTCCCCGTCCAGCAGGCTGTATCCCATCTCCGAGCTGTTCACTGCGCCTTCGCCATTTGACGTGGCAGATACCATACTATCCGAGTCGGACATCTCCGACTCCTCTACCGGCACTGCGATGTCCGATTGCTCCGGTGCAGTCGAAATAGCAGCGCGCTGTGCATCGCCGCGGTATACGTGGATCACGATCTGACCCATGCCGTAGTGCACTCGTCGATTGCACCGTTTAAGGGGCTCGAGTGCTTCCTTAGTCAATGTGAAGACCACTTGCCTGTCAGGCCCTACCGCATCCTCGACCAAATAGACACCCCAGTCCTGCGTCGGGAGAGACGGATTCATGATCCTCAGCATCCTGAGAATTCTCTCAGGTTTAACAGGGATAGCAGGAATCCACGCTCTTGCCCTTGGCCGAGCCGGGATGTCCTTCCAGTCGACAACCTCGATTCTTGCCCCTTGGCAGATCTCACCCAGTCTTGCAGCTGCTGCCTTGTACAGTGCAACAGTTTTTGCGTCCTCGCAAGCGAATACCTTGATTCGGCCCTGGTGCCATCCCGCATCAGAACCCATCGGCGTGGCACCCGGAGACTCATCCATAATGTCGAGAAGGGCATTACCGATAGCGTTCCGGACGTACCGCCACTGGTCCCTAGGGATGGCCCAGCTTTCGTTACCTCGGTCAATGACGCCTATGAGGATTCTATCCTTAGTCATTTCAGCAAAGCTGAGTTTACCCACTACGGGGGCGTGTTGCTGCCGCTTCGGGTGAGGTTTTAAATCCACGCCCGATCTCTGGCGTTTGAAGGGATTTGCATTAACCTTCTTTGGCGCGTAATCGCTTTGGAAGTTCGGTAAGATAGCTTCCGCCATCTGCACCGTCTTTCTAGCATTCGGCGATAGCGTCTCTTGTGAAATACCCTCGTAATTCTTCAGGATCCTCGCGCCCGCTCTTTTGTCCAAGTACTCAGAGCGACTGGGAGATGTGTTTTGGGGTAAATTTCGACCCGTAGTTGCCATCGCGGTCGTTTCCTTATTTGGATCTCTGGGGCCAGGTCGTGAGACCGCTGCCACAGACGTTAAAGACTTGGTTTCGGTACCGGCACTTACTAGGGCTTTAGCATCAGCCGTTATTGGCTTCACTGTGTTTGTACCGGTACTTACTTTGGGGATTGCCCCCTTGTTATCCAGAGCTAATCGACTCGTAGTTTCCATCGCTGTCGATCTCTCGGCTGATAAAGAAATTGAGTTTGTCCTCCGACGTTGCTTCAAAAACATACATATAAGTAAAATAAAAAGTAAAATGAATACAAGAACAGGCACTACACTCACGACCCCCGTTACTCCATCATCAGCAGTCTCTGACGGCATGACCAAGAGATTAGAAGAGCTAAGAGTGTCCATAATCGATCATTTCAGTACTGTAATGCTTAAATCCGAGGAGAGGCTAATGGAGAGATTGGGTGAGTTGGCGGCCGAAACGGCAAATATTAGGTTGTCCATGGTTGCTCTTGAGAAAAGAATAACTGCGGTTGAGAGTACATCTACTGAAGTTCACACTCGCTCTAATGAGTTAATTGCTACCCAAGCTCGGCTTAGCGCTCTTGAAAGCAGCGCCGTCTCTACAGATGTCATTATAAATGGCATACCTGAAGCTGCTGATGAGTGTTTCTCTGACGTCTTTTCTAAGCTTTGTGCTGCAGTGCAACACAACCCACCACCTTTACGCGACATATTTCGCTTGAGAAACACTAAAGGTAATGCGCGAGCTAACAATGATTCCAACCCTATTGTTTTGAAACTCCACTCTGATCACGATCGCAATCAGCTCTTAAAATCTATGGCTATATATCGAAAGACAAAAAAGAGATCACTGGGTGTTGCTGACGTAGATATGCCGGGCTATGGAAATATATATGCTCATGAGAGCCTGCCAAAAACTCCGCGTGACGTTATGTCGTTTGCCGCGGAGCTTAGACGTAAGAAGCAGTTGGCGGCAGCGTATTCTCTTCGAGGTAAAATCTATGTGCGAGTTAAAGCGAATGAAGATCCCATAAACGTATTCTCCAGATTCGAGATCAATGCTCTTATTAGCACTTCAGCATAAATTAATATCATCATATTTGTATGTCAAATGTTCGCTGTGCTTTTCTCTCTGTTAAGTATATATGTAAGATTACAAATTAAGTGCTATATAATGCATTGTTCTCCTCTCTTGTTTTCACCTATTCTCACTTATAGCTTACCGTGTTTTTACCCTGTTGCTCTTACTCTACTCTACTCTCTCTTATTATTTTTCTAAGCTTAACTAACTTCTATTGTAACTTTGCTGTTTCTTTCGCATTTTTTCTCTTTTCTTCGGTCTCCCTGCTGCTTTTTCTACTTATATTAGTTACATGCATTCAATTATGTTCGAACGTCATATATGAGTCTATACACTTTGTAGTTGGCGCCTTTAAAGCTCGTCATGGGTGATCTAAACCCCAGTAGGAAATCAGTCTCCAGCAAAGGTGAAAATCATAAAATCTTGATAGATATTTTATGCAAAAGACAAAAGGGGCTTAATATAGTGCATTTTAACGCCCGTAGCCTTAGCAGTGACAAGTTGGACTACGTTCGGTATATCTTTGAGGAATCGGCTGTTGATGTTATATGTGTCTCAGAGACTTGGTTTACTCCTAATATCTCTGATCAGTATTATAACATTCCGAGCTACAATCATTATATTATATAATATAATATTATATAAGGCATGACCGACTTAACAAGAAGTAGAGCTGGAAAACAACCGATGGCACTATCGATACTATCGATAGTTTTTTTGGGGAGGCACTATCGATGGTTTTTTTTCGATAGCGATATATCGACCATTTTGAAAGTATGCACATTTCTAGCGTCACTTGTTGGAATTTCAAAAGTTTCACGAATGAAGGTCAAATTTTGTGAAAAAATTATTATTTTTTTAAAAAGAATTATTTATTAAGTTTTCTTAACACTACTGCTAAAAAATTTGCTAAAATTATGGGAGAGGGATCAAAAGGCGTGTTTTGGCCTCAAGATCACGAATCAGGAAGCGCTTTTTCAATTAAGTGAAAAGTTATGTTCAAAAAAGCGAAAAATGACCCGGGTCTGCTCCCAATTTGCTTCAGGATACATTGTATTTGTGTGCAGAATACCTTTCTGAGTTGGGGACCCTCAGCCGGTCCAACACCGGCTACGCCATTCCCAGTATTCCTCCGCAGAACCCCTTTTTGCAAATTTTTAGGGACAATTTCGATTGCAAATATCTCTTCACAGGAGCAAAATATTAAAAAGCGCTTCCGGATTCGTAATCATGAGGCCAAAACATGTATTTTGATCCCTCTCCCATAATTTGATCCAGTTTTTTAACAGTTGGGTGCTAAAGGAAACCAATACCTGTTGTCGATATTTGAATTGCTATTTATACGGTGGCACGACAAAAAATCGACCCGTGCAAATCAGCCGTTATTTGAAGCCATTTGAATTTTGTCGATACTATCGATAGTCAATTTTGAAAAATCGAAAATCGAAAATATTGCAAGGCGGCAATATCGATAGTTTTCCAGCTCTAACAAGAAGGGTGGCGGTGTAGCAATTTATTGCAGATCGACACTGAAGTTTAAAATTCTAGCATTATCCGCGTACACTGATACCGAATTTATTATTGCAGAAGTCGGTGACAATGTAACTAAAGTTCTCGTATCGTGTGTGTATAACCCTCATAGGAGTTTTGTGTTGGATTCATTTTTTACTGAGTTGTCTGTTTTCTTAATCGACTATGAAAGATTTATAATATGCGGTGACTTCAATGTAAATATTCTTTTGAATGACTCTTGTTCCGCTAGGTTGTTGGATCATGTTTACGCGGCAGGTCTTGATATAGTCAACAAGTTTATCCCTACAAGATTCGCCAGCAATGCCAGCCCTAGCCTTTTGGACCTATTTATAACATCTAGTTTGCATCATGTTCTCAAATTTGAGCAAATGTACTTTGTTACTGATCATGATTTAATTTTCTGTTCGTTAGATGTTGTCCTAAATCGTCCTGCTGATATTGTTGCATTTATGTACCGTGATTTTAAGTCAATAAATGTTGAAAACATGTTTGCTGGCCTATCTAATGTTAGTTGGAGTGACTGCTGGTATGCTGATAGCGTTGATGAAAAACTTGGTTTCTTAAATAATACCTTGACAAGAATGTCAGATGACCATATCCCTGTTCGAACAGTACCTTCTTTAAACATATCTTGTCCTTGGTACAGTGGTGAAGTCAGATCTGCAATAAGAGCTCGTAATCGATTGTATGCGAAATGGAGAAGAGTCAATACCGAGTCTGCCTGGTCAGACTAGCGAATTGCACGAAACAAATCTTGTTCTATTACCAGAAATGCAAAGTGGCTATACTTTAGATCTATGTTGAATCCGGCTTTGGAACGAAAGTTTTGTGGCGAAATCTGAAAAAATTGAGCGTTCATGGAAAACATAAGTCTGAGTGCGAATTAGATCCTAATACTTTAAATGAGTATTTTAGTGCTAGTCAAAATAACAGCAGTCCTCCTGCTGCAAACTTTTTAAGCAATTTGGCCGTAAATGCAAACTTTGATTTCATTGGAGTAACCGAGGTTGATGTTTTAAAGAGTGTTATGAGTATTAAGTCAAAAGCCATAGGTGAAGATGGAATTTCGTTGAAATTTGTGAAGCTCGTATTGCCTTATATCTTGGGAACCCTTACACATATTGTGAATCATTGCTTGACAACTTCGTGTTTCCCTAAAGAGTGGAAAAATCGTTAATTATTCCTACGCCAAAAACAACATGCATATCACCCCCAATGATTATAGACCGATTAGCATTTTACCAGCCTTTTCCAAAGTATGTGAGTCCATTATGGCGATGCAGATCTCTCATCATATCCATCAAAACGACCTATTATCACCTTTCCAGTCTGGATTTAGGCCTAAGCACAGCTGCTCTACAGCCATGCTGAAAATACTGGACGACATACGAATACAATTTGACAAAGGTGACTTAACTCTTCTTTCTCTCCTAGACTTTTCTAAGGCCTTTGACCTTGTGAATCATAGTTTGCTTTGTGAGAAGCTCATCCACATGTATGGTTTTTCTGACAGCGCCACAAAGCTTATGGCCAGCTACCTTTCAGGTAGAACCCAAAGCGCATCATCTGTCCCTAGTATTGTAGTGTCCGGTGTGCCACAGGGATCCATCCTTGGTCCACTTTTGTTTAGTCTGTTTGTTAATGATGTATTCTCGGTGTGTAAGTATGTAAATGTACATGCCTATGCTGATGATATCCAGCTATATTTATCCAGTCGTGTAGGGCTTGTGGAGGATTTGTGCTTTAAAATTAATAGTGATCTGACTGCAATTTCCCATTGGCCTCGTAACAACTGTCTCAGTCTTAATGTGGCCAAGTCTTATGTGTTGCCCATTAGCAATAGTGTGATTCATGTTGATAATATCCCTGAGCTACTTATTGGCAGCAGTTCCCTAAAGATTATGAACAAAATAAAAAACTTAGGATTCATTGTCAACTCTACGTTAAGTTGTTCGGATCATGTTAACAAAGTTGTTGGTAATATATATGCCACCTTGCGTAGGTTAAATCTGTCTGCTTCGTTTACACCTCCTGAGATATGTAGAAAGCTAGCCATCCAATTGATAGTACCGCAAATAACATATTCCGAACTTGTTTACAGTATCACACGCTATGTCTATGGTCTCAGGAGATATGACCACATTACTCTATGGAAAGACAAAATCCTCGGGTGCAATATTTTCAATTACCTTGCAGCTAGAAATTGTATATTTATATACAACCTTGTTGAACAAAAAAGTCCTGTGTACCTCTATGAGAAATTGCAGTTAACTAAATCTAGCAGACTTCGCAGCCTGATTATCCCTACATACTCCTACTTGTCCTCATCTAGGTTGTTCTTCATCAATGGTGTGAGACTTTGGAATTCCATTCCTGAGTCTACCAAATCTAGCAGACTTCGCAGCCTGATTATCCCTACATACTCCTACTTGTCCTCATCTGGGTTGTTCTTCATCAATGGTGTGAGACTTTGGAATTCCATTCCTGAGTCTACCAAGGCGATGATGAATGCGACTAATTACAAAGTGGTAATATATAGCTATTTTAACACTCTTATTTCTATATCTATTTTCTCCTCTATTTTCTATATCTATTTATCTTCCATCCTGTTTCTATGCTAAATCTATCTTTTTTCAAAAGCATTATGTAAGTATTAGTATTAGTGTCTAGTAGACCGGGTCGAAAAAAAAGTTGTAAAAGACCGCCCCTAAAATTGAAGCTTATGTTGAGAGGGTTCCGGAATTTTTTTTTTTTTTTTGATCCTTACAAAAACAGCCCAAATGGTTTTTTTATTGTAACTTTTTTATTTCACATCCGATTTTAAAAATTGATATGTCAAAATTTATATCTTGAGACCCTGCATATATCCTTCTAATGTCCTTTTGGGATCGGAAGTAGTTTTGACATAGTTGCGTCAGCTAACCGAGTTATAGGTCCTTAAAATATCCTTTTTGTTTCACCAAGCGAAAGTGCTTCGAAGTTCATGACAATGTTGCCTTTGAATTGTTTGACTAACTTTAGAATCCAAGAAGTTATAGTAGTTCCAATATTTATTATTACGGTTCTGATTAAACTTTAAACATAAATAAAACACATTAGTTTAGTAGGAAAATATAAAGCAAAAAACCAACATTTATTGAGTTTCTCTTTTTGCTCAAAACAAGCTAGCACCAACTAACATACATATTCGACGGGAAAGGTAAAGTTTTATGTAATTTTCAGCGTGATATTACGTAACGAATTCAATATTTTCAAATGGAACTAGTCGTCGGCGTTATACAAATGTCAAGATATTATGATAGATCTTGACGTGACTCAAGGTTTTTATATTGTTTCCGGCTTTGTAGCTTTGCCAAAATGTGAAGTAGTATTTTTCACTCTCCAGCGGGTTAGGGGGCTTAGAATATACCCGCGGTAGGTATGCCTGTCGTAAAAGGCGACTAAAATCCACATGGCATTAGGAATATGCAACGGATTTCAAGGTCTTGGCTGTGTGACATTTAGCTTGTAGTGCTTGCGTGTCACAGTGCTGGCAGCATTGTGGCCCCACCTTTAGGTAAGTGTGGCACGGTAAAGACTATGCCGATATGCATATTCCTGTTGCTAATTCCTGCTTCGGGTTGTGCGCTGGGTTTGGGACCCGCAACTTAAAAAAAGTCCGCAATGAAAGTCAACAGCTTTGTTGGCAGGTAAAACCGTTCAGACGGATAATGCCATTTAAGTTAAGTAAGTAAGTATTTTTCATCCAACTATACCATCAAATTAAATTTTTGTTCAAGTCAACAAAACACTATGTACATGTAATAAATATTGGAACTACTATAACTTCTTTGATTCTAAAGTTAGTCAAACAATTCAAAGGCAACAATGTCATAAATTTGAAGCACTTTAGCTTGGTGAAACAAAAAGAATATTTTAAGGACCTATAACTCGGTTAGCTGACGCAACTATTTCAAAACTACTTCCGATCCCAAAAGGACATTAGAAGGATATATGCAGGGTCTCAAGATATAAATTTTGACATACCAATTTTTAAAATCGGATGTGAAATAAAAAAGTTACAATAAAAAAACCATTTGGGCTGTTTTTGTAAGGATAAAAAAAAAATTTTTTTTCCGGAACCCTCTCACCATAAGCTTCAATTTTAGGGGCGGTCTTTTGCAACTTTTTTTTTGTATGGGGACCGACCCGGTCTAGTGTCTAGGCTATATAGTTTTTTATTGATTGTAACTGTAATTTATAAGTCATATGTTCATTGAATTATCCACCCAATGATGTACTATAAAAGACATAAAAGTCTTGCATGTACAGCCAAATATTATATTCTGAATAAATTCTGAAATTCTAAAATCTCGTCATCATGACATAAGTATACATACATACATATGTATAATATTCCAGTGTATATAAAAAAAAAAAAAAAAAAAAAACTAATGGCGGCGATATACCAACAGGTTATCATAACCTCTAACGAGATTTTTAGCCGAGCTTCTCTTTCCAACTTGTGGCGTGTTGCTTTTTGAGTTTTCTACAAGTTGGCGGGACCTACAGTTTTTTGCCGACTCCGAACGGCACTTGCAAAGCAAATGAATTTTTTGCTGAGAAGCTTCTCATGGCAGAAATACACCCGGAGAGTTTGCCAAACTACTGCCGAGGGGCGACCCCGTTTAGAAAAATTCTTTTTCTAAATAATTGTTGATGTTACTTTTGCCGGGCATCGAACCGCCACGACTTGGTGTAGAAGGCCGAACACTTAACCGCTACACCACGGCGTGTATATAAAACTACATCTAATTTTCAGAATCTTCGAAAAGGCAATATTTTGTGTGCATTTCCCACATATTCCCTTTGGGATCTCAGCACAAACATAAGTTTGTAATAAAAAAATATCAAAAACCAAATTGCTCTACCGGTACATACATAAGTTAGGTTAGGTTAGGTTCAAGTGGCTACCGTAGAGGCACACCTAGGCCAGTATTAAAAGGCCCGTTGTGATACCACCAACACTAGGAAAGTCAGTTCCGGGACCCTGCCATATGGAAAATCCCGGTATTAACGGAATTCTCCACATAGCAGAATCCCGGGACTGACGTTCCTATACCGACACCGTTACTCCTCCTCGAACCATTTAGATGACTTGATGGAGGCCATCAGGTCCAGCTGCGTGACCTGGCGTAGGCTGACCAGGAAGGGAACTCCCAAAAAGCGCATTCTCGCCCCACTTAAAGCCGGGCCGTTGCAGATGATGTGCTCCACCGTTTCCTCCTCCTCATCATCCTTACAGCTCCTGCAGCATCGTCGGTAGGGCACACCAAGTCTTTCTTCGTGCCTACCAATGAGGCAGTGCCCAGTTAATACGCCTATTAATATGGAGATTTCTCTTCTCCTTAGGGCATAAATTTGTCTTGATCTTTTATGATCCCATTTCGGCCAGGTTTCTTTGGATATCCGGCATCCTGGAGATTGCAGCCATCTTTCGTTGGCTTGGCGGAGTGTGTACTCCTTCAGCATAAGCTTGCATGTGGCAAACGGCATACCTAAGCGCTCTTTATCCCGAAGAACCTGCTTGGTCGTGCCCTGCCTCGCAAGTTCGTCTGCCCTACAATTTCCCTCAATGTCCCTATGCCCCGGGACCCATGTGAGGTTCACGCGATTCTGTTGGGCCATCTCTTGTAGAGATCGACGACAGCTGAGCGTCAGTTCAGAGTTGAACGAATAAGAACCAAGGGATTTGATGGCCGCCTGGCTGTCGCTGAATATAAAAATGTCGTGTCCGATAGTGTGTTGGCCTATCCAAGCCGCGGCGTCCATGATTGCTGAAACTTCAGCCTGGAAGACACTGCAGTGATCAGGTAGTCTGAAGGAGAGCTCAAGGTTCAGATCCTTTGAATAAACCCCTCCTCCAACTCTGCCGTCTAACTTCGAGCCATCAGTATAAATGGAAGTGCCGCCATGAGTGGCGGGACTCCGATCCGTGCTCTCCCATTCTTCCCTGCTGGGAAAGTTGATTTTAAAACAGCTATCTCCGACTGTTGTGGTCGCACAACGATCCGTGCTCAGCGGAAGAAAGCTATAGGATCCCAAAATACAGGCGTGTCCAGTAGTGCTTGCGCCCCAGCCGGACGTTTCCCTTAGACGCAGAGCCGATGCTGCTGCTACTCGGTGCCCTTCCAGATCGAGTGGCAAAATGCCAAGAATGGCCTGGAGTGCTTCATTGGGCGTTGTTCTTAACGCACCGCTTATACAGATCATGCAAGATCTGTGTACTTTACCTAGCAGATTAAGGTTGCTCAGCGCAGGCCACCATACCACAACTCCATAGAGCATGATTGGTCGAATGATTGCGGTGTAGATCCATTTGCATATTTTGGGGCTGAGCCCCCATTTCTTTCCAATGGCTCTTTTGCATGTGTAGAGTGCAATACACGCTTTCTTCTGGCGCTGAAGAACATTCTCCTTCCAGGTTAGTTTCCTATTCAGAACTGTGCCTAAGAACTTGGCTTTGTCAGCCAGGTTCAGGTGCACGTCATTCAGTTTTGGTAGTGTTAGCGGTGGTATCTTATAGCGGTTGGTGAAAAGAACCAGTTCTACTTTTCCCGGGTTGATGCTCAGTCCGCAGCGCGAGCACCATGAGGAAACCTCTCGCAGTGCTACTTGCATCAAGTCGCACAGGGTTTGTGGGAATTTGCCCCTATATACTATAGCTAAGTCGTCTGCATATGCCACTTCCTTCCCGCCCCCCAGCTTGTGTCTCGCAGCATCGAGTTGACAGTGAGGTTCCATAGAAGCGGGGAGAGAACACCACCCTGAGGCGTTCCCCTTTTCCTCCGTGATGGGTATGTATACAGCCAGGTTTGTTGTAGGTGCTACGGGTTCCTCATGCAAGTTCCCTGGGAAGTGCGTATTCAAGAGCAGCTCTAGGGTTTCCCTCTCCGTGCTGGTCCAGGATCCCTCAGGTTTACGCAAATAGCTTGTGGCTGTTTGAGTTTTTGAGAGCACTCGTCTAAGTCTCGCTGTATCGTCGACATTTTCGACCCCAGTGCAGAAATTTCTCCACGATACTCTCTTCGCCTGCCTCATAACTTTTTTGTAGACCCTGAGTTTAACTTTATATTCGAGCCATTGATTCTCCGTGCCAAGGCCCTTGGCCTTATTGAATTGTGTCCTACATGATTTACGGAGCGAGTCCAGGTCGTAGGACCACCAATGCGGCCTATGTTTACCGCGTGGTTTTGGCACTGGGCAAGCCTGCTCTAGGGCATTCGAGAGCGACGTTGTAAAGGTCTTTACCAGATCCTCCAACTCCCCTACTGATGAGGGGACTTGTGGGGGCAGTGCTGGCAAGTCCCTAGATAGTATTTCATTGTGTAGCTGCCAGTTAGTGTTACGTGGGTTGCGTTTCATAACCGGCTGCTCAACAGAAAAGTCTAGAACTAATTCTACGTACCGGTGGTCGGAGAATGAGTGTTCATCGAGAACGCGCCATTTTCTGACCCACTCATAAGCGCCTTCGCTACAAATAGTGAGATCTATTACCTCCCTACGGGTTTTAGTAATAAACGTAGGTTCGTTACCCACGTTGCAAACTACCAGGTTAGTTGTTAACAAATAGTCAAACAACGACTCTCCTCTAGCATTGATATCGGAGCTTCCCCACTGGACGTGATGAGCATTGGCGTCAGTTCCGATAATAAGATGACCCATGGAAAAATTTGCCACCAGGTCTTTTACCTCCCTCTGTGGCGGAGGTTCTTCGGCGTCGTAGGGCATATAGACCGACGCCATCGTCAGACTGGTACTGTCGACTGTTAAACTGGCGGCTGTAACGTCACCATTGGTAAAGTTGGGCAAGAGAAATGCATTCAGCTCAGACTTAACTAAAATACAGGCTCTAACCCTGCCCCCTCGCTGGCTCGAATAAGCTTATAACCCTTAGTCCCCAAACCGCAAATCCTTGAGCTGTTGACCCAGGGTTCTTGGATGAGGACCACATCTACGTCGCCTTTAGAGAGACGACTGATTAAAGCAGCCGAGGCTGCTTTAGATTTGTGCAGGTTTATCTGAATCACCACCAACATGAGAGTGCTCAGACTTCCCTGCCACCGCCGTATCGTCGAGTTCCACCTCGTCTGGAGGCTTATCTTTCAACGACGATTTCGTCAGACCACGGTTTTGCGTGGCAGAGATCCTACTAACTGTGGCAGTGTCAACTGTGGTGCGCTCAGGACTAGCTGTTATCACTGTGACGTTGAGGTCTTCCCCGTCCAGCAGGCTGTCTCCCATCTCCGAGCTGTTCACTGCTCCTTCGCCATTTGACGTGGCAGATACCATACTTTCCGAGTCGGACATCTCCGACTCCCCTTCCGGCACTGCGATGTCCGAGTCCTCCGGTGCAGCCGAAATAGCAGCGCGCTGTGCATCGCCGCGGTATATGTGGATCACGATCTGACCCATGCCGTAGTGCACTCGTCCATTGCACCGTTTAAGGGGCTCGAGTGCCTCCTTATTCAAGGTGAAGACCACTTGCCTATCAGGCCCTACCGCGTCCTCGACCAGATTTACACCCCAGTCCTGCGTCGGGAGAGACGGGTTCATGATCCTCAGCAACCTGAGAATTCTCTCAGGTTCAGCAGGGATAGCGGGAATCCACGCTCTTGCCCTTGGCCGAGCCGGGATGTCCTTCCAGTCGACAACCTCGATTCTTGCCCCTTGGTAGATCTCACCTAGTCTTGCAGCTGCTGCCTTGTACAGTGCAACAGTTTTTGCATCCTCGCAAGCGAATACCTTGATTCGGCCCTGGTGCCATCCCGCATCAGAACCCATCACTCCGATGACTCATCCATAATGTCGAGAAGGGCATTACCGATAGCGTTCCGGACGAACCGCCACTGGTCCCTAGGGATGGCCCAGTTTTCATTACCTCGGTCAATGACGCCTATGA
The DNA here is from genome assembly GCA_964058755.1 of Campiglossa producta. NCBI lineage: Eukaryota > Metazoa > Arthropoda > Insecta > Diptera > Tephritidae > Campiglossa > Campiglossa producta. The sequence continues at coordinate 60,248,730 of CAXKVI010000002.1, forward strand.
GGATCCTATCCTTAGTCACTTCAGCAAAGCTGAGTTTACCCATTACGGGGGCGTGTTGCTGCCGCTTCGGGTGAGGTTTTAAATCCACGTCCGATCTCTGGCGTTTGAAGGGATTTATATTAACCTTCTTTGGCGCGTAATCGCTTTGGGAGTTCGGTAAGATAGCTTCAGCCATCTCCACCGTCTTCCTAGCATTCGGCGATAGCGTTTCTTGTGAAATACCCTCGTATTTCTTCAGTATCCTCGCGGCCGCTCTTTTGTCCAAGTACTCAGAGCGACTGGGAGATGTCTTTTGGGGTAAATTTCGACCCGTAGTTGCCACCGCGGTCGTTCCCTTATTTGGATCTCTGGGGCCAGGTCGTGAGACCACTGCCACAGACGTTAAAGACTTGGTTTCGGTACCGGCACTTACTAGGGCTTTAGCATCAGCCGTTGTTGGCTTCACCGTGTTTGTACCGGTACTTACTTTGGGGATTGCCCCCTTATTATCCAGAGCTGATCGACTCGTAGTTGCCGTCGCTGTCGATCTCTCGGCTGATGAAGAAATGGAGTTTGTCCTCCGACGTTGCGTTCTCGCTTGCTCCAGCATTTTCCTCCTCTGCTGGGCAGTATACATGGTTGTATCATTATTTTTAAGGTTTTTATTACTTCTTTTCATCTTGTTCGTACGACCCCTTGCCGGGCAAGGCCAGTTTAGGGTCAAAGGAAGAGTATGGGGAATGTGTCGTCCGCCGCGGCAGAGCCCCATGCCGCGGTAAGGCCATAGTTACTCTCCGAGGCGGCCCGGTATCAGAGAGGCTCCGTTCGATTACAGCCACGATTTGCCTCCCGGCTGCAAACGTCCAATGGGCACGTCGCATAACACCCTGGATTGGGAGGGGGAAGATCTTAGTCGTCGCGCCAGAGAGGCTTGGCTTCTCTCGTGATGTAGTACCGGCGGCACTATGATCACAAGGGCAGCGCAGCCCTGTGGCTATCGACTTAAGCCCTCGTACCGCGGCAAGGTGTCAACCCTTCACGAGGGACATACATAAGTACATACCTGCATTATCAACTGTGCAATACATAATATTTTGCACTCTCTCAATCCCTACATTTTTTTATGTTTTCTCTGCTCGCGTCGACGCAAGCAAATAAGATCCCCACATTAAGGTGTGCATGAATTCTCGAGAATGAAATTTTGAAAACAAAATAATGGGTAGCATCATCCCATTATGATGTGCATGAATTCTCGAGAATGAAATTTTGAAAACAAAATAATGGGTAGCATCATCCCCATAGGAAATAGAAGTGGCTGTTACATATAAAAAACTAATCATCCCCATAGGAAATTGAGCAGTTCATGGAAATTACCTAAATTCTCTCAAAATCGCAAATTTTATTTGCATAACTCTCTCTCTCTCTCGAAATGGCTACAAAAGAATCTTTGATAGCCAGATTCAACTTTTATTGCAGAAATCTCGAGAACTAAATATAAACTTTGTATGGATCGTTTCGACAGTTGTAGCTCATTTATTATCGACCAGTTAAAACTTTTGCAAAGTAGAAAAAATCTCTCTCTTCTCTCAGGCAGTCCAACTTCTGATGTCAAGAATTCTCTAAGTGCTGACCAATGTCTGCACACTCCCTATACCAAATTACACACCCTCTCTAAAATATCAAACAATTTGGAACTCTCTCCTAAACCATTGGAGCTAGTCCCGAATGAACCACTGTGGAACCACTCCGCATCATCATTGGAAAATGCAATCTCCCTATCAAATACTTCTTCAATAAAATTATCAGAAGAAAATTTGGGAAAACAAACCACTTCAACAAACAAACTAGTTCCAAAAGGACCAGTTCGGACAAATTTTCGAAAGACTTAATCTTATCTTATCAACTATCAACAAATTCAGCCATGCCGTTGCATAGCAAATCAACACCATTCCTAAATCTCTTTCTAGGTAGCGATATCACTGAAAAGTGTGCTACTCCATTTACCAAACTACTCCAAAAAGGACCAGCCGGGAACTACTCTACCAATTTATCTAAACATCAAATATCTCTCCCTATCTCTGCTGACAGTCCATCGTTTATAAAGGCAAATTTCCCTGTGAATCAGGAGAATGCGCTCAACGAGCCAACGGACGCAGTATCAACATCAAGAGCTCTTGTTATCAAGCAGTCTGGAAAAACTTGTCCCGATCCCGAAAGGGTCCAAACTCATTTTAACCACCTATCTCTCAATCAAAGTAATTTTTCAGTCACCAAAATTCCTGGAAAATTAGTTTCTCTCTCCACAAATCGTCATGGTTTTTCCATCGGTTCGAAATCGTCTGGCCCCGCAGGGTTGCTGTCGCCATCTACCACCAAACATTATAAACGTTTGCAGAAAACACCAAAGAAAGGGTACAGACGTATAAAACTACTTATACGGCAAAAATGGAGTTTACGTAACAGCGATGGTCCAACCATTGGAAAATCGGAATCGGTAAGGCAGTACCATAATGTCGAATATCGCAAAACAAATGTAAAACAGCTGTTTCGAAGTTTCAAATGGCAGAATGCGTTTAATACTAATAATCCTGCACATCTACGATCATGGGGTTCTAGGCCACCGGATAGCATGAATAATTTTATTTTTGACCCAGAACCACATCGGATCAGGAAACCTCCCGACTCTCATCAATACAAAAATTCTCTCATCCCAAAGAAGAAAAAACTTTTCATTTTCAAATACTTCTTTAATTCATACAAAAATCTCATATTAATTCATTTGGATCAATTTATCTAAAATAAGTTCATTGGATAAGGAGAATCAATCATCAAAAATTAATTACCCAGGATTGAAACTACACAGGATTAGCGGTTGGGCAACTCGATCTAAAATAAAAAATTAGTTAGGGGCTTTCTATATTACTGTAACGATATTTTTATATATTAAAACCCGTTTCTGGGTTAAATTATGCAGGTGAACTGCTTAAACTTGTTTAAATAAATCGCACACTAAATAAAAAAAGAGACACAACTCAAAATACGAGGAAGTCCAAGTTAAGCGCTTCTGAATCGCGAAAAAGTAACTTGATTTTCAAAAAGTTGTCAAGACAGGCTTTTTTAAAGAGTAACGATAATAGTCAACAAGAAAAAAATTGTATTTATTTTTATTGAGCGAACTATGATAATAAAGTGTCCTGAAACAATTTTGACGGTTTTTGATTTAGGGTGCGAAATGTTATATTGTTTGGCTAGCAAATTATTTTGGTACTTTTTTTTCGGTTTGGTACGAATTTTGGTACGCAATATTTCTGGCAAACGGCAACCGTGCTTGTGAATTGCCTAATTTATTTTTTGTTGTTTGTCTATATTATATATTGATAATTAAACTTAAGCTAAGTCATTTCCATTTTCCAGTCAAAATGGTTATTATGGAAAAAAAAAATGGCTCGGCAGATTTGTAAAAGCTGGTGTATAAGTGAGAACGCTTATACACGCGCTGTGATCGTCCGAACTATATTTTTAACATTGGCTGACCAAACAAGCGACACCCCCATGCGATCTGTTTTCGCCCCTTGCCCAGCGACGACTACGAGTAAATCATTTGGTAAACAAAGAGCACAACGTGTCTGTGTGATGAATCCAACTTGTTTGACTGATCTTAAGATCTATGGGGCGACGATGCTTGGTATAAAGTCTTTGTTGCTTTTGACTTGTAGTCTATTGCTGTAAATACCGACGGTATTGTGAAGCAATTTTCGGGATTGTATGAAAATGTGTTTTTTTGAGAAAAATTTACCCACGCGCTGCAGGAACCAGACAAGCCGACATATGTTTGGATGATACTGGAACTACATCTCTTCATGGACTTTTCTTCCCGGCATTGTGAGAGTCGAACTCACAACACTGTAGTGACATGTATGCTAGAAGGTCTAACACCTTAGGCCACTACCCAGCTTGAAGGTAAAGTTTAATAAATTTTTCAAACTTTTTTGTACAATATTTCAAACCGTCCAAATACCTACAAAGATTTTCAATTTCTTTTGGTTTCGATTTAAAATCTAAATGAAAAAGCAGTGTAAATTTATTATTTATGGTTTGTTTGAATTTAATTGAATTTTGCCGACAAAAACTTCATGTGCGTCATAGCTCAGCGGTAGAGCAGTCGGCTGTGACTCCTGAGCGTTTTCGTTCGAATCCTGCCAGCTGCCACATTTTTTTAGTTTTATTTTATTCTTAAAACTTTTCGGTTTAAAATTAAAACTTTTTGGTTTAAAAATTAAAATTTTTCGGTTTAAGATTAAAACTTTTTGGTTTGAAAATTAAAACTTTTCGGTCTAAAATTTAAACTTTTGGGTTTGAAAATTCAAATTTATTTTTGAAAGCTTATTCAAGATTGAATTTTGGTAACAACATTTATGTGTGCGATGTAGCTCAGTGGAAGAGCAGACGGGCATGATGCGGGGAGTATTGGTTCGAATTCCCGCCAACGGACAAAAAACTTATTTTATCTTTAAAAAATTGTTAAAACATTTCTTGTTTATAATTGAAACCCGATTCATTTAGCCAATTTTCATGAAAACTGGTCTATATTGAATTTGAATCCACATTTGGTTTGGTCATATATATAGTCCAAAAAAGATTAAAATTTAGGTTCAAATTTTTAAACGTGTATGTATACTAGGGGGATTCAAAAAAAATGTCGACTTGGTCTTACCCCCTAAAAAGTTAGGTATTGATGAGAAAATAAGCCTTGCGAAAAATTAGCGCCCTAACTTAACCCTTAGGGGTGGCTATTTTTTTCGCCCTTTCCCATACACGTATAAAATTTAGTATATTTTAAATGGCTGTAACTATTTTAATAGTTAAGATATTCGCACATGGCTTACCATTTTGGAAGCTTGAAAGCTTCAACTTTAAGAGTATGTAAAAATATTTTCAAAAAAGTTTCAAAAATTGAAAGAAAATTCACTTTAAACAAAATACAATTTTTACGCATACAAAATGGGAAAGGGCGAAAAAAATAGCCACCCCTAAGGGTTAAGTTAGAGCGCCAATTTTTTGGAAGGCTTATTTTCTCGTCAATACCTAAAGTTTCAGGGGGTAAGACCGAAAAAAAAACCTATTTTTTTTTTATTTGAATCACCCTAATGTATACTATATATCGCCGGTTCCAAAGTAAACAGATGTATTTACTTTTTAAAATAGGAAAACAGCATTTCAAACTTTTATTTTTTCATAGAACTCTATTGTAAAAATGAAATTTTGAATGCCGTTTCAAGAACAAACTAAATTTTGAAATACATCTGTTTACTTTGGAACCAGCGATATATTATGCATTCCCGTTTCAACTGTCGAACGTTTGCATGTCCACGTGTCATTCGCAAAATTTGGGGTCGGCAAATGGTTTTGATTTGATTAATGAATGTTCTAATTAAACAAAAACGCGCTGAACAACTTTTGCCACACAAAAACAAGTAAACATGCCAACGTATATACAACCCAACAAACATCGAGCACCATAAACTCAAACGTTTGAGAAAACATCTATTCTCAACTTCTTCTCAAATGTTGTTTATATAAAAGGATTATTTGCTGAACTATATTAATTAAAAAAGTATTATGTAGAATTTAACTGCATAGATGGAAACTCGCTTTTTATTAAAATGGATATTTGTTTTGTATGATTGGCATCTCTGAATAAATATTTCAATGAGAGCATGTGGATTCCATTTCGATCCACTCCGCTCAGTTTGAGAAACGTTTGAAAATTCTGCCGTTCTCAATTTGAAAATCAGGGAAAATCCCATATTAAAAATGAGCCTTTTAGGTTGAGAACTCTATCAACGGTTATTTCGCCTCAAATTGAAAACGAACGTTTGAGATTTGAGAAGATGGTTGGTTCTCAAATGCATTTCAAATTGAGATTAGCTAAAAATGTTTGTTGGGAAACGAATGTATACCATATGAGGCGTATAACACAGCAAAAACTGTAGTAGAAAAACCCAAGCATAAATGCGATTTTTAGAATACCGTGAGCACATACAATCGCCCGTAGAAGCAAAAAGTCAGAAAAGATACATACGTAGATAAAAGTGTATGTAGGTATGCACGAAATGTTTTGTGAATTTATGTAACGAAGGTAAAATTTAACATAAGCATATTTATAATAGGTATGTATGTAGCACTTTATAACGAAACGTGAATTACGGACGCTGATTTTCATTGAAGCTGACGCGGATGAAAAAAGATAAAAACTTGATCTATGAAACTTTAGTTTTAAAGCGAATTTAAGTTTTTTGTATATGTATGTATGTATATTAGAGCGTATCACCAAAAAAAAGTCGGCCGTACCTCCCCTCATATGAAGTGTTTTTGAAATTCATTAAAAAAAAAAGTTGTATTTTTTTTTCTGGCAACCCTAGAAGTCGCCCAATTGCATTTTTCTTCATATCTTCGGCATTTTTTGTCGGATTTTAAAGTGTGGTACCACAACGAAACGCATGAGCTCAATGAACTTTCTTGAGAAAAAACCTCCTCTTTGAGACGAAAAAATTTATGTGTCAAACTTTAAAATCCGACAACAAATGCCAAAGATTTGAAGAAAAATGTAATTGGGCGACATCTAGGGTTGCCATTAAAAAAAATTTCGTATGAGGGGAGGTACGGCCGACTTTTTTTTTGCATGTAAGCCCGAGACGCTCTAATGTATATCAATGCAAACCAAATCCCATCAACACATCACGAAATAAATGTGCAAGGATATCTATACTGCCGTGCTTAGCAAGAAGGCAGTAAAATCTTTTTACTGCCTTTTAGGAATTTTGATACCATTATATTATTTTAATGTCTTACAATCCACAGATTATAAAAATTATTGGTCAGAATGCAATTTTTACGATAAAAGAAGGTTTAAGTTAGTGATAGATCTAGAATCTCTTGTATCTCTCCAGAACAAAAAAGCAGTATAAGGGTATCACAGTGTAAAAAGGCAGTATACATGAAAATACATATACTGCCTTTATACTCAGAAAGATAAGAATGCTACTTGGAATATATGGGGAGAAAAGCAAACCAAAACAGCAGTAAACGAATTGTTACCTCTTTTAGATTTACAAAGCATAAAGGCAAAAAATATAATTGTTTGTTTCACAATCCAAAAGCAGTAAATAATAATAATATAATCATCATCATTTATTGGCGCTTAACCGCCTAAGCGATTTTGGCCGTTTCGTATCAAAGCACGCCAGTCATTCCTTTTTAGCGATAACCGACGCCAGTTGGAGACCCCAAGGGAGTTCAAGTCATCCTCCACCTGTTGTTTCCATCTCAGTCGAGGCCTCCCCCTTCCTCTGCTGCCGAATTCAGGCGACGATAGGAAAACCTTCTGTGCTGGAGCTTCTTTGTCCATTCGCATAACATGGCCCAGCCAGCGGAGTCTTTGGGCTTTAATTCGCTGGACTATGGTCAGGTCTGCGTAGAGCTCGTACAGCTCATCGTTAAATTTCCTTCGATACTCGCCGTTGGCATCACGGGAAGGACCATAAATCTTCCGGAGAACTTTTCTCTCAAATACTCCAAGGGCCATCTCATCTTCTCTTGACATTGTCCATGAATCTGAGCCATACATCATGACAGGTATGATGAGAGACTTATAGAGCGTGATCTTTGTTCTTCGAGAGAGGACTTTACTTCTCAATTGCCTACTCAGTCCAAAGTAGCACTTGTTGGCAAGAGTGATTCTCCGCTGGATTTCTAGACTGATATTGTTTTCGGTGTTGATACTGGTTCCCAAATAGACGAAGTCCCTCACAGTTTCAAATTTGTAACTATCAACAGTGACATGGCTGCCAAGGCGCAGGTGCGCCGATTCTTTCTTTGATGACAGCAAATACTTCGTCTTGTCCTCGTTCACGGCAAGACCCACTTTTTTCGCTTCCTTATCCAGTCCAGAGAAGGCAGCGCTTACGGCGCGGTTGTTAAGGCCAATGATATCAATATCATCGGCATACGCCAGCAATTGCACGCTCTTGTAAAAGATTGTACCATTGCGGTTTAGCTCTGCTGCTCGAATTATCTTCTCCAGCTTCAGATTGAAGAAATCGCACGAAAGGGAGTCGCCCTGTCTGAAGCCTCGTTTGGTTTCAAATGGCTCAGACAGGTCCTTCCCGATTCTGATGGAGCTGTTGGTATTGCTCAACGTCATTTGGCAAAGCCGTATAAGCTTTGCAGGGAAGTCAAATTCAGACATGGCGGCATACAGGCAACTCCTTTTTACGTTGTCAAAAGCGGCTTTAAAATCGACAAAGAGATGGTGAGTGTCGATTCTCTTATCATGGGTCTTCTCCAGGATTTGGCGTATCATGAAAATCTGGTCGATGGTAGACTTACCAGGTCTAAAGCCACACTGATAAGGTCCAATCAGTTTGTCTACGATGGGCTTCAGCCTTTCACACAACACGCTAGAAAGAACCTTATATGCGATATTAAGAAGACTAATTCCACGGTAGTTGGTGCGGTTAGCGGGATCGCCTTTCTTGTGGATTGGGCAAAGCACACTTAAATTCCAATCCGGAGGCATGCATTCGTCTGACCATATTCTGCATAAGAGCTGATGCATGCTTTTTACCAGCTCTTCGCCTCCGTGTTTGAACAGCTCGGCGGGTAGTCCGTCTTTTCCAGGCGCTTTGTTGTTTTTGAGCCGGGATATAGCTATCCTCACTTCATCATAGTCAGGTGGTGGAACGAATTTTCCATCGTCAGGGATTGGGGTATCGGGTTCGACGCCTCCTTCGCAATTTAGCAGTGAGGAGAAGTGCTCCCTCCATAATTTAAGTACACTTTGTAAGTCAGTTACCAGGTCGCCATTATTGTCCTTACAGGAGCTTGCCCCGGTCTTAAAACCTTCCGTCATCCGCCGGATCTTTTCATAGAATTTTCGGGCATCATTCCTGTCAGCCAGCATCTCAAGCTCCTCACACTCACGCCTTTCGGCCTCACTTTTCTTTTTTCTGAAAAGGCGTCTCTCTTCCTTCTTTGCCTCACGATATTGTTGCCATACACTGCGGGTTGCGCCCGTTCGCAACGTCTCCTTGTAGGCAGCGTCCTTTTTTTTTCGAGGCAGTTTTGCATTCCTCATCGTACCAGTTGTTCTTGCGGGCTCGCTGGAACCCTATAGTGGCCTCAGCGGCGGTACGCAATGAGTGAGAGATATGCTTCCATTGCTCGGTTACATCGTTAGGTCGAGGATTGCCCTCTGCGAGCAGGTGTGAGAGTCGAGTTGTGAAATTATCAGCTGTCTGTGTCATGCGCAGCTTCTCGACGTCAAACTTTCCTTCCGTTACTGTGCGCACTTTCTTCGTTGCACAGAGGCGTGTGCGTATCTTGGCTGCGACAAGATAATGGTCAGAGTCAATATTGGGACCACGCAGTGTACGCACGTCCAGAACGGTGGAGCTATGTCTGCCGTCAATCAAGACATGATCAATCTGGTTTCTAGTTCTTTGATCAGGGGACAGCCATGTGGCTTGGTGTATTCGCTTATGCTGGAACCTGGTACTACTGATGACCATATTGCGAGCAGCGGCGAAGTCAATCAACCTAGTGCCGTTGGGGGATGTTATATCGTGGAGACTGAATTTTCCAACTGTGGGACCAAAGACTCCTTCCTTGCCCACCTTGGCATTAAAGTCGCCGAGCACGATTTTGATATCATGCTGGGGGCAGCGATCATAAGTCTGTTCAAGTTTATCGTAGAAGGAGTCCTTCTCTGCGTCGTCCGTCTCCTCAGTCGGCGCATAGGCGCAGATAAATGTTATGTTGAAAAACCTCGCCTTGATGCAGATCGCAGCGAGACGCTCGTTCACAGGAGTGAACGCTAATACTTGGCGGCGAAGTCTCTTTCCCACCACGAATCCTACACCACGCGCTTTGCCGCGTGTCTGGCCACTGTAGTATACGTCACAAGGACCGATGGTCGTCTTTCCTTGCCCCGTCCATCGCATTTCCTGCAGGGCGGTGATGTCGGCCTTTGCGCCTACGAGGACATCAACCAGTCGGGCAGCGGTACCGTCCCTTGAAAGGGTCCGGACATTCCCGGTACATGCCCTAATATCCAAATCATTATGCCTTATTCGTTTTGCCGGGTCGTCAACATTAAAGGGGGTTCTCATCCGAGGCTTTGCAATTGTTTTCATTGGAATTAAGTTTTTTACGTGGCGGGTCCCAAACCCAGCGCACAACCCGTTTCGGGGTTTTGGAAAATATTTACACATTTATATAGCGAGCCGCTTGCTTCAAGACAGACGCCCGCTTGCAGCCGCACCTCATGGTGAACCGTAGCGTAGACCTCGGTGAGCCCTTAAACCAAGTATGTCAGAGTGGCCCCACCGGGGCTCCCTCTCTTTCTGCCGCGAGCCTAGGTAGCTCCCGTTGCCCAGAGTGCACGAACGAAGACGCAAGAGTAGGGATTGAGCAAGGTCACTTAGCAACCACACTCCATTACAATAATAATATAATAATTTTTTTATAATAGTTTTTTTTTTCCGCGAACTTCCTGTTGAGGTAGGATCTTGAAACATACACGGAGTAAAATATTTTTCTAAAATCTAGAAAAATATGCTCTCAATCTCAAAATAGTTAATAATAATAAAATAGAAATTTTAAAAATTTAGTTGATTTTCACTGAAATTAGTCAAAAAAGTTTTCTTCAAACAAGCAAGTTATTTTCTTATCAAAAACAAAAACTATAAGGAAAAAATTTTCAAAAAAATATTTAGAAGAAAAAGAAAATTTTTCACTTTATTGAAGAAATATTTTTTTATTTATTTAAAATTTTTTTATTTCAGTCGATATTGTTTGAGCAAGACTAGCTACCCTGCTAGACAGTGTTATGACATTCAGTCAGCTTTGTAATGTTGCCTTACAAAGCTGACTGAATGTCATAGCACTGTCTAGCAGGGTATGGTAATTTCGTTTATTTTATTGGCATTACAAACTCCTGTAATTTGAAGATGCTTTTTTGTTAGAAGTTTATGGAAATACTTAAATTATGCTTGCCATCAGAAATTGTGGTTTTTCTCAAGCAAACTTAACACAAGCAGAATAACGCTCTAAATCCTTAGATCCCAAGTGCTTGCCCCAATTGAACACATAGAAGGTAAAGGTAAGATCCATTAGATTTCATAAATATAAAATTTATTAGTTAAATAAAATTAAAAATATTTGGTTAATGTAGAATTCGGGCCGGGACTCCCAGACCAACTTCCTCTACCATATTAATTTTGCGTCCATGAAGCTGCAAGAAAAAATTTGTTTATTTCAAGTAATTATTTCTCATTTATTTTAGTGTTTATCAAGTCATAATTAAGAAAACATTTTCCAAGTTCAAAATTATTTCTCGATTTTCTTGTTTTTGCCTAGGTTCGTTGTATTCGTTTTTCAACCAGCTTCCCTTTGAGGTAGGATCTTCACATTTTCATCATTGTTAGTTTTTTGCCCCAACGCAATGTAACAAAAAAATAATTCCGATAGGTGACGCACGGGAAGCGATATTTGAAACATTTCATTCCCAGAGATTTTGCTTTGGATTTTTAACTAACTTCCCATTGAGCTGGGGATTTGAAATTTTCACCATCGTTCAGGCTTCGCTGATAATGCATTATATTTACGAAAAAAATCCAAAATATTGCTTTATTTGCAAAAGTCCCAATTATCATCTCCTATCATATTGCTATCTAAATACGTATGTATCAATAGTACAGTTTCACTCTTTCGCCAATAGCACAGTTTCACTTTCGCGCCATCTGTATCTCAATGCCAGTGAAATTTTGAATATCCTGCTTTCATTTATTCGCAATGAGTTAAACCCGCTCCACCAAAGCTACAATGTAGCCATGATCCAATTAGAAAAGTGCAAAAACGAACATCGCAATTCTGCAAACCCGCACATACGTAGCCCCACAAATTTTACAGGAGACACTCAAAACTGATTAACTTTTGTACGAGCCACTATGTGGTGGGTCAAAATCAAATCTCTTTTTTTTGACATTCTTTTGCACAAACCCCTACTTTTTTGTTACTAATGAATAGACCCGGGTACCCAGAAGCCCTTGTAGGCAAATCTCATTTTTGACAGAAATGTCGAATGTGCGGTTTTGCAGGAGTGCGATGTGCGGTTTTGCACTTTTTCCGACGATATCGCCGGTTCCAAAGTTTGCAGAAGTATATCAAAATTTAAATTGTTTTTGAAACGGCATTCCAAATTTCATTTTTACAATGGAGTTCTATGGAAAAAAAAAAATTGAAATGCTGGTTTCCCAAAAATTTTAAAAAGTAAATACATCTGTAAACTTTGGAACCGGCGATATGTTCATAAAATTCTTTTATTAAAATGTTTGAAATCCTTTTTAGTTTAAGTTTAAATAAAGAGAAAATTCAACGAATTGAGCTTTAAAAGGTGCCTTCCAGTGTTGCCATTTTGGCCGTTTTCCGGCTAGATCTTTTTTTCATTTAGCCGGAAAAATTTGAATCTAGCCGCTTCTTATTTTTTGAGCAGTTTTTAGCTTTTTTGCCAATGTAGAAAACCATTTTTTTTTTAAATAAACTTAGTTCAACACTTCTAACATTTATGATAGTTCAGAGCAAGATATAGAAAATTGTGATATAGAAATATTGTAAAATGTATATACCTAAATTTTTTTACATTATTTTTTTTTTTCTTTTCATGTCATGAAAGTATGTTATTATAAATATATTTGTTACCTGATGCCTTTGCATTAAGTCAATTCTTCTCTGCTTAAAATTTTGCTCGTTGTATTTTTTATATAAGTCACATCTATGTAATAGATATCTATACTATAATAAAACTCTAGAAAAGTCGTGTCTGTACATTGGAAATTTCTTTGAAAAAATTACTGGGGATGACTTGGCGAATATTATAGAGTCCATCTGAACCATTTTTAGAATTATTGTCTGTCTGTTTGTCCGTTTGAACGTAAGGATCTCGAAAACTAAGGAACGGATTTTGATGAGACTTTTTCTGATGGAGAGCTTGAAGCTTGGAAGGAGCCGTAAACTTGACTTTATCAAAATCGCCCAATAAACAAAAAAGATATAGTCATTTTAATTGAGGTACCTATAAAATTTCTTTTGTAAATAGATTTATATGTAGAAAAATTCACTTTGTTTGTCAAAAAAATAACAAAGCGTGCCTCTGACAAATTTTTGTTTAGTATTTTTTTCAATTTCAGCTAAATCAAAAATCAATTGCATGGGTACAGTGGCATACCAATTCACTTATCTATACTGGAATAAAACTCTAGAAAAAATGTGTCTGCACATTGAAAATTCCTTGGCAAAAACTACTGAAAGCGACGTAGAGAATGTCTCTATTTTTATCAATGAGGGTGGGTATCAAAGTAGGAGCAGATGAGGTACTGAGGTTAAGGAGATGGAAAGAAGGAAGTATTTCGGAAAAACTGGACTGAATTGCCAATAGAGATAGGGGCTTAACCCAAACATATGTGACAGAAAGGAATATGACATAGGAAAGAAAGCCGAGGAAGAGAGGTTGATGAAGAGGTATTGGACCCGAGAATAAGGTTGGCAAAAGCAAAAAAATTGTTTCAATAGAAATTAGTACCACCCTAAAATACAGAACCAACCCGAACAACGTCAGGTTCCCTGCTAACAAAAATAAATGTAAGCTTTATTTATGTTTATTATAACTCTGTATATCCCGATGCAAAGCATCTGTATACGAAACTTTCTTATTGTTATGAAATTGGAGTCGTTATCTCAAGCAAACTTTAGTTTCTTCATATAAAATTTTTGTTTAGAGTGAACTTTAATATTTAAGCTTGATGAGAAAACGCTCCTTTATATTATAAAATATTTGTATTATTTTTTTTAATGACAAAAAAACAATAAAAAATGTGAAAATTTGACTTAAAATTGTAAGCTTTAGAGGTACAAACAAAGAGTACAAACAACTTAATATTATAAAATATTTATATTATATGTTTTAATGAAAATACGAATAAAATGTGTGAAAAGTTGATTAAAAATTTTTAGCCGTTTTTCAGGCCAAAATTATAATTTTTTTCACCGAAATTTTTTTTTTAGCCGATTTTTTCTCGATCTTTCCGGATTACTGAAAAAATTCTAGCAACACTGGTGCCTTTGTTTAATGTGTGCATACGTAGGTCCACTTCCCAAACAGAAATTTAAATAAAAATATATTTTTCTGTGTGCGCCACTGGTAGGAGCTAACCAAAATTATATACCCTGTTGTGGGTCTTTCAACTTAATAAAATAAACTGAAAAAAAAAAAAATAAATAAAATAGGACAAAATAAAATAAAATAAATAAAAATAAAAAAAAATAAAATGAAATAAAAAAAATTAAAAAATAAATAAAATAAAATGAAATAAGATAAAATAAAATAAAATAATACAAAAACAAAAAAATTAAACGAAAAAAATAAGAAAATAAAAAATAGAATAAAAAACTATTTTTAATTTAAAATGTTTTTAAAATGAACTAAAAACGGCAAAATAATTTCTCCTCTGCCTATATAGATTCTTCACCATGTAGAGCTTATCCTGAACATTTGTGAGTATGAATTCTTATGGGTATTAAATTGTACTTGCAAGTTTGAAATGTATAAAAACATTGGCGCCGTTATAGATGGTTCACAAAATTTTGTAAAAATTGTATCACCGTTATGAGCTTTCCTAAAAAATCATGTTTTCACGACATAGCAAGCGCCAAATATTTTTATACTTTTCAAACTTGCAATTACTATTTAATACCTATAACAATTCCCTCTCACAAATGTTCAGGTTAAGGTCTACGTGGTGAAGAATCTATATAGGCAGGGGAGAAATTATTTTGCCGTTTTTAGTTCATTTTAATTTTGGCGGCCGCCGTGGTGTAGCGGTTAAGTGTTCGGCCTTCTACACCAAGTCGTGGCGGTTCGATGCCCGGCAAAAGTAACATCAAAAATTATTTAGAAAAACGATTTTTCTAAACGGGGTCGCCCCTCGGCAGTAGTTTGGCAAACTCTCCGGGTGTATATCTGCCATGAGAAGCTTCTCAGCAAAAAATTCATTTGCTTTGCAAGTGCCGTTGGGAGTCGGCAAAAAACTGTAGGTCCCGCCAACTTGTAGGAAAAACTCAAAAGCAACACACCACAAGTTGGAAAGAGAAGCTCGGCTAAAAATCTCGTTAGAGGTTATGATAACCTGTTGGTATACGCCGCCATTAGTTTTTTTTTTTTGTTTTTAGTTCATTTTAAAAATATATTTTTATTCTATTTTTTTTTTGTATTAATAAAGAAGAAAAATTCCGAGAACGCAAATATTTTTTGTGAAAAAAAAAAATACTAAATGAAAGGTTGAAAAATTCACTGTGAAAACTTGTTAACTCTAGAATGGTAATATACGTAAATTTTACGTGTACGTCTCATAAAAAGTGCTGTTACAGTTTACCGCAATTCCGTATAGCTGTGAGCACTCGGCAGTGCTTTCTTCATTTTATTGTTGCATTAAAAAGTGAATAATTAATCAATAGTCAGTTCCTTGTTCGCTTTTATCGTTCTTACAAAAAAAGTGTATACCTAAATTTTACGTAGTCTTAGCATTAACGTATGTATTATTATCCAAACTTTCTATACAATTGAAGAACAGTTTCTGTGATAAACCTAATAAAACGCAATTACTTAAACTTTTTTATCAAAAGGTGAACCTTTATACTTAAAGCTTTGTAACTATTT
Organism: Campiglossa producta; assembly: GCA_964058755.1. Classification (NCBI taxonomy): domain Eukaryota; kingdom Metazoa; phylum Arthropoda; class Insecta; order Diptera; family Tephritidae; genus Campiglossa; species Campiglossa producta. Next base: position 60,264,481 of record CAXKVI010000002.1, read on the forward strand.
AAAAAAAACGGCGACAACTACATCTTTTTCAATATATAATGAAGCTGCCCTGTGTGGTGAGCATCAAGTTAAAATATTCGACGAATGTATGTAGAAATTCTTATTATTTAGTTTTAAAAACAAAAAAAAACGTTCTACTTTCATTTAATAAAATCAACACAGAGGAAAAACAGGTTTTTATTAAACATTTATCTAAAATTACTGCTCACGTACTACACCGCAAAATTTACGTATATTAGCATTAACGTAGGGTAAAACTGTGTTACGATTCTAGGGTTAAGAATCGGCCTGAATATCAATTTTCCGATTCCCCTTTCTTGCTAAGATAGAAAACGTTTTTCTATTCGTTCAAGAGACACTAATGCTCAAATTGTATGAAATAAACTTTAGTCAACTTTGTATGTGGTATAAACTTGCACCGAAAAACTTGGCCTAAGCCTGGAGCTTTACTCACCAAAATATGTTGAAACCAATTAGAAACAACGATTTTTATCACTCCACATTTAGAAAACCTACACACAAGTCAATATATCGCACCCTAAGTCAAAAACCGTCACAACTCAAAATTTTTTTAGGTCGCTTTCTTGGCAAAGATTGCCCTGTAAAAAGTAGTACAGCCAGTACATAAATTTTATTTCTTTTTGACTATTATCGTTACTCTTTAAAGAGCACAGTGATGCAAAGTTTTAAAAAATCGGATGATTTTGTGCGATCCAGAAGCAATTAACTGAGAGTTAGTCTAATTTTGAGCTGTGACTCTTTTTGATTTAGTGTGCGATATGTAATGTAATCGCTTTATTTCGGAAATAGCTTAATATATATATGTATGAAGATTAGAACACCCTAAGTTCCCTATGTACAGTCACTTCTCAGAGCAGAAAACCCAGGACATCGCCATGGATCTCTGCGCAGTGGAACCACCCGGGGTTTTACCTCGGCCAAGGACTGTCACTTTCAATGTAACCCCGTTTAGTATGTTTTGTCCCATTCCGAAACTATCATCCTCCCCACTTGCAGCAGGGCTGCAAGATATTCTATTGTTACGGGCGGGCGTTGAGCCGAACCCCGGACCAAAAGAATGGATATGCAGTGTCTGTTGCAAAAATATATATATTAAACGGTCGCATTCTGTGCAATGCTTCTCGTGTAAGAGATGGCTCCATAAATCTGGATATTCAGGGCTTAACCTTAACATCCACAGACCCCGTACTTTCTTTAGTACTTTCGTGGCACCTTGTTGTTTGCGCCCTCGGGCGTCCCGCGGTAAGCGCCGTTCAAGCGCACCCCTACCGCCACTTTCTAGTAGCAATACTAATAGTAATAATAATAATGTCTTAACGACTAGCAGCACTTCTGCTATACCCGCCACACAAACTCCAGACTGTTGCTCGTGTCTTATGGCGTCAACATCACGCTCAGCAGCACAACACTCTCGCTCCCACAGGAGCAGTTTAGACATGAGCAACTTCGAGCACCAGTCTCTCTCTGTTTCTATATCACACCCCCCCTCCCGTTAAAATTCTCACGTGAGTCAGGATCAACATCTTCCCGCACCTGTCTCTACGTGTACTGTTTGTCGGCAAAGATTATACACGCTCGCGTCATCGGTCAAATGCAATAACTGCTTAGGCCAATGCCACGTACATCTATGCTCTGGGCTCGCTAACAGGAACCTCTGGACGGATGCGTTCATCGCACCATGCTGTAACACACCTCAACCTACGACGCCAGCCAACCCGGTTACACCGGGTCCACAGCTAACTAGGCTGAGACACAGCCTTGGTCTTAGCCTACCAACACCTGGGCGAACACATCCGTCTCTCACGCCTATGGTTAACTCGACATCGACCCCACCGGCGCACTTCCCAATCTTACAGCACAACTGTAACGGATTAACTGGTAAGATCTCAGATATAACTAATTTGATGACGCAATATGACATAAAACTTGCCGCAGTCCAAGAAACCAAGTTCAGTCCTAGGTCGGACCTCATCACCTATGGCGGATATAACATCCACCGGAAAGACCGTCATAGAGTAACAGGAGGTCTGGGAGGTGGTCTAGCGTTCATAACGCACAACTCTGTACAGTATCATCTATTTGATAGCGACATCGAAGGAACGGATGATATCTTAGAAAGCCAAGGTATTACCATCCGTACAGGAGATGTCGATCTGCAAATCATTAATATCTACATACCCCCTGTCTCAAGTTGCCCCACCGGTTATCACCCCGACATTAGCTTGCTATTACGAGGAGATAACCGCGTGATCCTGGGCGACTTCAATGCGCACCACGACATGTGGCACTCAAACTTGCCAGCAGACAATAGGGTGCATGTACTTGCAGAACAAATAGATGATACGGCTTTCTGTACATTGAACGGAGACGCCCCAACGAGAGTATCGGGTAACTGCTATAGTTCGCCAGATATTTCTATCGTAAGTGCAGGACTATTGAACAACACCAATTGGCGACCCATACTCCCGTTGGCGTCTGACCATCTCCCAATAGTCATTACCATCGAACGACCGACGGACTTTATTACACCTGATCATGGTACATATATTAACTTTACCAAGGCGGACTGGGACAGTTTTCAGACATATACGGTCGAATCCTTGGCTGTTCTATCCATTCCTACGGACGTACGCAAAGGCGAACGAGACTTCCGCATCATCATTGACTCGGCCTCTAAACGCTTCATTCCTGCGGGTCGAATATCTCAAATAAGACCAAATTTCCCCGCGGAGGCAGCGGCCATGGCTAGAGAAAGAGATGAAGTGCGAAGTCTCAATCCCGCAGAACCTCGTATAAAGGATCTCAACGCGGAAATTCGTAGGTTGGTCGATAAACATAAACTGGCCAAATGGAAACAACACCTACAGCAATGCAACCTCTCTGATGGTGTTGGCAAATTATGGACTACGGTCAAAGCTCTATCTAATCCAACGCAACACAAGGATAAAGTAGATATTACTTTCGGTGACAGGGTGAAGAAGGACCCTAGGGGATGTGCGAACTCCTTCTGTAGACAATTTGTACTACATTCCCCGCCCGATAGAGCTAAACGTAGAACCATGCGACAGGCGCGTAAATATAAAAACCAAAATACGCCCATTGTCATCACTGCCTCAGAGGTCAAGGAAGCCATCAGACAGGCTAAGCCCTCAAAATCCATCGGCCCCGACGGCATTGCCATTAAGATGCTGAAACATCTAGGCCAGGAGGGACACAAATACTTAGCGGCTCTATTCAGTCTTTCACTGAACACTTTCGTCATTCCTGAAATATGGAAAAAGGCGAGAGTGGTTCCATTACTAAAACCTAGAAAACCGGCAAACATAGGCGATTCATATCGTCCTATATCACTTTTGTCACCGGTAGTGAAGACGCTAGAGTCCATTTTGCTCCCGTATTATACTGCAAATCTGCACCTGGCTAGTCATCAACATGGCTTCCGTAAGCTGCACAGCACCACCACCGTACTCAATGCCATTACAACTCAAATAAATAGCGGCCTAAATCAAAACCAACCAAATCACAGGACTGTGTTAGTGGCACTTGACCTGTCGAAAGCTTTTGACACAGTCAACCATGCCACTCTCATACAAGATCTGTTTGAGACACAGATACCTGATGGTTTAAAGAGATGGACCGCTAATTATTTGAATGGACGGCAGGCGTCGGTTAACTTTAGAAACGCAACGTCAAAACCTAGACTTATGAGACAGGGGGTGCCACAGGGTGGTGTCCTATCCCCGACACTGTTTAATTTCTATCTATCGAAGATGCCCCCGCCACCAGAGGGCGTCTCCGTCGTTTCATATGCCGACGACTGTACAATAATGGCGACGGGGAAGGGCCCCTATACTGATGAACTCTGTACGAGAATCAATGGTTACCTCTGCGACCTTTCCAGGTTTTTCACTGAGCGAGATCTGACAATATCTCCGACAAAATCAACGGCGACGCTTTTTACGACATGGACGCACCAGGTGAGAAATGAATTAGACATTTTCGTTGATGGCACTAAGCTACCAACTGTCAGCCACCCAAAGTTATTAGGGATGACACTGGATAATACTTTCTCATTTGCTGGTCATGTGTCAGCAATGGTCTCAAAGGTACGTGGTCGCAACAAGATCCTCAAGTCACTTGCCGGCAGTACTTGGGGAAAAGACAAAGAAACGTTGCTGACTACATATAAGGCCATTGGCCGACCAGTCTTTGACTATGCTGCACCCATATGGTCGCCTAATGTACATAACACCAACTGGACGAAGTTACAAGTCTGCCAAAATACTGCCATCAGAACTGCTACGGGATGTCTCCTCATTTCTTCCGAGTCTCACCTCCATGAGGAGGCAAAACTGCTCAATGTAAAAGAGCATGCGGAAATGCTGAGCAGGCAATTCCTTCTGAACTGCCACAAGCCAGCACATCCAAACCGTCATCTTTTGGACATAGATCCGCCCCCGAGAGACATAAGGAGACATCTCCGTAAGCATTATGATGAGATCCGGCATCATATTACCTTGTCGTTTGATCTGCAGAATCATAAGCGGGCTCTAACCGACATCCACACCGAGTCGGTAGACACTTTTGTCGGAACTCTACCTGTGAATCCCGTTCTGAACAGTCCTCCACCGGATATTGCTGAAGAAGAACGCACCTTACCAAGGGAGACAAGAGTGACCTTGGCACAGCTTAGTCTGGATATAAAAAAAAAAAAACTAATGGCGGCGATATACCAACAGGTTATCATAACCTCTAACGAGATTTTTAGCCAAGCTTCTCTTTCCAACTTGTGGTGTGTTGCGTTTGAGTTTTCTTACAAGTTGGCGGGACCTACAGTTTTTTGCCGACTCCGAACGGCACTTGCAAAGCAAATGAATTTTTTGCTGAGAAGCTTCTCATGGCAGAAATACACCCGGAGAGTTTGCCAAACTACTGCCGAGGGGCGACCCCGTTTAAAAAAATTATTTTTCTAAATAATTTCTGATGTTACTTTTGCCGGGCATCGAACCGCCACGACTTGGTGTAGAAGGCCGAACACTTAACCGCTACACCACGGCGGCCGCCTACTGGTCTGGATATAGTGTAAGGTTAAACTTCTATTTATCCAGACTTAATGATACAATCTTAAATACATGCCCTGCATGTGGTTGTTACGTACTGGGGGAGAGATATCAGAGGTTACGCGTGAAGACGCCTGATGGCCCCACTCTGTTACGTACGGGGTTGTCAGACACGCGAAGACTGCTATTGCTTACCATCCTCATGATGCATGCCCAAGATACCACGGTGGGTACGCTTGCGTTAAGCACGAACTAGCTCGCCGGACTATGGGGTGGTTCTTGTGGTCCCGGTGCATGCCGTCCGCACCATACAAAAAAATTCGTACCCTAATTGTACTACCTGAGAATATCGCGCACTTACCCATTTACCATTTGGCCAGTGGTGTTATCTGGCCGGCCTTGTCTATACCCATACCCAACCATGGTCGACAGTGGCACTGATTTTTAGTCGACCCCAATATGCAGCTGATAAGCTACTTACGAATTCCCTTTACCCCTAACTGTCGTCATCATGTCTGTCCGTCTACACCCACACCCGAAGTAAATAGTCACCATTTACTGTCACTTAGCAATCCATAACCAACTGTTTATTACAAAATATTTAAATATATATATATATGGCCATTTGACCTAAACTATGCCTTTAAAGTTGGCTTAACATTACTTTTGGCCTATTCAAGCGGCCTGTATTGCTTAAATTTATTGTATATTTAATTATGCAAAATGTATCAGAAAAAGAAGTAAGGAAAGCTGTCTTCGGCTGTGCCGAAGGCTAAATACCTTTCATGAATAAGCGTCACGATTTTCACTGTTTGATCCCCAGTACAGCCTGTGTGAATTTAACTTTAGCTCATACCGAAATTATCGGAGCTATCGATTATATGGGGGCGATGTGTTATATTGGTCCAATCTCATTGATTTTTAACATCGACATTCCACATTCTAAAATAGCAACATTTACGAAATTTCACGTTCCTACCGATATAATTACAGGAGTTATCTACCAAAATCCGTTTATCGGAACAATCGATTGTATGGGGGCTATGTGAAATATTTATCCCATTTCAATGATTTTCAACATCGATATTTTACATATAAAAATAGCGACGCTTCCAAAATTTCGCGTTCCTATGTGTTTAATTACAGGATTATAGCCCAAAATCCGCTTATCGGAATAATCGATTGTATGGGAGCTATGTGAAATATTTATGCCATCTCAATGATTTTCAACATCGATATTTCGCATATAAAAATAGCGATACTTCCAAAATTTCACGTTCCTACCTATATAACTACAGGAGTTATCTACCAAAATCCGTTTATCGGAACAATCGATTGTATGGGGGCTATGTGAAATATTTATCCAATCTCGATGATTTTCAACATCGATGTTTCACATATAAAAATAGCAATACGTCCAAAATTTCACGTTCCTACGTATTTAATTACAGGAGTTATAGCCCAAAATCCGTTTATCGGAATAATCGATTGTATAGGAGCTATGTGAAATATTTATCCCATCTCTATGAGTTTCAACATCGATATTTCACGTATAAAAATAGCAATACTTACAAAATTTCACGTTCCTACGTGTTTAATTACAGGAGTTATAGCCCAAAATCCGTTTATCGGAATAATCGATTGTATGGGAGCTATGTGAAATATTTATCCCATCTCTATGATTTTCAGCATCGATCTTTCACATATAAAAATAGTAACACTTATAAAATTTCACGTTCCTTCGTGTTTAATTACAGGAGTTATAGCCCAAAATCCGTTTATCGGAATAATCGGTTGTATGGGAGCTATATGTTATATTGGTCCGATCTTGCTGGTTCCGACAAATGATTTTTATATTGGAAAATGGTGGCCGCATACCAAATTTCAGCCAAATATCTCAAAAACTGAGGGACTAGTTTGCGTTCAAACAGACAGACAGACAGACGGACAGACGGACATGGCTAAATCAACTCATCTCGTCATCCTGATCATTTCGGTATACTTATTGATGGGTCTATCTCTTCTTCTTCTCATATTTACAAACATCGGACCAAAGTTATAATACCATTTCATGTTCATGAAAGGTATAACAATATCACGAGATCTCACTTACTTACGCCAAAATCGGCGTGATCATTTCAAAACAAAAGTGTACTTGTAATAACGGCAAAAATGTATGTGCCTAGCCTTTCGACGACGTGAATCCGCATCAGTGGTTATCGCTCTACTTTTGTTCTTCTGGTTCAATATGCGTTTTCCACGCTAAAACCAATTTACTCTCGTGCATACATATCTATTATATATGAGCGCACTGTTTAAACACACTGATGCGCAGTCACCTCGTTGAAACTACTAAAGCAATTAAAACATAGGGGCAGGGGTCGTAAGGGATATGGTTATCAATAGACCACCAACCTAGCGTATATGCCTATCACCCTAACAAGACGTCTTGCACAGGCTTGGATCACGCCAGGCTCAGCTACCTATTCACCCTACTACTCCCTTCCGCTATTATGCAAAAACAAACAAAAATTATTAATTATTACGCAAAAAAATTGCTGTGAGATCACGCTGTCACAAGTTTGAGTAAACTAACTAAACCAAACTAAATAACTAATCTAAGTACCTATGTATGTATGTATGTATCAATATTTCATCGTTACATACAACAAACTCCGACCGACAAATGTCATGAGTTGCTATGCTTCTAAGCACTAAAACAAAATTATGTATTGGACAATAACGTTGTCGAGAGTCAAGAAGAACGCGGTTGTGTACGCATGTACGTATATATATACTATGGTTCACGCTAGCATTCGCTGCAGCTACCGAGATGTTTGAGCGTTCAGCAGAACCAGTCCGCCAGTGCGCGGAAACAACTGACCGCAAAGTTGACTGCGGGTGTTTGTATGAGTAACGCCAGATGCCGCGGACACGTTACAATAGGAGTTGCTATTTGCTTTAACGTTGACGTACGTCACGCAACTGACGTATTGGCGGACTGATTCTGTTTCCCGCTTTAGGCTTATAAGTGGCTCTGCTGAGCGAGTGGTTACAAACGAAATCCGGCCCTAAATAAACTACTCTAAATAATAATAATCAAAACAATATTTGTGTAAATTGGTCAATTGACCGTAAGTTGTTGTGAGCCACGCAACGCTTGCACATAGGTATGTACATATATTCCAGTCCGCACTCGCATTCACTGCGATGCTTCTTTTGCCAATTGTTCCGGCAGCGACGACGTGTCACCACCCACTGCTCAAAGGCCCTCTCGCTTATGCTGCTACTGAGCTGTTGTTATTGATAGCTCGCTCTGCACGAGCGAATGTGACCAAAGCAAAATCCGATGGACACTGATTTTCAACGCGCTACGTGGCACTATTCACTGCGCAACTACGCTCTCACTTATGTTGCTATTGAGCTGGTATTATTGATAGCTCGCTCTGCACGAGCGAGTGTACCCAAAACGAAGGCCACTGGAAATAGATTTCCACCCCGCTTGTGGTAATAGTCATTGCGGGCTCGTTCACTTAAAAACTAAAAACCTGTATAGGACTGTGCTGTAGGGTATTAATTCCAACGCTGCCGGAAGATTTCAACGTGTGATCAACACCGCTGGAGTTTCAAGCTTGACAGTTGATTTTGGTTGTAACGTTGTGTTTGCTGCTGCGCTGCTTGTACTTCTTGCCGCTGCTGCGTTCAACGTTGTCAGCCGCCTTTGCAAACAAGTGCAATGTTTAATAAATAATTGTATTTGCGGAATGTTCCACTATCTGGATAAAATAAGTGTATTAGCAACTCCTTCTGGCGCTTGTCTAGCGTTTCAGCTTACTTACCCCCGTGTTTTAGCTATGCAGCGTTGTGATTTTTAGGTTGCAGCACGTATGTGTATTCTTTTTGCTGGAAATAACTGATACAGCCGAAAATGAATACTCACGTCCGAAACTAGAGGAAGATCTTTTTATTTTTTCAGCTATACATGGCTTTTACAAAGCTGCGATGAATACTCACATCAGTAAAATGTAATTTTTCAGAGAGCTGGTGTTTTTTCGTCCACGTTCTTGAAGTTGTTGGTTAGAAAGGAAGCGGAAATGCCGAATTTGGCATGTCGACCGTGCTAATGTCAAAACGATGTCGAATGTCAAATCGAGTGCATTCAGTGCGTTTACGCGCAGGGTCGCATTAGCTGATTAAAATATCGTTCGCCTATAAGGTGACCGCAACAGAGCGAGTGATACGCCACCGCCTGCGATGTCGAAGCGCTCGAAAAGCTGGTCGCCGGTTCTCGGAGGATTCCTAAACGCGAAGATCCTTAGCATGATACACTCCAACTGGACGTCCGGCTACGTCTCCGACTTCATATAGCGAGTTGCCTTTTGCTGCGAGCAACACCGCCTTTAAATAATTTGGGGCTAGCTTCGCGTTGAATCGTTCTGCGGCATTACTGAGCTTGAAGTTTCTTCTATAGACCGTCTGGCCTTCCCGATACTTGATTGGCCGCGCCCTCGTATTGTATACGCGCTGACCCTTTCGATACGCCTCCTCTAAATTTCGAATCAACTTCTCTCGCATGAGCCAAACACGATCATTTCTAGATAGCACCTCCGTGTCCACTTCCCTTAGCATTTCCAACCTACGCAAAGTTTCGTATGCGCTTCCATGTTGAATCATATTTTGCCCGAATACTGCCTTGTACGGTTCCACACGTATAGCGTCGTGCACCGCGCTCCGTAAAGCGAATGCTGCATGCGAGACGTGTTCGTCCCAAGTTTGCTGATCTACCCCTGCAATATACGTCCGGAGTATAGCAAGCAGCGACCGGTTAACGCGCTCTGACGCGTTGGCTTGTGACTCGTATGGCGCGGTTTTGATATGTTTCACGCCATAGCTCTGAGTGAACTTAGCGAACGCGTCTGGTATGAACTGCCGCCCATTGTCGGAGTGTATGACCTCCGGCACCCCGAACACATGGAATATGTCTTTCTCCAGGTACCTCGTTACCTCCTGCGCAGTAGCTTGTCTCATCGGCTTGAAAAAGATGAACTTTGAGAGATGATCAAGTACAACAAAAATGTACGAGTCTCCAGAACGCGATCGCGGGTATGGTCCGCAAAAATCGATGTATAAGCGTTGAAAGGGTCTTTCAGACCGGAATCGGTTCGCCATAGGTGGTCTTGTTGAAGCGTTTGGTGGCTTAGCGCATTTGCAAGGATCACATCTCACGATGAAGTTCTTGACATCTGCCACCATACCTGGCCAGTAAAACCGAGTTCTCAACCTGTATAAGGTTTTTGCCGTTAAACCGTGACCAGCCATTCTATCGTCGTGCGCCTGCTTCAGTAGTTGTTGTCTCAGGGCCTCCGGTACCCACACTCGCCAAGGATTCTTCCATTCCGCCGTCATACCTCGGCCGCACTCTTTTATACAGTACTCCGTCAACAACGCGTAAATCGGGTAACCTTTCGGAATTTTGTTCAACGTTGCGTTTAAGCGCAGCGTAGTCCTCTCTCGAAAATTCTGGTGATGTGAAGTCAATTTCGTGTGCAGTATCCAGGTCGTTTAGGCTATCCATATGCATTCGACTCAATGCGTCCGGGACTATGTTTTGGGATCCCTTCCGGTGCTCAACCTTGAAATCAAAGCCTTGAAGCTTAAGACTCCACCTGGCTAAGCGCCCGGAGAGATCCTTTTGCCCCATAAGCCATTTGAGGCTCATATGGTCTGTGATCACCGTAAACGGGAGACCCTCCACGTACGCTCGAAACTTCTTCACACTAACGACCGCGGCCAAACATTCTAGCTCCGTAATTGTATAATTGCGCTGGGCGGAGTTGAGTTTCTGCGACATGAACGCAATGGGCCTTTCGTTGCCCTCGTCGTCTTTTTGAAACAATACGCTCCCTATTCCTTGTGTTGACGCGTCGCACTGTATAAAGAAATGCTTGGTGAAGTCTGGATTTACTAACACCTCTGTAGACGTGAGCGCCGCTTTCAGCTCCCCAAAGGCCTGCACCGCTTCCTCGGTCATGCTAAACGCTTTCGCCTTGCGCAGGCACTCGGTCATCGGCGCCGCAATTGTGGCAAAATTCGGTATGAACCGTCTGTACCATCCGCACATGCCGAGAAAGCGACGAAGTTGCCTTATGGTCGCCGGTACCGGAAACTTCACGATGGACTGCACCTTCCCTGGATCCGTCTTCAACCGTCCCTGTCCCACAATAAAACCCAAGTAGTTCAGCTCCTTCTGGCAGAATTTCGACTTCTTCAGGTTGATGGTTAGGCCTGCAGTGGCCAGACAATCAGCCACTTCTGCCAGGTGCCACAAATGCGTTTGAAAGTCGGGGGAGCAGACCAAGAGATCGTCGATGTACACGAACACGTGTTCTCTCAAGCGCGATGGAATGACCTTATCCATTAGTCGGCAAAGGCGTTGCGGCGCGTTACACAATCCGAATGGCATCACCTTGAATTGATAAAGAGGTCGCCCGGGAACCGTGAACGCAGTCTTCTCTCTCGAGGATTGTTCCAGCGGTATCTGCCAAAACGCGTCCTTAAGATCAATCCCCGAGATGAAGTGTGTTTCTCGTAGCTGCGCCAATATTCCTTCGATATGAGGAGTCGGGTACGCGTCCTTTTTTGTGCGTTCATTTAGCTTCCTCATATCTACACACAAGCGCTTTTTCCCTGGCTTTTCTACTAGCACAATCGGAGAGTTCCACGCACTATTGCTTTCTTCGATAACATCGAGGGCCAGCATACGGTCGATTTCGTCGTAAGCATATTTTTGCTTGACCGGTGACATGGGGTAGTGGCGCTGCTTTATCGGAATCGTCTCATCCGCTACCTCTATGACGTGCTCAATGACGTGCGTTCGTCCTAGCCCTAAATCTGCGAACGATGGAAATAGCTTCTTCACGCGCTCCAAGTCTTGAGACTGAGCTGCGGACAACTCGAGCTGTCCCTGGGTATCTAGCTCTGAGATCACCATCGGTGCCACTCCGAAGGCGTCCCAGAAGTCGATGCCCAGGTACAACTCCTGTTTTAAGCTCGGAACCAAATAGAGCGTCAGTGGCTTTGTTTTGCCTCTCCAGGTTATGGAGACGTCGATTTTCCCTACAACTGCTTGCGCCTTCCCGTCCGCGGTCCTCAAACTGTCATTTAACCTGCGCAGCTTGTTTCCCATTTTCTGTTCCCAAGCGCGCGCCACAGACCCCAGACAACTTATCGACGCTCCACTGTCCAGTAGACCTTGTATGCTGGTACCCTCGATGACCACTTGAGTGTATGGCCGGTTATCACTGGAGTCGCGTATCACTGATTCCTCAATGGACCGCGCTTCTCTTCGTCTTACCCGCGCGCGCCTCCGCAACTTCAAGATTTTCGCCCATTTGCTGCTTGGCCCGCGTTCCGGGTTCGTTATGTTATTTTCGCCGCTCACAGCCTCCACTCCTTGCGCTTCTCCGAAAATTCTTCTTCGCGCTGCGTCATACCGGTCTTGCCTTTCCTTCAGCGTTAGGTGAGGTACTAGTCCGCGCGTTGGTTCCGCCTGCTCGTTTTTCAAAATTTTGTTTGGGTTATTTAAAAAAAATGTATTGTTCTGTCCGGTTGTTGTTGTTGTTTCGGCCTGATCCTTATGATCCGGCAAGTCAAAATTGGTTGATGTTACTTCTCCGGGGTTGTAAGGCGTTGGCAAGGCTCCCCGGTTTTCTCGCCGCCCCTCTGGTTTCCCGATAGGCACTGCTCGCACAACTGCCTACTAGATTTATTACATTTATAGCAGATCATGCTATGTATGCGGCCATCGCAGCAAGTAGCGTCAGTCTTCTTCGGCGCGAGTCCTTCCCGGTTCACCCCCATCGTCTCCTTACGCGCCGATCTGTCCCTCGGTCGTTGAAAGGCCTCCAATGCCTCCAGCGGTTCCTCCTCATCGGCCTCCATCTCGTCGATCGCCTTCCTACGCGCGGGTTTCAGTTCAAATTCCGCCAGGTGCTTTTCTGCTCGGCGGCACTCTTTCCGCAATTCTTCCAGCGAGGTAATTTGGCAGCCAAAGATTAAATTCTTTATGCGCGGCCTCAAGTTTCGACGCATTAGGTTGACCAAACTTAGCTCCGGTAGCCTCGTTCTCATGGTCAGCTCTAGACCTCTCACTTCCGCGTAATATTCCTCGAATTTTTCGGTGTATCCTTGTTTCTGTTCATTCATGGCTTGGCGGATCTCTTCATCGCAGTCGGCCCTGCGGAAGTGCTCCACCATCGCCGCTCGGAACGCTTGGAAGTCGATGACACTATCTTCCGGGTGTTCTTCGGTATACAACCAATACCACTCCTGCGCTTGACCCTCGAGCAGTAAATGGAAATTGGCGTATAGGTCCGGCGACGAGATATTGTGCTTCTTCCGCAGGGTGTCGACACGAAATAGGAACCGCTCGATCGGACTCGCTTTTGGACCACCATTGAATTTGAGGTGCCAGTCCCTTATCGCCTTCGTCGCGCCCCTTTCGGTTCGCGTGACTACCAAGTCATGTCCGCGCTCCGTGTTTGCCATCGTCAATCTGCGACTTGCGCCTGTATTCTGCACGCGTGCCGTTCCGTCCAATGCGTTCGCGCTATCGTCCTATCTCCTTATCCCGCGTTCCGCTTAAAACACCCAATCACCACGCGTTGGTGATGCGCGCTGACGCGCGCCTGCGTTTTCATACCGCGCTGTTGCGCGCTCACGCGCGCCTTCCACTTCCAGCTCCGATATTCTTCCCGCCAAACCTTTCATTTTCTTCTTGAGTGTCTGCACTAATCCATTGACCGCTTCCGTAGTCGAGCGACTCACTTCCAACTGATGTTGGACAAACATCAACTCAAATCGTTGCATGAAATCGTTGCCAAATGCGCTGGGTGGTACTGCCTTAGGACTGTCACCAGTATCTAGGATCTCCACTTCTCCATTCGAACCTGGCGACCTCGCGCCCGTTCCTACGTCGTCACTGTCTTCATCGTTGTTTCCGCCGCGTTGTTCTTCGCTTTGCTGTACGCTATCCGCATCGCGCCGCTCCTCGCTCTGCTGCTCTTTGTCGTTAGGCGCCATGTTCTGTGCCTCCATTGTTGTCAAATCAATCGCGTTGTGTGCGCCCAAAGCGATCTTCTTATCACTTCTAAGTCCCTGCTTTTTCCGTTGTCCAGGCATTTAGCGCGCTATAGTAAACAAAAAAAAAAATACCAACTCGACGCGCTTGTATCTAGCTGAAGTGCGAGCGCTCCACTTGAGTGCGCGTTGAATCGTTTCGTCCTTGCGCGACGACAGTACCGCGTATAAACATTAATATGACTAGCAGCAGCACTACTCGATGATCTTTGACCCTCGGATCACTGAGCGTATGGCCGGTGCCTAAAAACACCCGAAGCTGAAGCGTTCGACAGCGCCGCTATCAAGCGTCAGCCGTATGTGAATTGAAAAATTAAGTGTACGCAAAGTGACTTTTATTTCCGGATCGCCGAGAAATAACCGCAAAAGATTCGCGCACATACGCTACTAGTAATGACCGCGAATAGTTGATAGTTAAAAAAAATTGTGTATAAAGGTGTGCAAATATCCACCAATTCGTTTTTGTTAACGAAAACAAACAAAATTAGCTTCACCCCGTTGGAATGAACATGTACGTGGTTTTACAAACGTGTAAATGTTTCATAAACGTGTAGGTAAATGAAATTCAAAAATAAAATTGAAAAAGGAAAAATAAAAAAAAATCAAAGTGGTGACTTGTCCTTCGGATGCGGTTTCTGTCCACCCTAACGTCATTCGTCTATTTACGTCCCCCTCTAAAGTCATCCGATCCCCACAAACCCATAGATACTATTAGCTGGCTCCAATTTGTCCAACTAAGCTACCTACCAGCTTGTTTCCCCCCAACCGAATCCTACCATGCATACTATCGTCCGCTCTAACATTGGCAAAACGAGCTACGCATGGCCTCGATTCCCGGTGAATAAGGCTCCACACCTGCCACTATTGTGCAGCTCAAACTCAGCCAACACAAGCTGAAACAGGTCTAAACCCCGTTCACCACTCCCCCCACATCGATACTATTGATCAGCTTTATATGCAGCCAAGTCAAGCTACCGATGCTTCTAAATATTGAAAAAGAAAAAAAGAAAGTTGTGTACATTTGTAAGTAGCGAAAATTTATTTGTTAAATTTTAACAACCCCCTAAATCTGCATAAAAAATGATAAATTAAAAGTGCACGAGATATTCCCAGGCGTGTCCGAAAAAAAATATTTAATAAGGCTCCACTGCGGTGTTAGGCTGTGGGGCCCCACGTTGGGAGCCATTTTGTTACGTACTGGGGGAGAGATGTCAGAGGTTACGCGTGAAGACGCCTGATGGCCCCACTCTGTTACGTACGGGGTTGTCAGACACGCGAAGACTGCTATTGCTTACCATCCTCATGATGCATGCCCAAGATACCACGGTGGGTACGCTTGCGTTAAGCTCGAACTAGCTCGCCGGACTATGGGGTGGTTCTTGTGGTCCCGGTGCATGCCGTCCGCACCATACAAAAAAATTCGTACCCTAATTGTACTACCTGAGAATATCGCGCACTTACCCATTTACCATTTGGCCAGTGGTGTTATCTGGCCGGCCTTGTCTATACCCATACCCAACCATGGTCGACAGTGGCACTGATTTTTAGTCGACCCCAATATGCAGCTGATAAGCTACTTACGAATTCCCTTTACCCCTAACTGTCGTCATCATGTCTGTCCGTCTACACCCACACCCGAAGTAAATAGTCACCATTTACTGTCACTTAGCAATCCATAACCAACTGTTTATTACAAAATATTTAAATATATATATATATGGCCATTTGACCTAAACTATGCCTTTAAAGTTGGCTTAACATTACTTTTGGCCTATTCAAGCGGCCTGTATTGCTTAAATTTATTGTATATTTAATTATGCAAAATGTATCAGAAAAACAATATCACGAGATCTCACTTACTTACGCCAAAATCGGCGTGATCATTTCAAAACAAAAGTGTACTTGTAATAACGGCAAAAATGTATGTGCCTAGCCTTTCGACGACGTGAATCCGCATCAGTGGTTATCGCTCTACTTTTGTGCTTCTGGTTCAATATGCGTTTTCCACGCTAAAACCAATTTACTCTCGTGCATACATATCTATTATATATGAGCGCACTGTTTAAACACACTGATGCGCAGTCACCTCGTTGAAACTACTAAAGCAATTAAAACATAGGGGCAGGGGTCGTAAGGGATATGGTTATCAATAGACCACCAACCTAGCGTATATGCCTATCACCCTAACAAGACGTCTTGCACAGGCTTGGGTCACGCCAGGCTCAGCTACCTATTCACCCTACTACTCCCTTCCGCTATTATGCAAAAACAAACAAAAATTATTAATTATTACGCAAAAAAAATTGCTGTGAGATCACGCTGTCACAAGTTTGAGTAAACTAACTAAACCAAACTAAATAACTAATCTAAGTACCTATGTATGTATGTATGTATCAATATTTCATCGTTACATACAACAAACTCCGACCGACAAATGTCATGAGTTGCTATGCTTCTAAGCACTAAAACAAAATTATGTATTGGACAATAACGTTGTCGAGGGTCAAGAAGAACGCGGTTGTGTACGCATGTACGTATATATATACTATGGTTCACGCTAGCATTCGCTGCAGCTACCGAGATGTTTGAGCGTTCAGCAGAACCAGTCCGCCAGTGCGCGGAAACAACTGACCGCAAAGTTGACTGCGGGTGTTTGTATGAGTAACGCCAGATGCCGCGGACACGTTACAATAGGAGTTGCTATTTGCTTTAACGTTGACGTACGTCACGCAACTGACGTATTGGCGGACTGATTCTGTTTCCCGCTTTAGGCTTATAAGTGGCTCTGCTGAGCGAGTGGTTACAAACGAAATCCGGCCCTAAATAAACTACTCTAAATAATAATAATCAAAACAATATTTGTGTAAATTGGTCAATTGACCGTAAGTTGTTGTGAGCCACGCAACGCTTGCACATAGGTATGTACATATATTCCAGTCCGCACTCGCATTCACTGCGATGCTTCTTTTGCCAATTGTTCCGGCAGCGACGACGTGTCACCACCCACTGCTCAAAGGCCCTCTCGCTTATGCTGCTACTGAGCTGTTGTTATTGATAGCTCGCTCTGCACGAGCGAATGTGACCAAAGCAAAATCCGATGGACACTGATTTTCAACGCGCTACGTGGCACTATTCACTGCGCAACTACGCTCTCACTTATGTTGCTATTGAGCTGGTATTATTGATAGCTCGCTCTGCACGAGCGAGTGTACCCAAAACGAAGGCCACTGGAAATAGATTTCCACCCCGCTTGTGGTAATAGTCATTGCGGGCTCGTTCACTTAAAAACTAAAAACCTGTATAGGACTGTGCTGTAGGGTATTAATTCCAACACTGCCGGAAGATTTCAACGTGTGATCAACACCGCTGGAGTTTCAAGCTTGACAGTTGATTTTGGTTGTAACGTTGTGTTTGCTGCTGCGCTGCTTGTACTTCTTGCCGCTGCTGCGTTCAACGTTGTCAGCCGCCTTTGCAAACAAGTGCAATGTTTAATAAATAATTGTATTTGCGGAATGTTCCACTATCTGGATAAAATAACTGTATTAGCAACTCCTTCTGGCGCTTGTCTAGCGTTTCAGCTTACTTACCCCCGTGTTTTAGCTACGCAGCGTTGTGATTTTTAGGTTGCAGCACGTATGTGTATTCTTTTTGCTGGAAATAACTGATACAGCCGAAAATGAATACTCACGTCCGAAACTAGAGGAAGATCTTTTTATTTTTTCAGCTATAAATGGCTTTTACAAAGCTGCGATGAATACTCACATCAGTAAAATGTAATTTTTCAGAGAGCTGGTGTTTTTTCGTCCACGTTCTTGAAGTTGTTGGTTAGAAAGGAAGCGGAAATGCCGAATTTGGCATGTCGACCGTGCTAATGTCAAAACGATGTCGAATGTCAAATCGAGTGCATTCAGTGCGTTTACGCGCAGGGTCGCATTAGCTGATTAAAATATCGTTCGCCTATAAGGTGACCGCAACATGGTAGGACCCCCCATGATACTCTACATCTCTTCAATTGTTCATCTGAACCTACTCTTCTAACCCCTCTGTCCCTCTGGACAAACCCTGTTGAAACTGCACGTTTCCTTTGACTCCCCTTAGAAGAGCTTGATGAAGATCTTCGGAATGATCATACACTCTATAAAGGGCAATGCATTGTTAACAACAACAACAACAAGATTAGAACACCTACAGAATGTATGGGATTTGCAAAAGTATTAAGTTATTTCGCTCCACACGCATTTTCTGAAAGAATGGGGATAAAAAATAAGATCTGTAAAAAAAGCTGGCCATATGTAGTAAAAAAATTCCATGAAAATTTGACCTAAAGGCTAAAGATGCACTAAAAAATTGTATATGTATTTATTGGCTAATATCTCTCTTTTATTTAGATTCCAGTCAGTAGTAAATGGCCCATATAAATGTTGTTGCGAGTGTCCTTTCAAGGACTTTTAATAAGTCAAAGCTAATTTTTTATTTTTTTTGTAATGGTCAAATAAAATATCTGCAAAATGATGGATTAGATAAGTTTGGTGAGATATTAACCACAGTTTAATATTAGCATGGTGGGTGGCGTAAAACTGAGAAAAAACTGTTTTTAAATTTCTAAAAACATACAATATGGGATAGTTCAGGGGTCAAAGTTCTAATTTTCTTTCTCCAAATGCATTTTCTGAAAGTTTGGGGATAAAAGACAAGATCTGTAAAAAAATCTAGCCATCTGTAGAAAAAAAAATCCAAGGAGTTTTAACCTAAAGGCTAAAAATGCACTAAGAAATTTGATAAATCTTTATTGGCTTATATGTCGTAAAACAGTAATTTTAAGAGAAATAATGACATAATTGGATTGGAGTCAGGAGTAAATTGGCCATTTAAATGTAGTACATCCAAGTGTCCTTTCAAGGACTTTAATAAGTCAAAGTTATTTTTTTTTTTTTTTTTTTTAATGGTCAAATAAAACACTTTTGTAGGGATTGACCACAGTTTTATATTATTATGGAATTTAATTTTTTTTTTCAGATTTGCAATGCTGGGGAGTGGAATGGGGTGTGGTTGCTGTGTGACCTTGCCCAATCCCGACTCTTGCGTCCTCGTTCGTACACTCTGGGCAACGTGAGCCTAGATACGGCAGAAAGAGAGGGAGCCCCGGTGGGGCCACACTGACATACATGGTTTAAGGACTCACGGAGGTCTTTTGCGCAAGGTGCGGCTGCAAGCGGGCGTCTGTCTTGAAGCAAGCGGCTCGCTATATAAATGTGTAAATATTTTCCAAAAAACCCGAAACGGGTTGTGCGCTGGGTTTGGGACCCGCCACGTAAAAAACCTTATTCCAATGAAAATAAAAACACCAAGGCCTCGGATGAGAACCCCGTTTAATGTTGACGACCCGGCAAAAGGAATTATGGATTACGAGAAGGATATTAGGGCATGTACGTGGAATGTCCGGACCGTTTCTAGCGAGCGTACCGCTGCCCGACTGGTTGATGTCGTCGTGAACGCAAAGGCTGACATCACCGTCCTGCAGGAAATGCGATGGACGGGGCAAAGGAAAGACGACCATCGGTCCTTGTGACGTATACTGCAGTGGCCAAATACGCGGCAAAGCGCATGGTGTAGGATTTGTGGTGGGAAAGAGACTTCGCCGCCAAGTACTAGCGTTCACTCCTGTGGACGAGCGTCTCGCTGCGATCCGCATCAAGGCGAGGTTTTTCAACATAACATTTATCTGCGCCTATGCGTCGACTGAGGAGACGAACGACGCAGAGAAGGACTCCTTCTACGATAAAGTTGAACAGACCTATGATCGCTGCCCCCAGCATGATATCAAAATCGTGCTCGGCGACTTTAATACCAAGGTGGGCAAGGAAGCAGTCTTTGGTCCTACAGTTGGAAAATTCAGTCTCCACGATATAACATCCCCCAACGGCTCTAGGTTGATTGACTTCGCCGCTGCTCGCAATATGGTCATCAGTAGTACCAGGTTCCAGCATAACCGAATACACCAAGCCACCTGGCTGTCCCCTGATCAAAGAACAAGAAACCAGATTGATCATGTCATGATCGACGGCAGACACAGCTCCACCGTTCTAGACGTGCGTACCCTACGCGGTCCCATTATCGACTCGGACCATTATCTTGTTGCAGCCAAGATACGCACACGCCTCTGTGCAGCGAAGAAAGTGCGCACAGTAACGGAAGGAAAGTTTGACGTCGCGAAGCTGCGCACGACACAGACAGCTGATAATTTCTCCACTCGACTCTCACACCTGCTATCGGAGAGCAATCCTCGACTTAACGATGTAACCGAACAATGGAAGCATATCTCTCATTCAATACGTACCCCCGCTGAGGCCACTATAGGGTTTCAGCGAGCCCGCAAGAACAACTGGTACGATGAGGAATGCAGGGAGACGTTGCGAACGGGCGCAACCCGCAGTGTATGGCAACGCTATCGTGAGGCGAAGAAGGAAGAGAGGCGCCTTTTCAGAAAAAAGAAACGTGTGGCTGAAAGGTGTGAGTGTGAGAAGCTTGAGATGCGGGCTGACAGAACGATGCCCGAAAATTCTATGAAAAGATCCGGTGGATGACGGAAGGTTTGAAGACCGGGGCAAGTTCCTGTAAGGACAATAATGGCGACCTGGTAACTGACGTACAAAATGTACTTAAATTATGGAGGTAGCACTTCTCCTCACTGCTAAATTGCGAGGGAGACGTTGAACCCGATACCACAATTCCTGACGATGGAAAGGTCGTCCCACCACCTTACTATGAGGAAGTGAGGATAGCTATATCCTGCCTCAAAAACAACAAAGCGCCTGGAAAATACGGACTCCCCGCCGAGCTGTTCAAACACGGAGGCGAAGAGTTGGTAAAAAGCATGCATCAGCTCTTATACAGAATATGGTCAGACGAAAGCATGCCTCCAGATTGGAATTTAAGTGTGCTCTGCCCAATCCACAAGAAAGGCGACCCCGCTAACCGCACCAACGTCTTCTTAATATCCCATATAAGGTTCTTTCTAGCGTATAGTGTGAAAGACTGAAGCCTATCGTAGACAAACTGATTGGACCTTATCAGTGTGGCTTTACACCTGGTAAGTCTACCATCGACCAGATTTTCACGATACGTCAAATCCGCCGTGGTGTTGCGATTAAGTGTTCGGCTTTCTACACCAAGTCGTGGCGGTTCGATGCCCGGCAAAAGTAACATCAAAAATTATTTAGAAAAAGAATTTTTCTAAACGGTGTCGCCCCTCGGCAGTAGTTTGGCAAACTCGCCGGGTGTATTTCTGCCATGAGAAGCTTCTCAGCGAAAAATTCATTTGCTTTGCAAGTGCCGTTCGGAGTCGGTCCCGCCAACTTGTAGGAAAAACTCCAAAAGCAACACACCGCAAGTTGGAAAGAGAAGCTCGGCTAAAAATCTCGTTAGAAGTTATGATAACCTGTTGGTATATCGCCGCCATTAGTTTTAAATAGTCAAATCCTGGAGAAGACCCATTTTAAAAGAATCGATACACACCACCTCTTTGTCGGTTTAAAGCCGCTTTTGACAGCGCAAAAAGGAGTTGCCTGTATACCGCCATGTCTGAATTGGTCTTCCCTGCAAAGCTTATACGGCGTTGCCAAATGACGCTGAGCAATACCAACAGCTTCGTCAGAATCGGGAAGGACCTCTCTGAGCGATTTGAAACCAAACGATGCTGGAGAAGATAATTCGAGCAGCAGAGCTAAACCGCAATGGCACAATCTTCTACAAGAGCGTGCAATTGCTGGCGTATGCCGATGATATTGATATCATTGGCCTTAACAACCGCGCCGTAAGCACTGCCTTCTCTGGGCTAGATAAAGAAGTGAAAAAAGTGGGTCTTGCGGTGATCGAGGACAAGACGAAATATCTGCTGTCATCAAAAAAGAATCGGCGCACCTGCGCCTTGGCAGCCAAGTCACCGTAGATGGATACAAGTTTGAAATGGTGAGAGACTTCGTCTATTTGGGAACCAGCATTAACACCGAAAACAATTTCAGTCTAGAAATACAATGGATAATCACTCTTGCCAACAAGTGTTACTTTGGACTAAGTAAGCAATTGAGAAGTAAAGTCCTCTCTCGACAAACAAAGATCACGCTCTATAAGTCTCTCATCATACCAGTCCTGATGTACGGCTCGGAATCATAGACAGTGTCAAGAAAAGATAAGATGGCCCTTGCAGTATTTGAGAGAAAAGTTCTCCGGAAGATTTATGGTCCTTCCCGTGATGCCAAAGGCGAGTATCGGAGGAAATTTAACGAAGAGCTGTACTAGCTTTACGCAGACCTGACCATAGTTCAGGGGATTAAAGCCGAAAGGCTCCGCTGGCTGGGTCAAGTTATGCGAATGGAAAAAGAAGCTCCAGCACAGAAAGTTTTCCTATCGACACCCGAATTCGGCAGCAGAGGAAGGGGGAGGCCTTGAATGAGATGGAAACAACAGGTGGAGGATGACTTGAACTCCCTTGGGGTTTCCAATTGGCGTCAGTTATCGCTAAAAAGAAATGACTGGCATGATTTGATAAAAAAAAAAAAAAAAAAAAAAAAAACTAATGGCGGCGATATACCAACAGGTTATCATAACCTCTAACGAGTTTTTAGCCGAGCTTCTCTTTCCAACTTGTGGCGTGTTGCTTTTTGAGTTTTCTACAAGTTGGCGGGACCTACAGTTTTTTGCCGACTCCGAACGGCACTTGCAAAGCAAATGAATTTTTTGCTGAGAAGCTTCTCATGGCAGAAATACACCCGGAGAGTTTGCCAAACCACTGCCGAGGGGCGGCCCCGTTTAGAAAAATTATTTTTCTAAATAATTTTCGATGTTACTTTTGCCGGGCATCGAACCGCCACGACTTGGTGTAGAAGGCCGAACACTTAACCGCTACACCACGGCGGCCGCATGATTTGATACGAAACCGCCAAAATCGCCTAAGCGGTTAAGCGTCATTATGATGCAAGCCAAGATTAGATTAGAATGCTGGGGAGGTCTAAAACTGAGTAAACAAAAATTATAGATTATTTAAAAGAAAACTCTTCGAAAGAAAATGTTTAATATTGTTATAGACTTCAAACCGTTTTATATTATTATTTAATTTGTTTCTTTAATTAGTATTAACCATTTTAGTTTAAAATAGCATATAAAATTAGAATCTATGCCCCTGAATTATCTCATTCTGTATGTTTTTAGAAATCTAAAAACAGTTTTTACTTAGTTTTACGCCAACCAACCATTGCAAAAATGTCAATAAAGTTAAAATGCAATGCTAAAAATAAACTGTGGTTAATATCCGACCAAACGGTGTATAACTTATCCAATCCACTATTATGGAAGTATTTTATTTGACCATTACAAAAAAATAAAAACGTAAACATTAACTTAGATTTATTAAAAGTCCTTGAAAGGGCACTCGCAGGTGCAACATTTATACGTGCCGTTCGGAGTCGGAAAAAAACTGTAGGTCCCACCAACTTGTAGGAAAACTCAAAAGCAACACACCACAAGTTGGAAAGAAAAGCTCGGCTAAAAATCTCGTTAGAGGTTATGATAACCTGTTGGTATATCCCCGCCATTAGTTTATTTTTATTTTTTTTATCCCCATTCTTTCAGAAATTGCGTGTGGAGCGAAGAAAATAAAAACTTCCCTGAAGGAAAGATTGGTCCAATCACTCAAACATACCACCCTAGGTATAGTAGCTTTGTATCTATACCAAGGATTGTCCAAAAAATGTGTGCAACGTAAATTAAAGTAGGCGAATTGTACGAAAAGTGGTCCGATTGTAATGCAACGCAGGTGAATTGTACTAAAAGTACCCCGAATGTAATGCACAAAATGTGAGTTTTTCCTCGTGCTCCAAGTACCGTTTGGCCTAAAATTGGTTACAATGTAATGCAGTAGGGGACAATTGGTCCGTGCCTAGGACGTTCAATGTTAAACGTAAATAGAATTTTACAGGTGATTGGAGCAAATTTTGGACTACTTACAAACCTCTACAGTGTAGTTTGTGGTGTAGACTAAGTCTACTCCGAATTCCTACAGGGTTGACTTCAAACCACCATCTTAGCTAAAATGTATTGAATTTCAATTCTGAGATAGGGCGTTCTTCATCCAAATTCTGAAATAATTTACTCTGGACAAATATTTTGATTTTTTTTACTTAATTCAAATATATTCGAAAGTGTTTCAAGGCATATTCGAGAATTTTTGGAGCCCGTAACTGGTAGAACTATTAATGTTAACTTCTTCTACCTATTTAAAAAGAGAAGTTGTAGCAAATATTTCCAAAGCTAATTTTTTCAAGTTCTTTCACAATAGGGGAAATAAAATATTGTCGAGTTTTATTCGCCAGGAAAAAGTTGCCTGATATAATCGAATAAAACCAATTTTAAAGTATTTTATAACAAAATCGTGCTCATTACCCCACACATACTCTATACATGAACCACTTAAAGTTTTATAAGGATTATAACACTGTAAACCCAGTTAAATTACCAAATTGTCAACAAAACCGTCACAGACGATGTTAAAATTTCGATATAAAAAAATACCCCAATTTTGGAGAATCCATGTATATGCCTGGCACCGAATTTCAAAGACTGTGACATTCTTTTTACTGTTCATATGCCTAATATATCATATGCACATATGTATATATGAACATTAGAGTAGTTCAAAAATTTTTTTTTTGGAAAATCTAAAGCGCTAACCGGAAATATGGTTCCTTGTGACAAAAAAAGAGGCTGGAATTTATTTTTTTTAAGGTGCTTTAGAGGTCGCGCTACTCGTTTTTATAAAAAAATTACATGCTTGCAAATTTAATTTTATTTTAACATGTTTAAGTGCAGTAAAAATTTGGGTTTTTGTGTGTAGTTAATCTGTTTTCATTGACGAATATTCTTGCAATTCAATAGCATTCTTGGATGAGTAGAAAGGGTTTAACTCCTGAAAGCATGTTTTGAAATTGAAAACAGTGCAACTAAAACGCCTATACTGACCCCATTGCGCATTGGTTTTTTGGATATATTTCGCATCTTGAAGGTTTATGACATCGCTGATTATGAATCCGATGTCAATTTTTTTAAATTCAAAATGGCGGGTTCAATATGGCGGTGATTTTTTTGAACATTTATTGGATTTTATTGAAACTTGGTAGTCGGGGGTTTATGCGTTGTCTGATTACGAATCCGATATCGGTTTTTTTAAATTCAAAATGGTGGATCCAATATGCATTTTTGAAAACTAGTTCGACTGTGTGAAACTCTTCACTGATGGATATGACATCGATTTATATGAACTAGTATCGCTCGTGATCTAAAATTCGACCAATAAAAACTTTAGAGGATCGTGGGGTCGCTAGCCCCGCACCCCCATCCTTAAATTTCGGAGACGCCCCTGAAAATATACCGTCAGTTTTTTCAATTTCCTTTCCATCAGTGCATATTTCATTCCAATCGAACGTTTTATTTTTTATTTTACAAAGTCTAATGTACATGTGTCGTTGTATGCAATGCCGCGTTTTTGCTTTTTATAAGGAAACATGAAAATATTCAAGAACTTTGTTATTTGTAACGGACTCCTCGGGTAAAAGATCTATATTTAGTAATTTTTTCTGCGCAATTTTTATTTTTTTACATGTTTTGGTAAACCGAGCATTAAATTATATCATTTCATTCTACCCAATTATATCACTTTAGCCATTTTCGATACCGAATTTTGTGCATTTGGGTGAGTTCCAAATGTTTCGTACTTGTATAGTTTGCCAAATTCCATCGTCCTACCGTAATCAGTTTGAAAGTTACGATCAGTGGAATTTTTAAAAATGCCCCCGTTAAAAGTGGGCGGTGCCACCCCCACTTTAAAAAATTTATCCAAAAATCGTAACAGAATGACCAGGGGGATTTATTTACCAAATTATATAATTTTAGCCATTTCATCTACCGAGATGTGTCAATTTATGTGATTTTCGAAATTTTCATCATCAGACTTTGCTAATTTTCAAAAGCAGCCTACCGCCAGAAAGTAACCTGTATACCAAATTTCATTCAAATATCTCAATTTTTACTCTAGTTATCGTATGCACGGACGGACAGATGGACGGACTTGCCTTAATCAACTCCTCTTTTCAACCTAAAAACTTTCGTATATTGAACCCTATATCTATCTCGATTATTTTGTGCCGTTACGTAGTTCTCTTTTGGACGCAAAAAAAAAAATTACTCGAGAACAAATAGTTACTTTTTTAAATACGCTTAGAAAGCGTTTTTGGTTTTGTTATAGAAAAATTCTTTAGTAAGCAATATTTGAAATGAACTGAAAATTCTAGTGGATTAGCTATTATTAGATTATTAGATAGTAATAAAAGGTCATCATTTATTTACAAAACCATCACAAATACAAAATGTTAAGCCTCTTTTTTGTGAGCGAAACCATAAATAGGTGGTAGGTAGATATAGAATAACGGCAGTGATTAGGGTGTTGGCGCCTAAGCATGTACACACATACATACATCTAAATATACAAAGTTAAGCATTCAGACAAGAAGCCTATGTATCCTTTACTGGCTTCGGCAGCAAAGAAGGCGACAGCTAAGTTTCTTTCATAGTGTATTAAACTAAATAGCATTAGGTAAGAAGTAGACGACACGCAAAGAGCACTCAGCATTCAGGTTATAGAATGGTGATTTCTTTAACATAATATTTGTGGGTGTAAATGTAAAATGTAATGTCCTTTCTACAGGAATGAAACAAAAGCACACAAAACGAAAAGAAAGAAAATTTAAAAAACACTGCTCTTTGGAGAAAATTTATAACACTCTAACTCAAAAACATCATAAATCTTGGCCACTTCCAATTAAACTGAAATGTTTGCTTGATGCGTAACAAAATTTACAACTTGCTGCACGTCTTAAATTTCGACGTACTTAAGTCGGAGAGGTAGTTACTGCAAGTGCACTTGATTAACTGAATTCATTTTTTTTGCTTCAGTTTTGTCTCCGTGGTCTAGTTTCTGAATACTTCCAGATATAGTATTGCTGCTTATAAGTAAATAGTACACTTAAATACCTTATATTTTTCTCCACTTTTCGTTGATATATGACCCGAATTACCCCCAATTTAAACTTAGTAGCTTATGCAACACTAGGTAGGTCAAACTGTTAATACTTTAATCCACAACAGCATTATAGTTCTACAGCCGGATTCTAAATAAATTTTCACTTTGCTGGTTTTCTCACTCTCATATAACTTGTGAGCAAAAATCTATGAAAAGATAAAACGGCTCCTCGAAACGATTTGGTGATAAATAAGTTGCAATTGCCCTGATAAAAATCACACACGGTGTAAAGTTTCGGAAAGGTTAAAGCTTCAACTTTAAGAATATTTAAACAAATTGTAAAAATTATGAGAAAATTCTTTAAAAAAAAATATAACTTGTCCATTCAAAATGTTTAAGAAAATTAAAAAAAATTGCAACCTCTAAGGTTAACTTTTTATGGTGCAAAGAAAAAAAACAGAATTAAATTTTAATTCGGCCACCCCAACGTATATATGTACATACATATGTATGCCCAATTAAAGATGCAGAAAGGGCAATAAATTGTAAAATTCAAATTTGGATTGATTAAAAAATAGGCATGAATTTACATATATTCTTATGTTACTTGTTTTGGTGGATGTAGGAATTCTGGTTTTTATTTTAAATTAATAATCACAACTCTATTTTTAACAGGAAATGTGGTCTGATGTTGATGTGCTGAATATTCGTGAACCATTTTAAAAACACGATTCATCGCTAGTCTAGCATTTTTATCAGCAATTCATTCATGCGATACAATTATATAAATGGCAATAAGCGTCGAATTTATCCTATGCTATGTTCCCACTAAATCTGATCCTTCAAATTTTCAAACATCAACCACACTGAAATAAAAAGGTTGAAAGTGCACATTGAAAGTAACATATCAAAACCACTTTCAAAGCGATTATGGTAATACTGTAAATATTACAGTATTTACTGTAAAATTGACAGTAAAACATGTGATTTTTGGAAAATATCAATTAATGATAAGAGTCCACTTTCAAATTTACAGTAAATCATGTCAATATGATAGTGTCCACTTTAAAATTTACAGTAATTCATGTGAATATGATAATATATTCGAAGAATGATAGGGGGTCACTTTCAAAATTGATATTACCCACCGCTATACCACGGTGGCCTCCAAACACAAATACTGATTTTTCAAAAAAATTATAAACTTAAAACGATTGCCTAGTTTAATATTGGTCAATAGATTATAGCATGTATTGCCACAAGTTATATGAGACTTTTTCTGGTTCTCCTATCACTATCGATGTACTTGAAAAATAGTTATTCTGCCACTTTTACTAACTAGTAAAGACAACCGACTTTTTCATCCGACATCATCAGAGAAATTCGAGCGCGTTCTATTTTAACGGGCGGGCAAAGTTTGTTTACTTTCGGGTGAAATCTGATGAAATCGGGGGGCTCATTGAAAACAAATGTGTGTGGATGTGTATTTGCCGCCAGACGGCCAAAGTCGGCCGCAGTGAGAACGTAGCCTTACAAGCAATTTTGAAGTGATACAAAATTAACACATCCAGCATTTTCGTGAATGCAGTCTTAATACAGACATTTGGAAACATATGAATTTGCAAAAATATTCAGGGCAACACAATAAAAAATGAAAGACTACTTTTTTTTAAATTTAATACCAAATAGTATTATTTTAAGACAGTGAAGAAGTTTGGAACTTAAATTAAATTTGGACTAATGGTTTTAAAATATTACCAAAATAATACTAAATCGCTCTCTCTCTCTATCAATTTTGGCAATTATGGACTAATTTAATTAAAATATTACCAAAATAATACTATTTCTCTCAATTAAACGGAAAATGGTATTAATTTAATACTTTTCGGCGTTGTTATATATAAACACCAAATTGGTATTAAATTTAGACTTTTCTTTTTACTGTGTAGTTACCCTCATGCATATTAGCATTCGTGTATATTTGTAGAAGTAATGCTTAAGCGGAAAGTGCATAACCAGAAATGAAATCGACAGAATATACTGGCTTGCTTGTTTTAAATATTTAATTTCA
The DNA here is from genome assembly GCA_964058755.1 of Campiglossa producta. Classification (NCBI taxonomy): domain Eukaryota; kingdom Metazoa; phylum Arthropoda; class Insecta; order Diptera; family Tephritidae; genus Campiglossa; species Campiglossa producta. The sequence goes on from CAXKVI010000002.1 coordinate 60,293,840, forward strand.
GATCCATATATAAGGCGGCTATTATGCTACATAGTGTACTTAGGCCACCCATTAAATCGATGAAATGACTATACAAGTGATGTTGACAAATAGTTTAGATTTTGTTGAGTCTTTAAAAACTGCTTTTGGGTACGGCCGCCGCGGCAGACTGTGAGCTCAATTCCCACTCGATAATACATATTTATTGAAGAGGAGCTCGGCCTTAATCTTATTGGAGGTATATCGCTTCCAAGTATTGATAGAAACTTTTAATCGTAATTTTCTTTGAACTTTTGTTGTAGGTCATATGTAAAAATTTCACATCATCCTTTGAATAGCAAAAAGTACTTAGATTCGATGGTTTTTACAAAATCAAAAGGAACGAAAATCGATTATACAAGGCGAATAGCTTCCCGAGCTGTAGTCACACTGATTAAAGAGCGACTCATAAAAATGTTCGACAGCACCACTATAACTGTGAGTGGACGATACGAACACATAAAATTGACCTTAACAGTCCTGCGTGGTGGTGCGTGGTCAGGTGTCGAACGTGCACTGAATACGTTAACGAAATGAAAAAGGAATCTATTTGCTTTCCGTATAATAGGATTTTGAAATTTACGAACCGAAGTTTGTATGTGCATTTGCATAGGAATACTCTAAACGCAAAACGTGAATGTTCACATTATTTCCGGTCGATTACACGCTCATGCTACCGTCTATTTTCCATTCTCTTTGCTAGACTCGAATTGTGGTCGCTTTTTCGCTGGTGCATTCAAGTGAATTCATCAATTTGTGGTTACTGCTAATGCGTTTAATTGCACTGTGACAATGAGCGACAAATCTAGCAAAACACTTTTTGAAGCAACTAGGCATATTAGCTAAAAATTTATCTCTTTTGACATTCGTTCCTCTGTATCGTGAAGATGGAATTAGAATCAAATGGGCTATAGCTTGGTCTCTTGACTATACGATCTTTTGACAGGCATACAAAACACTTGATATAAAGTTCCTAATATCTTTGGAAATAAAAATTCAGAATCAACTTTTTGTAGCAATATTTCTTATTTCTCGCGACTTTGAGATACTCGTATAAAATAATTATTTAGAAATCTGAAGCGCATACTTTTGATCTTAAAGTCCGCTATATCTATGTAGCGTTAATCTGTATAAGTTATTATCGCTTACAGAATCGAACTGATGAAGAAAAAGCTATTGATGTCTTTAAGACGAAGCTGCATTATCCAATAGCTTTATATTTAAGAAATAGTTCGTGGTAATTGAAGTTAAATTTTTGCTAACTTTAGCTACATATTTTGCCTATAACTTTTAAATGTGTAGTCTTGAGTAGTTGTGATTTTATATGAAAATATTGAAAGAAATATAAGGCAGTAAAAATTATACTTCATAAATGCTAATTAGATGTGTGCCCGAGCGTGCTAAAGCTTTTAACTATAAAAAAAAAGATAGTTTGGAATATGTTATATCGTTCCCTGCACAATTTGTTTGCCCATATTTGCTCCTCTTCATGTAAACCTGATTTAATGACGAAAAGTCACTTCAAATTTTCATAAAAGTGAAAAAACATTTTTTTGTGTTAACGATTTTTATTCATTTTTTGTATTGTTAAGACACTTCATAAGTGCCACAGTGTAACAGTGAGCCAGGTAGCGTAAACAAAACGAGTAAACATGATTTTTATCGTCGTACACCCTTCTGGGTAGGCGGCCTTCGGCCGCGCTTATAAAAAAAAACCCTGGGCTACGCCATGCCAAGTTTGGGTGTGTGCCAAAACTACCGCCACGTTGAAGTCCTTCTGCGTAGTACACCCTTTTGCCCACTACATGTCAAACTACATGGATTTTGGGCCGCTGAACACGAATTCGTAGTCAGAATTCAAAAGTTACCTCTGGTTTTTTTCTAACCTCAAAAAACTACCGTTTTTCGAGTTTTAGAGAAATAGCACCAAGTCACGAGCTCAATCTCGTATCTCTTAATATAAAAATTATCTTAAATGTTGGTCGCTCAACACCCAACATATATTGAAACGTTATTTGTAACTTAAAGTAATTAATTCTAACCTAAAACGCTCAAAACCGACCAAAAATACCGTGAAATGTTGTTTCTAAATGGTGCAGACTTGAAACTTAGACAGAAAAATGCACTAAATAACATTAGCTAACTTTTGAATTCTGACTACGGATTCGTGTTCAGCGACCCAAAATCCATATAGTTTGACCTGTCTCCTCCGTAGAACATTCCACTTTTTTTTCTCTGGGGCTGTGTTATTTGACAATTTGTTTCAAAATAGGTTTGTTTATTGAGCTGCTCTAGCTTACGTCAGGTTGAGATATTTCACAAAATTGTGTTTAATGAACACTTTTCTTGCTCTAGGTTGCTCTATCTTTTGTTTCATGAGTACGCTCAAAACAAAGCTAGAGTAATCCAAATCACAAATTTCTGCTCTGGCTTTTTTTGTGGAGTGAGTTAGAGCAGCGAAGCAATTGTCAGTCAAGAAAAAACAAATTTTTAAAAACTTAAAAAAAACTAGCTTGCAAGAAAAGCAACATTTTAGTAAACGTGTAATTGCATTCATTTTGAGGATTTAAATAAAACAATCAAATAAATAGAAACTATCGAGATTCAAGTGTTTCATGGCATTTCTGCTCTGAGTTGCTCTATTTCTATTTTGACAGCTGCCCTTCTCTGCTCTGCTCTAACCTGCTCTGAACCTTTTTTTGTTCAGTAAACAGACCTAATATGGTTAAAAATTTTAATTTTTTAATTTTCAATATCATTTGAATTGAAAAATATGAAATCGCATGCAATGCAGTAAAATATGTTCATTAAGCGTTCGGTTCATCATTCGCAATGGCTGATGGTCGCTAATCCCTGGGTAGTCGATTTGCTATTATTGTTCCACATTCACAATAGTGCACCTAATAAACCTTACAGATGCTTGAGTAAAATAAAGAACAAGTCAAGCTCATGAACGAAACGGCTATGTATGTACTTGATGCTTGAGTAAAATTAAGAACAAGTCATGTTCATGAACGAAACGGCTATGTATGTACTTTTGGCGCATTTATTTAGAGAGGATAAATGAAAACAAACTACTAATTTGATTTTACATTTGTGTTTATATATATGTATATCCAAGAAAGGTGCCTCTAGGGTAGACCGATTTCGACAATTTTTATGCAGCCAATAACTCGAATGCTCCAAGTTTCATGAAATTATCTTGCTTTTTTGAGCTGAAAATAAAATGTCAATTTTTTTTTTTCAAAAAATGTATGGAGCCGAAGCACTGTGTGGCATCTCTAGCCATTGCGTATCAAAGCACGCCCACACCCTTTTCATAGATTACTGTCGTCAATTTCACCTGATGTTTATCTCAACCGGGCGTCTTTCCTTCTTCTGCTGCCGAGTCATATCTTAATCAGCATTGTGGTCATTCGATTTCAGTAGAGTCCATTTTATGAAATGATATTTTCTAAACTTAAACTCACGCGTCATCTGGTGGGTTATCTAGGTTAGGTTAGGTTCAGGTGACTGCCGCAGAGGCACACTTAGGCCAGTTTTGAAAGGCCCGTTGTGATACCACCAACACAAGGAAAGTCAGTCCCGGGACCCAGCCAAATGGAAAATCCCTGAGTTGTTGGGATTTTCCACATAGCAGAATCCCGGGACTGACACTCCTAAACCGACACCGTTACTCCTCCTCGAACCACTTAGATGACTTTATGAAGGCCATCAAGTCCTTTATGTCTAGTTCCGCGATCTGGCTTAGGCTATCCAGGAACGGAGCTCCCAAAAAGCGTGTTCTCGCGCCGCTTAAAGCCGGACAGTTGCAGATGAGGTGTTCCACTGTTTCCTCCTCCTCATCATCTTTGCAACTCCTGCAGCATCGTCGGTAGGGCACACTTAGCCTTTCTGCATGCCTACCAATGAGGCAGTGACCGGTTAATACCCCTATCAATATGCAGATTTCCCTCCTAGTTAGGGCATAAATGCGTCTTGACCTTTTAAGATCCCATTTTGGCCAGGTTTGTTTCGATATCCGACACCCTGGGGATTGCAGCCATCTTTCGTTGGCTTGACGGAGTGTGTGCTCCTTCAGCATTAGTTTGCATGTGGCAAACGGCATACCTAAGCGCTCTTTATCCTGAAGAACCTGCTTGGTCGTGCCCTGCCTGGCAAGCTCGTCTGCCTTACAGTTTCCCTCAATGCCCCTATGTCCCGGGACCCATATGAGGTTTACGCGGTTCTGTTGGGCCATCTCCTGAAGAGATCGACGACAGCTGAGCCTCAGTTCAGAGTTGAACGTGTATGAGCCAAGGGATTTGATGGCCGCTTGGCTATCGCTGAAAATAGCGATATCTTCTCCGATAACACGTTTGCTTAACCAGGCCGCGGCGTCCAGGATTGCCGAGACTTCCGCCTGGAAGACGCTACAATGATCAGGTAGTCTGAAGGAGAGCTCAAGATCCAAATCCCTTGAATAAACCCCTCCTCCAACTCTGCCGTCCAACTTCGACCCGTCGGTGTATATGGAAGTGCCACTATTTGTTTCGGGACACCAATCCGTCCTCTCCCAGTCTTCTCTGCTGGGAATGTTTATTTTGAAACAGCTATCGCCGATTGTAGTGGTCGCACAACGATCTGTGCTTAGAGGGAGAAAGCTGTAAGATTCCAGAATACTGGAGTGTCCAATAGTACCCGCACCCCAACTGGAGGTTTCTCTTAGGCGCAGAGCTGATGCCGCTGCTGACCGAAACCCTTTCAGATCAAGTGGCAAAATGCCCAGAATGACATGGAGGGCTTCGTTGGGCGTTGTCCTTAGCGCACCGCTTATACAGATCATATTGGATCTATGGACTTTCCGCAACAGATTCAGGTATGTTGCCTTGCTCAGCGCAGGCCACCATACGACGACTCCATATAGCATGATTGGACGAATGATGGCCGTGTAGATCCAACTGCATACTCTAGGGCTGAGCCCCCATTTTTTGCCAATGGCTCTTTTGCATGTGTAAAGCGCGATGCAAGCTTTCTTCTGGCGCTGAAGAACATTCTCCTTCCAATTCAGTTTCCTGTCCAGAACTATGCCTAGAAACGTGGCCTTATCCGACAAGCCCAGGCGCGTGCCATCTAGTTCTGGTAGGCTTAGTGGCGGTATTTTGTACCGGTTGGTGAAGAGGACAAGTTCCACTTTCCCTGGGTTGATACTAAGTCCGCAGCGAGAGGACCACGTCGAAACTTCTCGCAGTGCTACTTGCATCAGGTCACACAGAGTTTGTGGGAACTTGCCTCTGAATGCAATAGCTAAATCGTCTGCGTATGCCACTATCTTCCCGCCCCCCAGCTTGTGTCACGTAGCAACGAGTTGACTGTGAGGTTCCATAAAAGCGGGGAAAGAACACCACCCTGGGGTGTTCCCCTTGTGACATAGCGTGATAACTCAACCGTACCAAGTGAAGAAGCTATTTTCCTTCCAATTAAAAGTTGGTCAATTAAACCAGTTAGAGGTCTATCTACGCCCAGATTAGTTAGAGCGGAGTTGATAGCCTCCGGGCTTATATTGTTGAAAGCCCCTCAATGTCTAGGAAGGCCACGAGACAGTAGTCCTTTTCACACAGCGATTTCTCAATGACAGATACTAGGCTGTGCAGAGCGGTTTCTGTTGATTTACCCTTGGTGTATGCATGCTGATAGCTAGAGATTAGGTTGCTATCAATAGTCGTTGAGAGGTAGTCGCTTAGTATCCTCTCAAAGGTTTTGAGTGCAAAGGACGAGAGACTGATCGGTCTGTAGTCTTTTGGCTCGTAGTGGGATGCCTTCCCAGCCTTAGGGATAAACACTACCGTGGCGCTTCTCCAGGAGCCCGGTATGTGGTTGAGAGCCAGGCAGGCTGTGAAGAGAAATACCAGCCATTTAGCTGATGTCTCCAACGTGTTTATAAGTTGCGCGGGGATAATCCCGTCCGGCCCGGCAGCCTTATACGGTTCAAAGCTCTTAACTGCCCACCTTACCCTTTCCTCAGTGATGGGTATTTTTACTGCCAGGTTTGTTGCAGGTACTAGTGGTGCGTCATGCAGATTCCCCGGAAAATGTGTGTTCAAGAGCAGCTCAAGGGTTTCCTCTTCCGTACTGGTCCAGGATCCGTCAGTTTTTCGCAAATAGCTGATGGCTGTTTGACTTTTCGAGAGGACTCGTCTAAGTCTCGCTGTGTCGTCGACCTTTTCGACGCCAGTGCAGAAATTTCTCCACGAAGTTCTCTTCGCCTGTCTCAGAGCTTTTTTGTAGCCCCTAAGTTTAGCTTTATATTCGTGCCAATGAGGCTCAGAGCCGAGGCTCTTGGCCTTGTTAAATTGTTTCCGGCATGATTTGCGGAACGAGTCCAAATCGTAGGACCACCAATGTGGCCTGTGTTTACCGCGTGGTTTTGGCACTGGACAAGCCTGTCCTAGAGCATTTGAGAGCGCCGATGTAAATGTAGTAACAAGATCCTCCAGCTCCTCTACTGATGAGGGGGCTTGTGAGGGCAGTACTGGGAGGTCTCTGTCTTATATTTCATTGTGTAACTGCCAATTTGTGTTACGTGGATTGCGCTTCATGATTGGTTGTTCTACAATAAAGTCTAAAACCATCTCTATGTAACGGTGTTCGGAGAATGAATGTTCTTCCAGAACCCGCCATTTTCTGACCCACCCATAAGCGCCTTCACTACAGATAGTGAGGTCTATGACCTCCCTACGGGTCTTAGTGATAAAAGTAGGCTCATTACCCACGTTGCAAATTACCAGGTTGGTTGTTAAGAGGTAATCAAACAGAGACTCGCCCCTGGCATTGATATCGGAACTCCCCCATTGGACATGGTGAGCATTAGCGTCCGCTCCAATAATAAGATTACCCGTGCAGAAATTTGACACCAGGTCTTTCACCTCCGTTTGTGGTGGGGGTTCTTCGGCATCGTAGGGCATATAGACCGACGCCACCGTCAGGCGGGTGCTGTCGACCGTTAGACTGATAGCGGTAATATCGCCATTGGTGTAGTTAGGTAGGAGAAAGGAGTTCAACTCAGACTTGACCAAAATACACGTTCGGACTTTGCTCTCCTCGCTGGCTCGAATGAGCTTGAAGCCCTTAGTCCCCAATCCGCAGATTCTCGAGCTATTGGCCCAGGGTTCTTGGATGAGGACCACATCCACGTCGCCTTTAGAAAGACGACTACTTAAAGCAGCCGAAGCCACTTTAGATTTGTGCAAATTAATCTGAAGCACCACCAACATGAGAGCGCACAGACTTCCCTGCCGTCCCCATGTCATCGAGGTTTACCCCATCCCGGAGGTTGCCTATCAACGACGAGTTGTTCCGATTACCTGCCCGATATGGCGTTGCAGGAGTCCTGCTGCCTGTAGCGTTATATGTTAATCGCTCATCGTTGGCTGCTACCACCGTGACGTCGAGGACTTCCTCGTCCTGTAGGCTGTCCTCCATCTCCGAGTTGTTCACAGCAATATCGGCAAGGGACGTGGCGGATAACATGCTTTCCGCATCGGAATCCTCCGCTTCCTCTTCTGGTAATTCGTTTTCCGGTTCCCCCAGAGCAGCCGAGAAGGCAGCGCGCTGAGCATCACCACGATATACGTGGATAACGATCTGGCCTACGCTGTAGTGTACTAGGCCATTGCACCTTTTGAGGGGCTCGATTGACTCTTTATTCATGGTGAACACCACCTGTCTGTCGGGCCCCACCGCATCCCCGACTAGATTGACACTCATGCGTTGGGAGGGACGGATTCATTAGCCGTAGCATCCCGAGAATTCTGTCGGGTTCGTCAGGGATGGCCGGAATCCACGCCCTTGCCCTTGGACGAGCTGGAATGTCCTTCCAGTCGACGACCTCTATCTTTGCGCCCTTGTAGACTTCACCCAGTTTAGCAGCTGCTGCCTTATACAGTGCTACGGTTTTTGCATCCTCGCATGGGAGTAATTTGATCTGACCCTGGTGCCAGCCCACATCCGTTACTCGCGCCGAACTACCCGGAAACTCCGGAGCAACGTTAAGAAGAATGTTGCCGAGTTCATTTCGCACGTAACGCCACCGGTCCTTGGGGATGGCCAGACGGTCATTGCCTCGGTCAAGGACGCCTATAAGGTACCTGTCCTTGGTTACCTCAGCAAAGCTTAGTTTGCCCGCTCCAGAGGTATTCTGATGCCGCTTGGGAGGGGGATTTAACTCCAGGTCCGATCTCTGGCGCTTGAAAGGGTTAACTTTTAACCTCTTTGGCATGTAAGATTTTTGGAAATCCGGTATCACAGCTTTCGCTAGCTCTACCGATTTACTGGAATTTGGCGACAGCGACTCCTGCGGTACCCCTTCATACCTCTTCAGGATCCTTGCAGCCAATCTTTTCTCGTGGTATGTGAAGCGGCGGGGAGATGTCTCCCGGGAGTGCGGACCCGTAGTTGCCATCGCGGTCGCTCCCCTTGCCGAAATCTCAGTTGCAGCTTCCTTCCCCTTCGAAACTCCGAGGCCATGTCGTAAAACCGCTGCCACAGACGTAAAGATACTGGTTTTCATATCAGAGGTTGATGGGAGTTTAGCATCCGCCGTTGTCCGCTTAGCAGCGTTGGCAACCGCACTGGTGCTAGCTCCCATCAAGTCAATCTTACTCGATAGAGGGTTGGTTGACCGACTCGTAGTTGCCATCGCTGTCGATCCCCCCCTTGATTGTGGAACGGAGGTTGTCCTCCGGCGTTGTTGTTGCTTTCTCGCCTGCTCCTCCATAGCTCTCCTTTGCTGAGGAGTGAAATTTGGCGTTGTTTGTTGTTTGTGTTTTGGGTTTTTCGTTTTTATTTGCGTTATTTGAGTTCATCTTGTTCGTACGACCCATCGCCGGACAAGGCCAGCTTAGGGTCAAGGGAAGAGTAGGGGAAGATGTGTCGTCCGCCGCGGCAGAGCCCCGTACCGCGGTAAGGCCATGCTTACTCTCTGAGGCGACCCGGTATCAGAGAGGCTCCGTTCAAATACAGCCACGATTTGCCTCCCGGCTGCAAACGTCCAATGGGCACGTGGTCGCATAACACCCTGGATTGGGAGGGGAAGATCTTTGTCGTCGCGCCAGAGAGGCTAGGCTGCTCTCGTGATGAAGTACCGTACGGAGCTATGATCACAAGGGCAGCGTAGCCCTGTGGCTATCGACTTAAGCCCTCGTACCGCGGCAAGGTATCTACCCTTCACGAGGGGGTGGGTTATCTAAAGAAAACTAAAAAAAATTGAGGGTTATCTAAAGAAAACTAAAAAAATTGAGTTCTAAATACTAGTTTAAAAAATGTAATGACTTGGACGTCATCTTCCTAAAAAAATATAGCTTATGCTGAGACTAAGGACTAAACTCTCGCAGTTTAACAGGCATCAATTCATAGTGTTTTAGCCAAGCTTGGAGACTATCAAAGGTAAAAATTCGCTTGGTTTCTAGTAAACGATTGAAAATTCTTAAACGAAATACGCGCTCACCAATTTAGCTTACGCAGCTTTGTGTTTTTACAAATAAAGAAGGGCAAATTCATAAGTGAGAAAAGGGCATGATTAACGCAACAACTGAAGTTTAAACTCGATACGTACTACATACATACATGTCATTGATACCGCCAACTCTCTGCTTTTCATAGAGCCATTCATATCAGTTACAGGGCGTTACCTTAAAATCAACGCTGAAATAAAAGCGGGTATGTAAATGCTTGAGTTTGAGTGACATCCGTGGCGTTAAAAGTAATGGCAGAACAAATCGAAAGTCATGTGTCAGCTGCAACAGACATTGAGGGCATCAAAGACCCTCTACCGCACTAACATCTTTGGTATACAAGTAGATGTGTACGCAGGTACGTTCCTTACAAGTAATTTATATGAATTTACATACGATATCGGCTCAAAAAGCAGGTAAGGGATATGTGTGTATATATGCAGATATGCAATGGTGGCATTGAAGTGCGCGTAATTAATGTATTCCATTCTCGCCTTACACGTACCCACAGACAGATTGCGCCAACACTGGACTGCAGTACGACATGTCGTATAAGTAACATTGGGGCGTACCTATTCACATCCACATGTGTGTGCTCATATGAGTGTGCGTAATTTATGAGCTGTTTTATATGCCAGAGCCACCAACAAAGTATCCACCAACAATACCAGCAAAGCAATTTGTCGCAGCAAACATATGTTCATGGTTGCAACAAGAAATCGCGCATGAAGGCAGCCCTCCTATCGCGTGGCAGGTACTCAACGGATTTTTTTTTTTGTTTGAAGAAATTACCTTTCATTGTGTGCATGTATGGACTGACTTTGTAGTATTACAATACTTTGCATATTCTTTCACACTTTTGTGATTTGATTAATTACTTATTTGAAAGCTGTTTCTTCTAAGTCAATCTCATTACCGGCAATGTCATTAAACACTTTGAATGGTAAACTTTTTAAGTCTTAATAGTGTTCATCAGCAAACAATAATGTGCGGTGTAAATATGTTCATAAATGAGTTAATATCTCATTTGCAATGTTTTGCAAATAAATGCTTTGTTGCATTCCTGTGTAAGCAATTGCTTGCCAATAAAATAATTTATTAATTAGTGCAATTGTTATAATGCAAATAATTTCATTTATGCTGGATATCTGTATTCGCATAACACATACATATCTGCAATCTTAATATACATACGTATATGGTCGTGTATGAAAATCACGGACTAAAAGTGACATTTAAGATAAACTTTCAGGAATCAAGGAAGAAAATAATTACGATTCGTTGTCGTAAAGCAAAATCATTTCAACTCCTAAAATGGTTTGGACAATTTTAAACTCTCGGTAGCGTTTTTCAAGCCTCTGATAATAACTAATTCCTTGGAAATGTTGTATTTTTATCTGCAAATTTTCAAAGTACTTCTTACTTCACACTCAAAAAAGAGTTTCCTTATTTCAAGGAAAATTTCCCTTATTTGGCTCCAAAGACATGGCTTCCTTAACATAAGTAACATTTTCCTTAATTTAATGACTTTTTTCCTTATGTTAAGACTTTTTTGCTCAATTTAAGGAAAAAAAGTTTTTAAATTAAGGAAAATGTTATTTATGTTAAGGAAGCCATGTCTTTGGAGCTAAATAAGGGAAATTTTCCTTGAAATAAGGAAACTCTTTTACTCTCACTCTGGGGTATTAAGAGGCGCGTATCGGTATCAAAAATCTGATTCTGCATTACTGGTTCCAAAGGAAATATACAAATGTTGGGGAGCTCCTGGTTCTATCTATAAAGAGATAGGATCTGCTGAAATAAATTACGTACTACGCTCCATCAAAAAGACGAAATGATTAAAACTTTTTGCGAATTTAAAGAAGGAAGCGCATGAGACCAAACGAGTGTCAGCACAATGGTCTAGCAGGCCTTAGTGAGCCAATCTAACCTTATGCTATCGACTATTTGACAACCTTAACGCAAAGCCTTATGGTATAACAATAATTTCCTTTATGGTCAAAAATTCGATTCTGCTAAGTAAAATTCGCTGATTTCGAGCAAAGAAAGCGCTGGCATGTTCAAGTTACTACGTCGTTGAGTTACTGCCTTACTATCTGACACTTTTACTCTACGAGAACCTTAGCCTAAGGCTACTGTTTGCGTGAGAAAATCATTAGGAAACAGTTGGGAGATATTCGTGTTGTTTGAAAATTTTGTTTACGAAGGTCCGCCCAAATGCGATGCTTTCATCACCCATAATGAACAAACAATTTAGGAATTTTCCTCACGAAGTTGGCAGTACATAATATCTTTTATCAACTTTTCGATTCTTCTTTAAATTAGCTTACGACACTTAGCTTTTATCTGTCCCTAAATGTTTGATTTTATGCTTCTGACCATTGCAGGTAGTAAGCCTTCACTCCAGTGTTTGAAGTACTATAAATAACATCTATGTTATCAGTCAAACAATTATGAAGATTTATAAATATTTGAATACTAAAATAAACGACAAATAAACTTCAGATTTCTCTGCCTTTCGCTGAACAATTGTTTACCCCTTTTTACTAAACAGTTTATTATTTTCCTATTTTCTTCAAATACGTTTCACTTTTACTCCCAGTTTGAATTCTCCGAGATGTGCCCTCATTGTGCAGATTCACCCACCTCCATAGCCTAAAACGGCTCAACCTCCTTCGAAAATATTTACAAGTTTTTCATTTTAGTTTGAGATGGTAAGACTTTCGCGATCGTACTTATAATTCTCCACGAGGGTCAATGGAAACTAATTATGGAATTATTCTGTCATGCAACTCAAAATACTTTTCGCGGCGATAACCAACAACAACCTCTAAAGAGATATTTATGCAAAGCTTCTCATTCCATTTGTGGTGTGCTGCTTTTTTGATTTTTTCCTACACTGAGAGAAAAGCCTTGAATGTTGTGCCAATATCACTATTGATAGCGACGAGTTTGATGCAACATTCATTTAGAATGAGCAACTGATCAAATATTATTTGCTTCCAATGAAAAGTCACATGACATGTCAACCATTTCGATATGATGCAACGGCATGTCAATATCTATGGCCGTAATATGAATTTCTATTGTGCTTTATCCATATCGTTACCCTAATATAGAAAGGCCCTAACTCATATTTTCTTAGCTCGAAAATTTACTCGAAAATACTGAATTTAAAATAAACCATAGCAACAATGGCTTGTTCGAAAATACAAATATCAATGCCTGTAATATTTATCTACGATATAGCATACTGCTAAGATTTTAGTGAAGCTGCGTTCAGAAGTTATTAATAAAAATCCATCAGCAACTTGATTGAAAATAAAAAATGAGTTAGGGCCTTTCTATATTAGTGTAACGATATATATATTTACTGCATAGTAATAATGGTAGAGACAGCGTATTAATATATATGGGCGAAATGTAAATTTTTCAGGGACGCATGATCATATTAGTTCAACAATTTTTACTATGGATTACCTAACAATATTACAACTTGTTGGAACGTTTTTGGGATTCAAAATTTGATTAAATTGTTATGATTGGAAATATTTCTAAAAATTTTATAATATGCCGTAGCCGAATGGTAGAACACTGGGCTAACATGCCAGAGGAGCGGGTTTCGAATTTTACTGAAACCAGATGTCAAATTTTATAAAATTTTGTTTTTTAAACTATTTAGAATTTATCAATAGTTTATATGGATACCACTTCAATAGTGATTTATCAAAAATGTATTGATGGAATATCGATATTCATTGGTGGGACAGGATTATCAATTTTTATTCAATGTGGTATCAATAACTATGGATGTTCGATCCATAGATTTCCCTCCGTGTACAAATTGGCGGTACCTTCAATTTATTGCCGACTCCGAACGCAGCTGCAAAGCAGAAGCATTTTTGTTTAGAAGCTTTTTACGGCAGAAATACACTCGGAGAGTTGGCCAAACCAATGCCGAGGAGCGACACCGTTCAGAAAAACTTTTTTCTAAATCATTTTTGTTGTTGCTTTTACTGGGATGCGATTCCCGCCCACGCCAAGTACAGGCCGAGCACACTACCGCTACACTATTCTACTATTATTTGATATCTCTTATGAAATTTAATTCCGACCTCTTATAATGGTATACATTCAGATATATGTAATTTGCACATACGCATCAAAAATAATTTTAATATTTGAATATTTTTTTTTTTTTTTAATTAAAAATGTGATTTTCAATGTCCTAGGTCACATCTGAGACAAACTTAAAGCTGTCAAAAGCCCATAAACATACACAAACCCACACAGAAGAGTAATATATACGTACAAACATATGCATGTTCGGAAATAAAATTTAGAGGTCACGGAAAGCTTAAAAAGTTTCAAACTTAGCCATGAACAAACATTTTGATTTCTACTGCATTATTACTGTTTAAGTATGTCCTTCTTCACTTCGTCTTATGACTCACGACATATCCCGCCTCACCAACGCTAAACTTTGAACAACTTTCCGCTTCTTTAAATTTGCATGGAAATGAAATGGAAAATGTTTGAAAATTTCCTGCATCGAAAAATAAAGTTTTAGTAGAATTCGCATTGCCTTATTCAAATTTTTTTTTGTTTTCAAGCTAAGCTTGTCTTTTCTCCCAGCCACAGCTCATTGGAAGAGTAATAAAAAATCAGTAGAGTCGACTAAATTGAAGTTCAATCAGTGAACTCCAAGTTTGATTACATAAAGGTTTGTTCAAAGCAGTGGCAGGTTGATGGTGAAGCACGCAACATGGCGCATAGTATGAAACCTTCTACCAAGCCTAACTAGACTGAAGGCAGTACGCCGTCGGGGCATAATGAAAAAATTAAACAAAAACCAAGAGCAAGAAAGGTGAAGTGAAGGAAATGAAAAAAAACGTAAAGTTATTTTAGGCAGCGGAAATTGTTAAATGAATGGAATCGTATTTGAGATATTAAGAAAAAAATTGGTTGCACAAGAAAAGGTATTTCCTTCGAGGGATGGCAACATTACGTAAGTAGAAGTTATTGATGTATAAAAAATTGAACGGAAAGCTGCAAGTCATATTTGAAATACTGTCATATTAACCAATTCCTTTTGGTGCTGACTGTAGATAGGGGCTACGGTATTGCCATGTACGAAAATTTGTGCAAGGGAAATATATTACTTATCGTTGTTGCCATTACACAATTTAATATACTTCCAGATCAGAAATACGTTCAAAGGAAAAATTATACTCTTGCATACCTCTCATGTCGGTATTTACATAATAATTTGCACATAAATATGTATGTATATTGAAGAGAAATTTGTATTCTTCATAGTAACAATAAAAGAATTGGCAATAACAGCAATAAAAAACACAACCTTCACTCATGGGTATACCCTACTGCGAATCACTAAACTAGTCTTAAAAATGCTAGTTTGCAACTAGAAGCCTCAGCCTGAGCTCCAACTAGTTTGGAATAGATAAAAATTGTCCTCAAGCTTTGGCGAATGCTACAGTGTACCTAATAACTTTTTGTTTTGTTTTGTTAGTCCGTGATATGACTTCTACCATCTTGATGTTACTTTTTATGCTTATTTTAGATTATTACTAGCAGATGCAAACGACTTTGTCTGCGTAACTAACATAAATAGACCATTATACTTCTTTTTTAAATATCTCGTCACCTAGGCGGTTCATTTTTTGCAGCTGAGTTGTTGATTTTATATCAAACATACGTGCCAAATACAACCATAATATATAAATATGGATTTTGTACATATAGCACCATCTAGATAATAATATGTACTATGGCAAGAGGACGCACCAAAGGAATATACCAGCAAAGTTTTGCGAAAATTCTTTTAGTAGTTTTTGAGCCCTCCCAACAAACATTTAGGCTTGAGTTACGTTAGATCTCAAGTTGATAGCTAAGGGGCTTCTCAAACATCAAGCGTTATTTCTCAACACCGAAGCAACTTGAGAATGATAGCATTCTCAACAAAAAGTGCATTTTTTATATGAAAAAAAAAATGCTGTTTCTCAAGTCAAAAAAGGGATGGTTCTCAACTTGTACTCAAATGGTATTCTCTAATTGGATTGATTTTTATAATTTAATACACCATGAATTACTTAGCTGACATACAATTTTTATTTACATAAATTTTAGTCTAAGGTCTTCAAATTTAATTCGAATATGAAAACTATAAAGTTATCAAAATATCTCAGAGCTAGAGAATACTTGGATAATGATGTTGGATATCAACTTGAAGACTACAAAGTTATCAAAATATTTCTAAGTTGGAGAAAAGTTTGGAGAAATGTGTTGGATATCAACTTGAGAACCGTCCTTGCACTGAAACAACAAACACATTGAAGAATTTGAATTGATACATTAGATAACCAGTCTAATTTGTAGTGGAAAACTATTCTAGAATGATTAGAAAAATAATGCAAATTCAATTCACATTAGAATCCCATTAAAGGATGACATTAGAACTCGATTAGAGAACTATGATTTAACAATTATGTTGAATTTTGTTTGAGAACGATATGTTTCTCCACTGTTTCTCGAGTCGTCGTCTACGTTATAGATATAGGGAATGGGCTAGTTCTCTAATCTACCTCCAGTCGAAATCTAACTTTAGTGTTTTTGGACCCATATGCTGTTTCGCTACACGAGGAAATACACTTGCCTGATGTGCTGGGTTTTGGCCCCAAACTAGTTTTGAGGTGGTTAGTTGGCTTGACTATAGGTTATATGATTACGTCTGCGATAGACCCCTGCATGAATGGATTCAAACTTTGAGTACAAAAGAGTACAGTAAATTTTAATTTTCCATTTGAAGAACCAAAAAACTCAGCCTTGAATATTTTATATTTTGAATATTCACTTTGCCTAAAATTTTCAAAATTAAAAAAAAAAGAATATGAATGAATGAATGAAAATAATTTTATTCATTCTGATTCAAAATAAATATATTGGCTACACAGCTTACAATTTTACATATTTTTTTTTATAAAGGTGTAGAGTATTAGTAATTTTGGCTTTATAGAACATAAATGGGTGTATTTTATTTGTAATTGTAGAGTTTTGAGTTTTGTTAGGGTTAGAAATACATCTGGCTAAAAGTTCTTGGTTAAGTTGGCTGCAATAAATACCACTGCTTTTGGTTTTCAATCCTGAAATATTTCAGAAAAATTCTTGAAAAAACCCTAGTAAAAGTATTTATTATAATCTGTATACAAGTATGGGAATATACAAATATGGATATCGTCGGTGATTATGCAAAACCACTCATCGGGCATCTAAGAGACCGCGTAAACGACGTTTGTGATAAACACTTTTATAACCCTTGTAATTAAGACTTGTTCCTTTATTCTCAAGAAAACTACATTTGCGTTGGAACAGTCATTAAAAGAATCGATCTTGATCGGAGTTGTCTTAAAATTTTATAATTTGTAGCTGCAAAACCGCCAAACTTAAATATCGCATACACCGTTTTGAAAATGCCCGTTACGTCGCTTTGCAGAATCACCGACGATATGTTTTTTTAACAGAAAAATTAACAACTTTTGTACAGACTGGACTAAGTCCATTTTAAAGATATATGTATGAAATGCCCATATAGCGTTCAAATTTACAATCCAACATTCAATTCTACAAACTTTCACAGAAATGATTGTTGGGATATCTTCATAGACTTAAAAAAAAATGTTAAAATATGAATTCAATTTCGTTTGAAATTTTTTGAATATTCAAAGTAGAAATTTATTTCAAACAGCCAGATATTCGAATTCAAAGCAAAGCAAAGCCAATTTAATTCAATTCAAATTCAATATGAATGATTCATTTGCCGTTTTGGATGGAGTCATGCAGAGGTCTAGTGTAGAGTATTAGTAATTTTGGCTTTATAGGACATATGTAAATGGGTGCATATTTTTGTAATTATAGATTTTTGAGTTTTGTGAGAGTTAGAAATACATCTGGCTACAAGTTCTTGCTAAGTTGACTGCAATAAATACCACTGCATTTGTTTTTCAATCCTGAAATATTTCTGAAAAATTCAATTCTTGAAAAAACCGTAGCAAAAGTATTTATTATAATCTGTATACAAATATCGGATAATACAAATATGGATTTCGTCGGTGATTATGCAAAACCACTCATCTGACATCTAAGAGACCGCGTAAACGTCGTTTGTGAAAAACACTTCTATATCCCTTGCAATTAATACTTGTTCATTTATTCTCAAGAAAACTACTTTTGCGTTGAAAATTAATTGAAAGAATCCATCTTGATAGGAGTTGTCTTAAAATTCTATCATTTGTAGCTGCAATACCGCCAAACTGAAGTATCGCATACACCGTTTTGAAAAAGCCCGTTACGTCGTTTTGCAGAAAACTCAACTACTTTTTGACCTGGACTTAAGTTCATTTTGAGATGTATGTATGAAATGCCCATGTAGCGTTCAATTTTGCAATCCAACATTCAATTCTAAAAACTTTCAAAGAAATGATTGTTGCCATGGGATATCTGCATAGATTTAAAAAAGTCAGAATATGAATTCAATTCAAGATTTATAAATAAAGGTTGAGTCGTTGTGGTTGAAATACCCTCAACTGAATGTGAAATAACACAAAATGTAGCAAAATTTTAAGGTTTGGTTTATTACCACTCAGAAAGAAGTCAAGTTTTGTCTTATTGCTCAAATATAGTGTTTCATTTCAGACAGGATCGCAAGGGGCTCATATGAAACCTGTTTAAGCCGTTGGGGCCAAGCCGCGCATGACCCGCTGCGACCGGTCCCCGCGATCCGGCACATGCCCCGCGCCGCGGCGCGCAGCGCCTGGTCGTCGCGAAAGGGCGGACGGGCCGCGCCCCCTCCCCCCCGGTATTTTTATATAACATCTTTTGTCCCTTTTAACTTCAAACGCAATACTTGACATTTTTTGTTAACTTTGTGACAATCTATATTTAATTTAAATTTGATTTAACAAAAATTTTGAAACAATTTATAAACACAACAACAATTCACGAAATAAGCATAGTTATGTTAAGTTTAGTAAAATATAGAGAAGGCATCATTAACAACTGCTCGGCAAATCGGACAAATTATTTCTGTATTTCCTTCCTCAGCATTCTCTTTCATTTGATGAAAACAGTCATTGCAAACTATAAAATGTTTGCATGGAACAAACAAAAGTTGCATATAATATACAAAGGATATAACTTTGTTGATGTTCGTCTACAGGTACAGTTTCGGATATTTCTTCATCACCCGAATCATCACTATCAGAGGTGTGGATTTCATTTAAAAAATCTTTTGAAACCATAGCCGAGTTCATATTTGAGAATTGAAGCAGAATTTCCTTTATGTTAATTTTTTTATTTCTTAATTGTTGTAGACGGTCTTTAATAAATTTTTCACGATTTATAAATGCGCTTTTCCTTCATCTTGTTATCAAAGTTAATCCAGTAATGGATTTGTTGTACTCAACACACTTCACTTCATCTAAGCCGCAAAGCATGTCCAAAAATTTCCATGTTTCGGAACTGAGATATTTAATAGGCTATGAAAACTTTCAGCCATATTACTTGATCTAATTGGTTCTCTTAACTCTACCTTTATCTACTTTTTGTATAACACTTGTTTTAATACATAATGGCCAGTTGAGAGTAACAAAGAATGTATCTACAATGTATGTATGTATGCTTATATATTACTGGACTTATGCTGCAGCGGTAAATCTACATATTTATACGACAAATGTGCGGTGCGAACACAAAAAAAGTCAGTGATGCGTTCATGTCCACTTTTTTGCCTTATTGCTCAAACGTGGGGAAAAAATTTGACTTATTTCTCAAAGTGATGCAATAACACAAATTTGTGTTATTTCACATTCAGATGAGCAATAACACAAATTTGATTTATTGCCGTTTGGGGTATTTATGAAATAAATAAAAGTATAAAAAAAGAGAATCTGAATTGAAGGGAATGGGTAAAAGGAAAATAAAGGAATGGTAAGGTAAGGAAAGGAAAAGAGAGAAAAATCAAAGGCAAGTAATGGTAGGGAAAGAAAAGGAATGGAAAAGGAAGGGAAAGAAAGGAAAGGTAATGAAAGTAGAGGAATAAAAAATGAAGGAAAATAGAGAAAGATAAAAAAGGGAAGAAAGGAAAAAGAAACGAAATAAAAGGTAGGAAAGAGGAAGGTATGGAAAAGAAATAAAGATAAAGGAAAGAAAACAAGAAAGGAAGTCTAAGTTCGGGTGAACCGAACTTTATATACCCAGCGGTAATTTTCGGAACGGGATAACAAAGATATAGGCCCTAGGAGGATTTACCTAAAGTGAAAAGTGGGCGACGCCACACCTACTTTTAAAAATTTATCAAAAAATCATAATAGAATGACTAGGAGGTTCATCCTACCAAACTATATCATTTTAGCCATTTCCGTTACCGAAGTATGTCAATTTATGTGATTTTCGAAATTTTCGATATCGAAAGTGGGCGTGATTGGAGAGCGATTTTTTCCAGTTTCATCAGGTATACTCCCAACGATACTAGTATGCTTTGTGTCAAATATCATCGTTCTACCCTAATCAGTTTAAAAATTACGACCAGTCGAATTTTCAAAAATGTCCCCTTAAAAGTTTGTAAAAAAAACATTATATTATAACCAGGGGGATTCACCTATAAAATTATATCATTTTAGCCATTTCCGTTACCGAATTATGTCAATTTATATGATTTTCGAAATTTTCGATATCGAAAGTGGGCGTGGTTGGAGGGCGATTTTATCCAATTTCATCAGGTATACTCCCAACGATACTAGTATGCTTTGTGCCAATTTCCATCATTCTATCGTAATCCGTTTAAAAGTTACGCCCAGTCGTATTTTCAAAAATGCCCCCCTTAAAAGTGAGCGGTGCCACGCCCACTATAAAAATTTGTTGGAAAACTTTATTTTTGAAGAATGACCAGGGGGGTTCATCTATAAAATTATATCATTTTAGCAATTTCAGCTGCCGAGATATGCCAATTTGTGTGATTTTCGAAATTTTCGATATCGAAAGTGGGCGTGGTTGTAGGGCGATTTTTATCCAATTTCATCAGGTATACTCCCAAAGATACTAGTATGCTTTGTGCCAAATTCCATCATTCTATCGTAATCAGTTTAACAGTTACGCCCAGTCGAATTTTTAAAAATGGCCCCCTTAAAAGTGGGCGGTGCCACGCCCACTATAAAAAACTTTTGGAGAAATCATAAAGGAATGACCGGGGGGGTTCATCTATAAAATTATATAATTTTAGCCATTTCAGCTGCCGAGATATACCAATTTGTGTGATTTTCGAAATTTTCGATATCGAAAAAGGGGGCGTGGTTATCATCCGATTTCGCCCATTTTCAATAGCAACCTACCTTGGCCAGAAAGTAACTTGTATACAAAATTTCATGCCAATATCTCAATTTTTACTCAAGTTATCGTGTACACGGACGGACAGACGGACGGACATGCCTAAATCAACTCCTCTTTTAATCCTAAGAACTTTCATATACGCTGGGTATAAATATAGGAAAGGAAGGGAATGAAAAGGGAAAAAATAATTAAAGGAAATGAATGGAAAAAAGTAAAACAAAAGGAGTTACGAAAAGGAGAAGAAAGAAAGTCAGGAAACGCATGGAAAGGAAATTACAGGAAAGGAAAGGAAAAGAAAGCTAAGAAAAAAGGAATGTAATGGAAAATAAAAGTAAGAACAAAAAGAAAACAAAATAAAAGAAAATAAATAAAATGAAGGCAAACGAAACAAAACTAAAGCAAAGGATATGAAACGAAACGAAAGGAAAGGCAAGAAAAAAAATAAAAAGGATGAAAAAGAAAGGAAAAGACAAGACAAAAAAGAAAAGAAAGGAAAGAAAAAATAATAATAAAGTGAAATGAAAAGATTGAAAAGGAAGGGAAAGGAAAAGAAACGAAAGGAAAGTAAAGCAAATAAAACCAAAGGAAAGAAAAGAAAGGCAAATTAAACCAAAGGAAAGGAAAGAAAGACGAATAAAAACGACCTAAAATAAATAGTTATAAACATTGAAACTATATTACTGAATGGCGTTAAGAGGGAGAAAAAGGCAAAAGAAGAGGAACGTATAGAAACGGAAAATATACAAAATAAGGAAAAGTAAGGAAATCTTAAGAAATAGCAAAAAAAGTGATAGTTAAGGATACAGAACTTCAATAAGGTAAGGAAAAAAATAAGGGTTTGTGGTTGAATTTCAAACACTGAGCAAACTCTAGTTTAATTAAAAGGGCATAATTATAACCAATTACAATTTTTAATTATAGATATATATGCATTTCCCAAGTTTTATGTTGTTTGGTTGTTAGTTATTTTTAACTTGAAGAATTACTGACTTATATATATTATAAGTATAAAGTCATATTAAGATCAAACCTTCGCTGAGTGCAAAGATAAATGATGAAATCTATTGAATTTTGTCATCCCAATCCATATTGGTATCCACTGAAAGCTGTTCATGAGTGATGTAATGACTGATGTGATTAATTCCAATATCTCAGGTGGTTTAGGAGATAGTTCCTAATATGTGAGCGGACGATTCTGCATGGGCAGATGCATTCAATTATTATAAGGACTTGTCACCCGAAAAAACCAACCCGAGAGAACAGCCTGAGGAAAAAAGGATTTTAGGTAGTCTTATACTTGAAAATGCCTCCAAAATAGCTAATCAACACTTTAAAATTTAAAACAAAACCAGAACAGGAATCCCTAAGCCAGCAGAACGTACTTGACGTTGTATTTAAATAAGTATTTTACATTGTATTTTGCAATATCAACATGGCCAATTTCTGGGAATTGTTATTTTACGAAATGGCAAACAATCAAATAGTGAATCTAGGAGTAAACTGCGAAACTCAGAACTTGAAAAAGAGCAATGAAAGCACAGTGGGGAGCATACAAAAACAATTCAAGTTGTACAATATAAAGGAGCTCTTAAAACTAAAAGACAAATAAATTGAACTAATAGAGCCGTTAAGAATAAGGCATTGTTGTATTTGTATGTTTGCTTTTTAACTTTACGAGTTATTTTCTTTCTTCCTTCTTGCCACATCTGTATGAAAAGAAATTATAAATGGGAATCCATTGCAGAATCCAAGGAATGCTAAACACACATACATGCATACATATATGTGTAAACAAGCTCCCACACACTCTCACTTTTTTGACCTAAAAGTAAAACAAAATCGTTTCTTACTTGCTGGCTCTAAGGAATTTCGCGCTTGATTGACTTTTCACGCCGCTAAACTTGAGCTTGATTCGTCCGCAAACGAATAGGGAGCAGAGGATGGCAATTGAAGCAGATATCGGTAATTTTTCGGGTGTATGTATGTAGAAAACGTCGTATGTATGTATGTATGTATGTAGGGCTTAAGTCGATAGCCACAGGGCTACGCTGCCCTTGTGATCATAGCTCCGTACGGCACTTCATCACGAGAGCAGCCTAGCCTCTCTGGCGTGACGATAAAGATCTTCCCCCTCCCAATCCAGGGTGTTATGCGACCACGTGCCCATTGGACGTTTGCAGCCGGGAGGCAAATCGTGGCTGTATTTGAACGGAGCCTCTCTGATACCGGGATGCCTCAGAGAGTAAGCATGGCCTTACCGCGGTACGGGGCTCTGCCGCGGCGGACGACACATTTTCCCCTACTCTTCCCTTGACCCTAAGCTGGCCTTGTCCGGCGATGGGTCGTACGAACAACCCTTTCAAGCCCCAGAGATCGGACCTGGAGTTAAATCCCCCTCCCAAGCGGCATCAGAATACCTCTGGAGCGGGAAAACTAAGCTTTGCTGAAGTAACCAAGGACAGGATCCTTATAGGCGTCCTTGACCGAGGCAATGACCGTCTGGCCATCCCCAAGGACCGGTGGCGTTACGTGCGAAATGAACTCGGCAACATTCTTCTCAACGTTGCTCCGGAGTTTCCGGGTAGTTCGGCGCGAGTAACGGATGCGGGTTGGCACCAGGGTCAGATCAAATTACTCGCATGCGAGGATGCAAAAACCGTAGCACTGTATAAGGCAGCAGCTGCTAAACTGGGGGAAGTCTACAAGGGCGCAAAGATACAGGTCGTCGACTGGAAGGACATTCCAGCTCGTCCAAGGGCAAGGGCGTGGATTCCGGCCATCCCTGACGAACCCGACAGAATTCTCGGGATGCTACGGCTTCACCATGAATAAAGAGTCAATCGAGCCCCTCAAAAGGTGCAATGGCCTAGTACACTACAGCGTAGGCCAGATCGTTATCCACGTATATCGTGGTGATGCTCAGCGCGCTGCCTTCTCGGCTGCTCTGGGGGAACCGGAAAACGAATTACCAGAAGAGGAAGCGGAGGATTCCGATGCGGAAAGCATGTTATCCGCCACGTCCCTTGCCGATATTGCTGTGAACAACTCGGAGATGGAGGACAGCCTACAGGACGAGGAAGTCCTCGACGTCACGGTGGTAGCAGCCAACGATGAGCGATTAACATATAACCCTACAGGCAGCAGGACTCCTGCAACGCCATATCGGGCAGGTAATCGGAACAACTCGTCGTTGATAGGCAACCTCCGGGATGGGGTAAACCTCGACGACATGGGGACGGCAGGGAAGTCTGTGCGCTCTCATGTTGGTGGTGCTTCAGATTAATTTGCACAAATCTAAAGTGGCTTCGGCTGCTTTAAGTAGTCGTCTTTCTAAAGGCGACGTGGATGTGGTCCTCATCCAAGAACCCTGGGCCAACAGCTCGAGAATCTGCGGATTGGGGACTAAGGGCTTCAAGCTCATTCGAGCCAGCGAGGAGAGCAAAGTCCGAACGTGTATTTTGGTCAAGTCTGAGTTGAACTCCTTTCTCCTACCTAACTACACCAATGGCGATATTACCGCTATCAGTCTAACGGTCGACAGCACCCGCCTGACGGTGGCGTCGGTCTATATGCCCTACGATGCCGAAGAACCCCCACCACAAACGGAGGTGAAAGACCTGGTGTCAAATTTCTGCACGGGTAATCTTATTATTGGAGCGGACGCTAATGCTCACCATGTCCAATGGGGGAGTTCCGATATCAATGCCAGGGGCGAGTCTCTGTTTGATTACCTCTTAACAACCAACCTGGTAATTTGCAACGTGGGTAATGAGCCTACTTTTATCACTAAGACCCGTAGGGAGGTCATAGACCTCACTATCTGTAGTGAAGGCGCTTATGGGTGGGTCAGAAAATGGCGGGTTCTGGAAGAACATTCATTCTCCGAACACCGTTACATAGAGATGGTTTTAGACTTTATTGTAGAACAACCAATCATGAAGCGCAATCCACGTAACACAAATTGGCAGTTACACAATGAAATATAAGACAGAGACCTCCCAGTACTGCCCTCACAAGCCCCCTCATCAGTAGAGGAGCTGGAGGATCTTGTTACTACATTTACATCGGCGCTCTCAAATGCTCTAGGACAGGCTTGTCCAGTGCCAAAACCACGCGGTAAACACAGGCCACATTGGTGGTCCTACGATTTGGACTCGTTCCGCAAATCATGCCGGAAACAATTTAACAAGGCCAAGAGCCTCGGCTCTGAGCCTCATTGGCACGAATATAAAGCTAAACTTAGGGGCTACAAAAAAGCTCTGAGACAGGCGAAGAGAACTTCGTGGAGAAATTTCTGCACTGGCGTCGAAAAGGTCGACGACACAGCGAGACTTAGACGAGTCCTCTCGAAAAGTCAAACAGCCATCAGCTATTTGCGAAAAACTGACGGATCCTGGACCAGTACGGAAGAGGAAACCCTTGAGCTGCTCTTGAACACACATTTTCCGGGGAATCTGCATGACGCACCACTAGTACCTGCAACAAACCTGGCAGTAAAAATACCCATCAATGAGGAAAGGGTAAGGTGGGCAGTTAAGAGCTTTGAACCGTATAAGGCTGCCGGGCCGGACGGGATTATCCCCGCGCAACTTATAAACACGTTGGAGACATCAGCTAAATGGCTGGTATTTCTCTTCACAGCCTGCCTGGCTCTCAACCACATACCGGGCTCCTGGAGAAGCGCCACGGTAGTGTTTATCCCTAAGGCTGGGAAGGCATCCCACTACGAGCCAAAAGACTACAGACCGATCAGTCTCTCGTCCTTTGCACTCAAAACCTTTGAGAGGATACTAAGCGACTACCTCTCAACGACTATTGATAGCAACCTAATCTCTAGCTATCAGCATGCATACACCAAGGGTAAATCAACAGAAACCGCTCTGCACAGCCTAGTATCTGTCATTGAGAAATCGCTGTGTGAAAAGGACTACTGTCTCGTGGCCTTCCTAGACATTGAGGGGCTTTCAACAATATAAGCCCGGAGGCTATCAACTCCGCTCTAACTAATCTGGGCGTAGATAGACCTCTAACTGGTTTAATTGACCAACTTTTAATTGGAAGGAAAATAGCTTCTTCACTTGGTACGGTTGAGTTATCACGCTATGTCACAAGGGGAACACCCCAGGGTGGTGTTCTTTCCCCGCTTTTATGGAACCTCACAGTCAACTCGTTGCTACGTGACACAAGCTGGGGGGCGGGAAGATAGTGGCATACGCAGACGATTTAGCTATTGCATTCAGAGGCAAGTTCCCACAAACTCTGTGTGACCTGATGCAAGTAGCACTGCGAGAAGTTTCGACGTGGTCCTCTCGCTGCGGACTTAGTATCAACCCAGGGAAAGTGGAACTTGTCCTCTTCACCAACCGGTACAAAATACCGCCACTAAGCCTACCAGAACTAGATGGCACGCGCCTGGGCTTGTCGGATAAGGCCAAGTTTCTAGGCATAGTTCTGGACAGGAAACTGAATTGGAAGGAGAATGTTCTTCAGCGCCAGAAGAAAGCTTGCATCGCGCTTTACACATGCAAAAGAGCCATTGGCAAAAAATGGGGGCTCAGCCCTAGAGTATGCAGTTGGATCTACACGGCCATCATTCGTCCAATCATGCTATATGGAGTCGTCGTATGGTGGCCTGCGCTGAGCAAGGCAACATACCTGAATCTGTTGCGGAAAGTCCATAGATCCAATATGATCTGTATAAGCGGTGCGCTAAGGACAACGCCCAACGAAGCCCTCCATGTCATTCTGGGCATTTTGCCACTTGATCTGGAAGGGTTTCGGTCAGCAGCGGCATCAGCTCTGCGCCTAAGAGAAACCTCCAGTTGGGGTGCGGGTACTATTGGACACTCCAGTATTCTGGAATCTTACAGCTTTCTCCCTCTAAGCACAGATCGTTGTGCGACCACTACAATCGGCGATAGCTGTTTCAAAATAAACATTCCCAGCAGAGAAGACTGGGAGAGGACGGATTGGTGTCCCGAAACAAATAGTGGCACTTCCATATACACCGACGGGTCGAAGTTGGACGGCAGAGTTGGAGGAGGGGTTTATTCAAGGGATTTGGATCTTGAGCTCTCCTTCAGACTACCTGATCATTGTAGCGTCTTCCAGGCGGAAGTCTCGGCAATCCTGGACGCCGCGGCCTGGTTAAGCAAACGTGTTATCGGAGAAGATATCGCTATTTTCAGCGATAGCCAAGCGGCCATCAAATCCCTTGGCTCATACACGTTCAACTCTGAACTGACGCTCAGCTGTCGTCGATCTCTTCAGGAGATGGCCCAACAGAACCGCGTAAACCTCATATGGGTCCCGGGACATAGGGACATTGAGGGAAACTGTAAGGCAGACGAGCTTGCCAGGCAGGGCACGACCAAGCAGGTTCTTTAGGATAAAGAGCGCTTAGGTATGCCGTTTGCCACATGCAAACTAATGCTGAAGGAGCACACACTCCGTCAAGCCAACGAAAGATGGCTGCAATCCCCAGGGTGTCGGATATCGAAACAAACCTGGCCAAAATGGGATCTTAAAAGGTCAAGACGCATTTATGCCCTAACTAGGAGGGAAATCTGCATATTGATAGGGGTATTAACCGGTCACTGCCTCATTGGTAGGCATGCAGAAAGGCTAAGTGTGCCCTACCGACGATGCTGCAGGAGTTGCAAAGATGATGAGGAGGAGGAAACAGTGGAACACCTCATCTGCAACTGTCCGGCTTTAAGCGGCGCGAGAACACGCTTTTTGGGAGCTCCGTTCCTGGATAGCCTAAGCCAGATCGCGGAACTAGACATAAAGGACTTGATGGCCTTCATAAAGTCATCTAAGTGGTTCGAGGAGGAGTAACGGTGTCGGTTTAGGAGGTTCAGTCCCGGGATTCTGCTATGTGGAAAATCCCAACAACTCAGGGACTTTCCATTTGGCTGGGTCCCGGGACTGACTTTCCTTGTGTTGGTGGTATCACAACGGGCCTTTCAAAACTGGCCTAAGTGTGCCCCTGCGGCAGCCACTTGAACCTAAACTAACCTATGTAGAAAACGTGAATAAAAAATCCTAAAGACAAAGCAACTAGTCGTAAACTACTTCAAAACTAGTATGTGTACCAACCAAACTAGTCTGAAACTGATTTTATGCATATAAACCACTTGCATTTTCAATACAATGTTCTCATCCGAGGCTGCCGCCGTAGTGTAGCGGTTAAGTGTTCCGCCTGCTATACCAAGTAGTGTTGGATCAATGCTC
Organism: Campiglossa producta; assembly: GCA_964058755.1. Taxonomy (NCBI): domain Eukaryota; kingdom Metazoa; phylum Arthropoda; class Insecta; order Diptera; family Tephritidae; genus Campiglossa; species Campiglossa producta. The sequence goes on from CAXKVI010000002.1 coordinate 60,321,988, forward strand.
GGCAAAATTAATATTTTTTCTAAACGGGGTCGCCCTCGGCAGTAGTTTGGCAAACTCTCCGGGTGTATTTTTGCCATGAGAAGTTTCTCAACAAAAATTAATTTGATTGCAAGTGCCGTTTATGGACGTTATGGCAGATAGGCCCTTCCTTCTGCTCCTTTGCCCAATTTAAAAAAAAAAAAACTAATGGCGGCGATATACCAACAGGTTATCATAACCTCTAACGAGATTTTTAGCCGAGCTTCTCTTTCCAACTTGTGGTGTGTTGCTTTTGAGTTTTTCCTACAAGTTGGCGGGACCTACAGTTTTTTGCCGACTCCGAACGGCACTTGCAAAGCAAATGAATTTTTTGCTGAGAAGCTTCTCATGGCAGAAATACACCCGGAGAGTTTGCCAAACTACTGCCGAGGGGCGACCCCGTTTAGAAAAATCGTTTTTCTAAAAAAATTTTGATGTTACTTTTGCCGGGCATCGAACCGCCACGACTTGGTGTAGAAGGCCGAACACTTAACCGCTACACCACGGCGGCCGCCCAATTTGCCCAATTTATAGTCCGGTCAAATTAGACATTTGAAATAACAAAAGTCCGACGGAGCCAAATTTTTGTAGAGGGCTTAGGTTCTCCGTAGAAAAGAAAACTTCAAACTTCGCCATCGATCCCATGTGTGCTAAAAAATTTATTCGGGTCAAAGGTCAAAATTTTACGTTCTAAAGACTTTTCTCGAAAACGGTAAGTTTCTTTGAAAAATTATCTGAGACCAAGTTGTTGAAAATTCTCTACATAAATGAGCCTAGCATTTTTTTCTAAGATTAACCAGTTCTGAGATACCATGATTGTAAAATTACGTCTATGCATTATATGCACATATATGCCACGTATGAACTTTTCATTATTTTTCTCGAAAGCTTTAGTATGTGTGAAGCAAATTTTCTTTTGTCGTTTTTTTTTGTCTGGAAGTTCCCCATCGACAGTGAAAATATTTATTTTTGTAACGCCTATATTTACCGAGCTAGAACCACCTTTTCCCCATGCATAGTATTAAACACTACTACCCTGCAGCGAAACCTCAAACTAGTCAGAAAAATACTAGTAGACAACTATAATTTTCTGGCAGAACTCATACTAGTCAGGGAATATCCATTTCATACTAGTATACAACTAGAATTTTCTGGCAGAACTCATACTAGTCAGGGAATATCCATTTCATACCCTGTAGGGAAAATCTCTAGTTCAGAGCTAATTCGCTTCTAGTGCGTTCCGAACCAGTACTAGTTCGCAAACTATTTTTTTACATGAAATCAACTGGCGAATTTAACATGACGATGTCCTAGGCTGGAACTAGTACAAAATTCGACAGTTTGGATCTAGTTCGTTTATTGGTACTATTTCTATAGTTCTGAATATAAATTAAATACAAAAACTTAAATTCAAATACGAATCCAAATGCCTTTTAAAGACTCCTCAAACGCTGGTTTCGAACTAGTGCAAATGTATTCACTAACGGAGTTATTCTTATTGGCCACTTTATATCTAGTTCTGATCCTGAAATTTGTTCAGTAGTGCCTGGGTTCCCTGCAGGGAACTAGTGAAAATGTAATCACTAACGTACTAGTTCTTATTGGCCACTTTATATCTAGTTCTGAACCAGAAATTTGTGTCACTAGTGCCTAAGTTCCCTGCAGGGTACTAGTATACAACTAGAATTTTCTGGCTGAACTCATACTAGTCAGGAAATATCCATTTCATACTAGTATACAACTAGAATTTTCTGACAGAACTCATACTAGTCAGGAAATATCAATTTCAAATATCCATTTCATATTAGTATACAATTAACTTTTTCTAGATGAACTCATACTAGTCAGGAAATATCCATTTCATACTAGTATAAAACTAGAATTTTCTGGGTGAACCCATACTAGTCAGGAAATATCCATTCCATACTAGTATACAACTAAATTTTTCTGGTTGAAATCATACCAGTTCACAAATACAAAATTCATTCTTTTATAATTCACAATTGCTTTTTCGTGATAGGGTAAATACAAATAGGCGCTGCTTTCATTAGAAAAAACATGAAAATAAAGGCAAATGATAAAATAAAGGATAAGTCATGAAAATTCTGGTTGAAATCATACTAATGCAGGTTCAATGCTTTTTGGACTAGAATGGGACTAGTAAATTTCATAATAGTCCTTTTTGGACTGGTATGGGGACTAGTTCATTTTTTGTAAATCATACTACTCCAGATTGAACTAGTATGGGACTGGTATTTTACAACTAGTATAATTCTAATATGTCATGACTAGTAGATGACTGGTATGTTCTGGTCGAAATCTGAAAATTGACATTTCGTAGGACATTAACATGTAAAAAATACCAGTTGCTTATATGGAAAAAAGACAGAACACTGACTAGTTGACCCGGTGCACCAACTAGTTGTAAAGTAGTTTTCAACTAGTTGCTTTCGCTGCAGGGTAGTCCGGTAAGTTTCGATATTTGATATAACAATTGTTATTTAAATATTCCGACAGAGCCAAATTTTGGTTCAGCCGCAGAAATAAAACTGAAAAAGTCTCCATCGATCCCAAGTGTGCTAAAAATATTATTCGGGGTCAAAAATCCATACACAGTAAAAAATGAAATATTACTTTTAATACTAGTCGGTATTGAAATTAAGCCTTTTTGGAATTAAAGTTGAGTTTTAATACTAAATAGTATTAATTTAAGACTCTGAAATTTTTTTAATTCCAAATATTTTTAAAATAATACCAAAATAATACTAAAGCGCCCTCTCTATAGCGCTCTCTCTCATTATAATGTTTTAGGTACTATTTGTTTAAAAACAAAGCCGGAGAAGTATTAAATTAATTACTTTTTAGCATTAAATTAAGTCCGGTGGTTTGTTCTTCAGAGCACGTGGTTCGTACCTATTGCGATACTACATTAAGAACAACAGTGCAATTAGACGCTGCCAATCATAAGTACACGGTTAAAAATTTGAACCTAAATTTTAAACTTTTTTGGACTACATATATGACCAAACAAAATCTGGATTCAAATTCAATCTAGACCAGTTTTCATGAAAATTGGCTAAATGATCGGGTTTCAATTATAAACCAGAAATGTTTTAATAATTTTTTAAAGATAAAATAAATTTTTTGTCCGTTGGCGGGAATTCGAACCAACACTCCCCGCATCATGCCCGTCTGCTCTACCACTGAGCTACATCGCACACATAAATGTTGTTGGCAAAATTCAACCTTGAATAAGCTTTCAAAAATGAATTTGAACTTTCAAACCCAAAAGTTTAAATTTTAGACTGAAAAGTTTTAATTTTCAAACCAAAAAGTTTTAATTTTAGACCGAAAAGTTTAAATTTTCAAACCGAAAAATTTAATTTTAAACCGAAAAGTTTTAAGAATAAAATAAAATTAAAAAAATGTGCCAGCTGGCAGGATTCGAACCAAAACGCTCAGGAGTCACAGCCGACTGCTCTACCGCTGAGTTATGACGCACATGAAGTTTTTGTGGGTAAAATTCAATTACATTCAAACATACCAAAAAAAAAAAAAATTGGATTGCTTTTTTATTTAGATCTTAAATCGAAACCAAACAAAATTGAAAATCTTTGTAGGTATTTGGACGGTTTGAAATATTGTACAAAAAAGTTTGAAAAGTTGATTAAACTTTATACGGGTTTAAAATCCAGGTTCATTTTTTTAGCCGTGTACTCGATGGCTTGATAGTAGACATCTCCGTTCAGCATTCAATAAATTGTAAGTTCGACTATCGGCGAAGGCAATATAATAAAACTGTACATTTTTTTTTTTTGGCTGAGAGAATCTTCGACTGAATTTCTCTCTCAAGAGAGAGTATTAATTTAATACTTTTCGGCGTTGTTATATATAAACACCAAAAAGGTATTAAAGTTAGACTTTTATTTTTACTGTGTAGTTAAGGGTTTTTTGGATTTTTTCTCGACTTTTTATGAAAAAGCGGCATGGTTATCAATAAATTTGATCCATTTTCCGCTAGCAACCTTTTTGGCCGGAAAGTAATGTGTATACCATATTTTACTCAAATATAAAAATTTTTACGGAAGCACAGTCAGAGAGTCACATGGCTCAAATGACTTCTCTATTAATCCTTAGAACTTTGACGTATGCAACTCTTTCGCGACTCCTTTATGCCGCTATAAAGCTCCTATACATGGACAAATCATGATACTCTGTGTATTAGTACAAAATATCAGCAAAAATAATAGTTGTGATTGAGAAACTACCTAATAAAGCGAGGTTTCGTCACTTACGTTACAAACAGCGTAACCGATTTTTTTACTTTATAAACAACTTTAAACTTAAGTTTGCTTAACATAATTTATTTAATTAAGTACTTGGTAGACGGATAATACAAAATTTTGTTTAAATTGGTTGGAAACTATTAATTTTACACAGAAAAATTATAATTTACGTGACTAACATTACATAAAAAAATTAGCGTACCAATTTTGCTTTATATACTAAAACTATTTGCGCAAAATTTTTATGTTCTTCAAAACAACATTCATAAAGCATGTATGTGTGAGATGTAATTCGTGGTTACTAACCTTTCCGCAATATAACAAAAAAAAAAAAAATGAAGTTTCTTAACTATTTATTTCAAAGCGAAAAAAAATTCCGGTAACCTTAATTTATTCAAGCATATTTTCGTTAAGGGTTATGCCAACGTTAACTTGATATATATTCTACATAATTCAATCTATATCTATATCTATATCTATATCTATATCTATATCTATATCTATATCTATATCTATATCTATATCTATATCTATATCTATATCTATATCTATATCTATATCTATATCTATATCTATATCTATATCTATATCTATATCTATATCTATATCTATATCTATATCTATATCTATATCTATATCTATATCTATATCTATATCTATATCTATATCTATATCTATATCTATATCTATATCTATATCTATATCTATATCTATATCTATATCTATATCTATATCTATATCTATATCTATATCTATATCTATATCTATATCTATATCTATATCTATATCTATATCTATATCTATATCTATATCTATATCCATATCTATATCTATATCTATATCTATATCTATATCTATATCTATATCTATATCTATATCTATATCTATATCTATATCTATATCTATATCTATATCTATATTTTATATCTATATCTATATCTATATCTATATCTATATCTATATCTATATCTATATCTATATCTATATCTATATCTATATCTATATCTATATCTATATCTATATCTATATCTATATCTATATCTATATCTATATCTATATCTATATCTATATCTATATCTATATCTATATCTATATCTATATCTATATCTATATCTATATCTATATCTATATCTATATCTATATCTATATCTATATCTATATCTATATCTATATCTATATCTATATCTATATCTATATCTATATCTATATCTATATCTATATCTATATCTATATCTATATCTATATCTATATCTATATCTATATCTATATCTATATCTATATCTATATCTATATCTATATCTATATCTATATCTATATCTATATCTATATCTATATCTATATCTATATATATATCTATATCTATATCTATATCTATATCTATATCTATATCTATATCTATATCTATATCTATATCTATATCTATATCTATATCTATATCTATATCTATATCTATATCTATATCTATATCTATATCTATATCTATATCTATATCTATATCTATATCTATATCTATATCTATATCTATATCTATATCTATATCTATATCTATATCTATATCTATATCTATATCTATATCTATATCTATATCCTATATATATATATATAAATTTAGCCATTTTTCGCGTTGTAATGAACTTTACGGAGAATGGCTGAACCGATTTCAACCAAACTTAGCCACATTGAAAAGACACATGTGGAGAAGGTTTATAACTAAACAAGGGGGTTATCAGAAAAGTGGGCGTGGCACCTCCCATACAAACAAAATTTTTCAAACAGCATATCTGTGAAAGGGTTCAAAGTAGGGATCTGGAAATTGGTATAGACCTATATGATATCAAAGGCATTCTCACACATAAAAAGGGGGGTTATCAGAAAAGGGGGCGTGGCACCTCCCATACAAACAAAATTTTTCAAGCAGAATATCTGTGAAAGGGTTCAAGGTAGGGACCTGAAAATGGGTACAGACCTATATGATATCAAAAGCATTCTCACACATAAAAAGGGTGGTTATCAGAAAAGGGGGCGTGGCACCTCCCATACAAACTCAATTTTTCAAGCAGAATATCTGTGAAATGGTTCAAGGTAGGGACCTGAAAATTGGTATAGATCTATATGATATCAAAAACATTCTCACACATAAAAATAGGGGTTATCAGAAAAGGGGCGTGGAATCTCCCATACAAACTAAAATTTTCAAGCAAAATATCTGTGAAAGGGTCTAAGGTAAGGACCTGGAAATCGCTATAGAGCTATAGGATATCAAAACCGTAATGTGAAAAGGGGGCGTGGCCCCTCCCACACAAACTTAATTTCTTGAGGTTGAATGTCTCTGAATGGGGTTAAGGTAGGTGGCTGAAAATTAGGATAGAGATATAAGTAGGGAAACCATCGTTACTGTATATTTATACACCGCATGAAAATAAAACCATCAAAAATAAATATATCAGAAGACTTTAGAATAAGTTGTTAGTTTACAATAATTAGAGTAAGTCACTAAAATAAATAAAACATTGTTATTAGAATAAGTCACAAAATAATCGCCGAACATGAATTAAATGATAAAACAAGAAAAAAACAGAGAACAACTTTCGTTTCTCTTTTTCTTTCACCCAGCGAAGCGGGTGAGGGTACGCTAGTATATGTATAAAAACTTAGACCTACTGGAAACTTTAAAACAAAACCTTGGTTTTACTGCTTTCATCAATCTCTGTCATGGAAATTCCCATTTATGGAAATTTAAAAATGGCCAAACTGTATGTTTCCATGATTTCCAATATAAATGTTTTCAAAAATAGACAAATAGCACGAAATAGTAGAGGTTGTAAATTGCGTAAATGTTTTATTGCATTTATATATTTTTTCATAAACATATCGTAGCTAGCTTGCCAGAAGCCAAAATCAAAATGTTGGAAAATAAAGTTTAAGATTTTAGTGTTTTTTTAAACAATACATTTTCAGACACCACCTGATCAAGGAACATGCTAAGCTACATACATACATACACACTTACACTAGCAGAAGCGATCGTTAAATTAAACCTTATTCTTAAAATAGGACAAGAACGCAGAAGATCGATTTACTACACACATACAATAATAAATCAACAATATGCTAGATAAGCTAGCAATAATATTTCAGGGAGTATTATTTAATCTCCAAAATAGAAATCCACTTGAGAAGTAAGAAAAAGGAAATAAAATAAACAGAGACCAACTCATGGAAAACCCGTTATTAGAATCAATCCCTTTTTTAGTTGCTCTTTTGTTACTTCACACAAACACATATAGTTAAATAGGAAAGTTTAAGATTTTGTATATAAACCGCTGTAAATATTTGAACAAAACTACATAGAAGTCTTACAAAAGGTTTCTGGCCTGACAAACTGTTTTTGGGATACATAAAGTCGAAATTTTTATAGCAATTTATTTGTGATATGATTTGGTTTTATTAGAGTACTAGCGGACCCTCACCCGCTTCGCTGGGTGAAAGAAAAATAGAAATGAATGTTTTTTTCTTGTTTTATTCTTTAATTCGTGTTCGGCCATTATTTTGTAACTTATTCTAATTATTTTAGACTAACAACTTATTCTAAAGCCTTCTGATACACAACATTTCTGATTTTATTTCATGCGGTGTATAAATATACAGAACGATGGTTTCCCTACTCGTAAACATCGTACATAAAGTTTTCCATGTCCAAAGCATGGATAAGTTAGGTCAATTCCACACAATTGAAGTGTTTGACCTTGAGCCTTATTGATTGTAATAGCAAAAGCAAGGCGAATGGGAAATTGAATTCGCTTACAATAAAAAGGCAAATCTGTTGGAATCATTGGAATACGCGGAATCAAAACATCGTCACGCTCCTTTTTCACATAACCCCTTCTTACGGTTTTGATATCCTATAGGTCTATAGCGATTTCCAGGTCCTTACCTTAGAGCCTTTCACAGATATTCTGCTTGAAAATTTAAGTTTGTATGGGAGATGCCACGCCCCTATTTCTGATAGCCCCCTTTTTATTTTTGAGAATGCTTTTATATCATATAGGTCTATACCAATTTTCAGGTCCCTACCTTGAACCCTTTCTCATATAGGTCTATACCAATTTTCAGATCCCTACCTTGAACCCTTTCACAGATATTCTGCTTGAAAAATTTAGTTTGTATGGGAGGTGCCACGCCCCCTTTTCTGAAGACCTCTTTATTATGTGTGAGAATGCTTTTGATATCATATGGGTCTATGCCAATTTTCAGGTCCCTACCTTGAACCCTTTCACAGATATTCTGCTTGAAAAATTTAGTTTGTATGGGATGTGCCACGCCCCCTTTTATAAAAACCCATTTTTTATATGTGAGAATGTTCTTGATATCATATAGGTCGATACCAATTTTCAGGTCCCTACCTTGAACCCTTTCGCAGATATTCTTCTTGAAAAATTAAGTCTGTATGGGAGGTGCCACGCCCCCTTTTCTGATAACTCCCTTTTTATGTGTGAGAATGCTTTTGATATCATATAGGTCTATACCAATTTTCAGGTCCCTACCTTGAGCCCTTTCACAGATATTGTTCTTGAAAAATTAAGTCTGTATGGGAGGTGCCACGCCCCCTTTTCTGATAACTCCCTTTTTATGTGTGAGAATGCTTTTGACATCATATAGGTCTATACCAATTTTCAGGTCCCTACCTTGAACCCTTTCACAGATATTCTGCTTGAAAAGTTTAGTGGTGCCACGCCCCCTTTTCTGATAACTCCCTTTTTTAGTTATAAACCTTCTCCACATGTGTCTTTTCAATGTAGCAAAGTTTGGTTACAATCGATTCAGCCATTCTCCGTAAAGTTCATTACAACGCGAAAAACGGCTAAATTTTTATATATATAGATAGATTAATGTTAACTAAGAAAATTCCTTTGAAACAGATTCAAGCAATGTGTTTTTTACGAGTGGAGCTTAGTTAACTTTTGAACGGTTGGCTTCATCCAAAAATCAAGGCCAAGAAATGTTGCGTTTTTGCGTTTTTATAGGGAAGGGTGGTTGAGAAAAGATAATGATGCCCTCAATGAAGGTAATGCCGATTTTACAATAGAACATGACTTTAGCGGGCGGCATTTTCGTACAGAAAAGAAAACGCTGAATCTTTTTTTACATCATAGTTAACGTCAAATGAGGACCTAAGCCATACGCTTTTGGCAAACCTTTAAATTAGCTCCGAGGAGTGCAGGTGAACCGAAGGCTTATAAATAGATAAAAGCTAGATTCCGAACCATATTTTTAATTTTGTTTCCAACTTTTATGATTATTTAAATTTTTTTTAATTCACCTGATAATAAATGTAATACATGGTCCTATCTTCTAGCAGTGTAGAAATAAAAAAATGGCTGTGCTTAAACCTGTTAAAATACAGTGGTAAAATCAAAACTAACCTTAGCACTGCTTTAATTACGATCACACTCCTCTTAAGGTCTACATATTTTCCCTTCTCTATTTTCACAATACCAACATTCCAACTGCAGTAAGCTGACGTCCCTCGTGCAAGTTCATATTTTTAAAATTCTAACACCACTATCACTCCGCCCTAAATACGCTCGGGTTTCTTCTTTTTCTGTTAAATCATCCTTCGCAACGAAACTGACAAGACCAGTAGCATTCATCAATTTTGAGTGACAAAAGCAGAGCAAATGTTGCACGACTTCATTGACGCTGCTAAATTACTGATTTTTTGTGCTTCGCACGCAACTAATGACTTGAGTTATGGATAAGGCGAGGTAAAAGTGAAACGAATGCTGGCGTTGGTTGTCACGAATGCGGTTGATTATGTAGCTACTGTCTTAGGTTGGTGGTTTTACACAATTTTTATAAGTAGCTCTGATGCTATAACTCCATGGCTGCTTCTGCCACTTTTTTATGTTACGGCAGCTGCAACGCTTTTGTGGACGCAGTCAATGACGGCCAAGTTTTTCCTACCCCACCTTTCGTTTAGAATTTCGCACAAGGCAATTTGTTTCTTTTTTCTTTACCTTTTTCTCTCTGGGTTTCTTTTGTATGACAAAATCTTTTTCTTGCAGTCTTTTGTTTTTTTTTTTTCAGGCTTTAGTACAGCTGCATCTTGCCATGGGTTTGCTTATCTGCTGATTTTTTCTCAGCTACTTTTCACTTTCTACTTTTATCATTACCACAGGAACGTTATTCTGCGGGTGGGTGTATTTTGTTTGTTTTTTTTTTTCAGTATATTCTTTGTCTTAACGGAAATTATTTTTTTTGTTAAGTTTTTTTTTTATGGAGTTTCGCAGTGTCTTCTCTTGCATTTGTATTTCGATGCTGTTGCCAAAGAGTCTTTTTTAATTCTAGCTTTAATTTTGCGGCAGTAGTTTAGCATCTTGACGTTGTTTTTAGCACGTCCCATAAGTATCTTTTTTTTCAATCTTCCAGCCCGATTCTTGAACTATGACAAAATCCACCTCAATGACTATTGTTATAATTGTGACAATAGTTATATTTTGGTATGCTTGGAAAAATTCGAAAGCTGTTTTCATATCAATTGTTATTTTTTTTGTTATGACCTATTTAGCAGGTGACAAGGTTCAAATATTATGCTCAAAGCATAGAAATTTCACGATTTCACAGATACAGAGCCTACGTTCTTCACCAATAGGACAAAAATCCTTCTCTTGATGGTCAGTCCTTTTAACACATCTTTCTCTTTCACCGAAAGAGAAAAGACGGGAAAATCATTTACGAGTCCACACTCTCCCTACCGTGTCCTTATATATGCGTCTCGCGTACTCCGCGAGTGTTTCATTCCAAGATATACACTACCTAGGAGACATGACAACTCTCGATTCAGCACTAGAGACTGGCTGGTCAATACAGGGAGGGGTATTTCAATCTAGGATCTACGCTATCCAGGAGGAAATTAGGGGGTTACTGGGTGCATACATCACTGGTAATGGGGTAGAAATCATCTCTGACAACCAGGGCCCTACTCTCGGTACTGTGACAATAATATCGAGCCTGGTAGGTCAGTACAACGAGTGGACCATGGACCAAACAAGTCGACACACAGTTTCTTTAACGGGTGACGGGGCGTCGCAAGGATACAAAATGGCCTATGGCTTCAGAAGCGAATCCTTGCACCTTATGTATCAGTGGGCATATCTTTCACCGCTGGCTTTTGGACTGAATTAGGCACTAATGGTTCTGAACATCGTGTCTCCTGTTAAATGTGCAACAGCGAAAGAAACGGTGAAGCACCTTCTGTGCGATTTACCAGCGCTTTGCCGTAGAAAAATGAAATTTGTTGGAAAATCCTTCTTCGGGAGCATCTCGAAACTCATGTTTATTTATCCTGAGGAATTCTCACATTTTTAAGGTGCCCGGCACATCAAAAAATGGATACAATGCTTTTAACTGTTTATTTTTGTTAAATTTTTTATAAATAAAGACAAATTTTAAAGCTTTTTCGACATTGTTTTCTTGGAAGCTTTTCACTGTTGGCTGTGCATAGCATAACTATTTCGAGTGACAAAATTTTTTCAATTGAAATATAACAATTGTTAGGTATAACAAATTGGGAATCGGGCTGTTCATCTATTCAATATTTACCCACCTTACCTTGCATTTTTTCCATCGTAAAAGTTCGTTTCGTATATTGATGATTAGACCGTTTTACTAAAAATGGTTTCTAAGGATAGATAGATAGATAGTTTCATAACCTATGTTAAACTACGATTCAACCTCCCCAGACTCAGCTGTTAACCCTCCACACACGGCTGTGCCAATGCTTGATGTATGTGTTTCAATTACTATGGAAAATGCAGTCTCTTCAAATTCAGATTTCCCTCAAATTTCTAAGGCGGTTTGGGGTCTCTAGCAATGATAATATCGTGGCTGGCTGGATCTTGATGTTTTAGAAATAAATGAGGGTAATAATAGCTGAAAGCGGTCTAAGAGTCTGTGGGTCTGCTAAACCAAAGAATTATCTTCAACTATTCTCAAAATAAAAAGAGGGGGCATATACAAATTAGTTGGTACTCACAAGACTTAGAACAATTGGCGCTTATGGGTCACGGATTGAATAGTCAGTCCAGTGCCTTTGCCTCCCTTAGGTGTCCACATGTATACATCCTTTTCATGCAAAGGACATGTGTAATTGAATCAGCAGGTTGACACGACTCATCCGTTTATCCAGCACTTTAATAGTGGTTAAGCATTGCTAGCATTAGAACAGAAACACCAATCCATGCATATGTGCTATACCCTGTAGTGAAACCATCTAGTTATAAACTTCTTTTCAACTCGTATTTATAAACTGGAGAGGTCCTACAGGATCTCAAATGTCAGATTTTGGCCAAAACCCAGTGAGAAAGTAGGTAATGCATTACTTTTTTCATCCATGAAAAGAAGAATGAGATATTAATCAAGGAAAAGTCCGTCACAAAGTAATGCATGAAAAAATATTAAAAACATGTAAGGAAGTCTAAGTTCGGGCGAACCGAACATTAAATACCCAGAAGTAGTTTTCTGAAGGGGATAATAAAGATATAGGCCCTAGGAGTATTTACCTACCAATTTATACTTTAGCTATTTACCTTATCGAATTATGTCAATTTATTTGATTTTCGAAATTTTCCATATCGAAAGTGGGCGTGCTCGGGAAACGATTTCGTCCAATTTCATCACCTTTACTCCTCAGTTTAAGAGTTATGACCACTCCTCACAATGCCAAAATGCCAAATTTCATTCACACCGTAATCAGTTTAAGAGTTATGACCAGTCGAATTTTCAAAAATGCCCCCTTAAAAGTGGGCGGTGCCACACCCAAACATAAATGGGAATTTAACTATTTGAGACTAATAAAAAATTTAGTTCAATCAAGGTAAGTTCTCAAGTTCTCTAAAATCTGGATACTCCAGTATTATCAAAAAGTTTGAATTATACCTTGAACTAGTTTGGCATCAGCATATGACAATGCCATACATACATGTTTTACCATATAAATATATGTGGCTATGTTTGTAAGTAGCTTTAAAAGCGACACATTAAATTCCAATTTAAGTCTAGTTGAAGGTTTCTCAATTGTAGCTCTGCATTCTGGAAGAAGCCAAATATCAACCAACAGCAGGCAGCTGGACTTCGACGTTGCCACTTACATAGCTATTTAGATTCTTAGCACCACTGACGGTTTGACGGCCTAAATATCTTATAACGGAATTCATGTGTGAAGTGGCTGATTTTGCGCCAGAAAATTTGAAAAATTGCTCACTTGTGGCAAATGGTTTGGCTCAACACTAACAACATGCATATTCTAATGTATAGCTCCTTGGTTGGCTTGGCTTTCCATTTCAATTGCCATCAATTTTTATTTATTTGAAGTAGTAATAAATTAATGCTATACATCGTGTTTTAAGTAGAGTTTGCATTGACACAAATACTTAAATTTTTACGATTGCATGTTTGCACATTAGTCTGATTCTAAGAAAGCTCAGCCCATTTCAAAATCTTTGTCCATACGAAATCGGGTGTAATTGGAAAACCTTTAAGCAGACGGGAAAGCCGTCCTCGGCATCACGGGAAGGACCATAATTTTTCCGGAGAACTTTTCACTCGAATAGGCTTTTTTATTCCAAATTAACGGAGTGCGATCATTTTTCGTGTTTGCGGTGATAAGACATTGAAGATGGTGCTGGTAGGAGACGGCGTTCGGAAGAAATTCTGTAAGTTCAGCATTGCGAGGAAGCTTTTCATTTGCTTAGCGACGGACGGTTTTGAAAACTCACGAATAGCAGCAACCCTTTCCGGTAATGGATAAATTCCTTGCGCGTTGACTAGGTAGGTAGGTAGGTAGAAGTGGCTGCCGCAAAAGCACACCTAGGCCAGTAATAAAAGGCCCGTTGTGATACCACCAAACACTAGGAAAGTCAATCCCGGGGCCCGGCCACATGGAAAATCCCAGTGCTGTCGGGACTCTCCATATAGCCGAAACCCGGGACTGACACTCCTAACCGACACCGCTACCCCTCCTCGAACCATTTTGATAACTTGATGAAGGCCATCAAGTCCTTTATGTCTAGCTCCGCGACCTGGCTTAAGCTAACGCTCCGCTTAAGGCCGGGCAGTTGCAGATGAGGTGCTCCACCGTTTCCTCTTCCTCATCATCTTTGCAACTCCTGCAGCATCGTCGGTAGGGAACGCCTAGCCTTGCTGCGTGCCTACCAATAAGGCAGTGCTCGGTTAAAACACCTATTAATATGGAGATTTCCTTCCTTTTTAGGGCGTATATGTGTCTAGATCTTTTAAGATCGCATTTTGGCCAGGTTTGCTTGGATATCCGGCACCCTGGGGCTTGTAGCCATCTTTCGTTGGCTTCGCGGAGTGTATGCTCCTTCAGCATTAGCTTGCACGTGGCAAACGGCATACCTATGCGCTCTTTATCTTGAAGAATCTGCTTGGTCGTGCCCTGCCTGGCAAGTTCGTCTGCCCTACAGTTTCCCTCAATGTCCCTGTGTCCCGGGACCCATGTGAGGTTCACGCGGTTCTGTTGGGCCATCTCTTGAAGAGATCGACGACAGCTGAGCGTCAGTTCAGAGTTGAACGAGTAAGAGCCAAGGGATTTGATGGCCGCTTGGCTGTCGCTGAAAATACAGATATCCTGTCCGATGGTACGTTCACCTATCCAAGTCACGGCGTCCATGATTGCAGAAACTTCAGCCTGGAAGACGCTGCAGTGATCAGGTAGTCTAAAGGAGAGTTCTAGGTCCAAGTCCCTTGAGTAAACCCCTCCTCCGACTCTGCCGTCTAACTTCGAGCCGTCGGTGTATATACACGTGCCGCTATTAGTAGCGGGACACCGATCTATGTTCTCCCAGTCTTCCCTGCTGGGAATGTTTATTCTAAAACAACAATCTCCGACTGTTGTGGTCGCACACCGATCTGTGCTCAGAGGGAGAAAGCTGTAAGATCTTAGAATACAGGAGTGTCCAATAGTGCTTGCGCCCCAGACGGACGTTTCCCTTAGACGCACAGCCGATGCTGCTGCTGCCCGGTACCCTTCCAGATCGAGTGGCAAAAAGCCAAGAATGGCCTGGAGAGCTTCATTGGGCGTTGTTCTTAACGCCCCGCTTATACATATCATGCTCGATCTGTGGACTTTTCCTAACAGATTTAGGTTTGTTGCCTTTCCTAGCGCAGGCCACCATACCACGACTCCATACAGCATAATTGGCTGGATTATCGCAGTGTAGATCCATCTGCAAATTTTGGGGCTGAGCCCCCATTTTTTGCCAATGGCTCTTTTACACGTGTAAAGTGCAATGCACGCTTTCCTCTGGCGCTGGATGACATTCTCCTTCCAGTTAAGCTTTCTATCTAGAACTGTGCCAAGGAATTTGGCTTTGTCAGCTAAGTTCAGGCGCACGCCATCTAGTTCTGGTAGGTTCAGCGGTGGTATCTTGTACCGCCTGGTATAAAGAACAAGCTCCACCTTTCCCGGGTTGATGCTAAGTCCGCAGCGAGAGGACCATGAAGAAACTTCTCGCAGTGCTACTTGCATCAAGTCACACAGGGTTTGTGGGAATTTGCCCCTATATGCAATAGCTAAATCGTCTGCATATGCCACTATCTTCCCGCCCCCCCACCTTGTGTCTCGTAGCAGGGAGTTTACGGTGAGGTTCCATAGGAGCGGGGAGAGAACACCACCCTGAGGCGTTCCTCTTGTGACATAGCGTGAAAGATCAACTGTTCCCAGTGAAGAAACTATTTTCCTTCCCTTTAGTAGTTGATCAATTAGTCCAATAAGAGACCTATTTATGCCCAGGTTTGTTAAAGCAGTGTTAATAGCCTCCGGCCTTATATTGTTGAAAGCCCCTTCGATGTCCAGAAAGGCCACGAGACAGTACTCCTTTTCGTGCAATGATTTTTCAACAATAGAGACTAGGCTGTGGAGCGCAGTTTCCGTTGATTTACCTTTGGTGTAGGCATGTTGATAGCTAGAAATAAGGTTGCTATCAATAGTAGAGGAGAGATAATCGCTAATTATCCTCTCGAAGGTTTTAAGTGCAAAAGACGAGAGACTGATCGGTCTGTAGTCTTTAGGTTCATAGTGTGAGGCCTTCCCAGCCTTTGGAATAAAGACTACCGTGGCGCTTCTCCAGGAGCACGGAATGTAATTAAGAGCCAGGCAGGCTGAATAGAGAACTACCAGCCATTTAGCTGATATTTCCAGCGTGTTTATAAGTTGTGCGGGGAAAATCCCGTCTGGCCCAGCTGCCTTGAACGGCTCAAAGCTTTTGATTGCCCACCTTACCCTTTCCTCCGTAATGGGTATGTTTACCGCCAGGTTTGTTGCAGATGCTACAGGTGCATCATACAAGTTCCCCGGAAAGTGTGTGTTCAGGAGCAGCTCCAGGGTTTCCCCTTCCGTGCTGGTCCAAGATCCGTCAGGCTTCCGTAAATAGCTAATGGCTGTTTGAGTTTTTGATAGCACTCGTCTAAGTCTCGCTGTATCATCGACTTTTTCGACCCCGGTGCAGAAATTTCTCCACGAAGTTCTCTTCGCTTGCCTTAGAGCCTTTTTATAGGCCCTCAGTTTAGCTTTATATTCGAGCCATTCAGGCTCCGTACCGATGCTCTTGGCCTTGTTAAATTGCTTCCTGCATGATATACGGAACGAATCCAGGTCGTAAGACCACCAGTGGGGTCTATGTTTGCCGCGTGGTTTTGGTACTGGACAAGCCTGCTCTAGGGCATTTGAGAGCGCCGTTGTAAAGGTCGTTACCAGATCATCCAGTTCTCCCACTGATGAGGGGGCTTGTGGAGGTAATACTGGTAGGTCCCTAGCTAATATTTGGTTATGTAGCTGCCAGTTAGTGTTGCGTGGATTTCGTTTCATAACTGGCTGCTCAACAATAAAGTCTAACACAATTTCTATGTACCGATGGTCAGAAAATGAATGCTCATCAAGAACACGCCATTTTCTGACCCACTCATAAGCGCCTTCGCTACAAACAGTGAGGTCTATAACCTCCCTACGAGCTTTAGTTATAAAAGTAGGCTCGTTACCAACGTTACAAACCACCAGGTTAGTTGTTAGTAGGTAGTCAAACAGAGACTCGCCCCTAGCGTTAATATCGGAGCTTCCCCACTGGACGTGATGAGCATTAGCGTCAGCTCCAATAATAAGATGGCCCGTACAGAAATTATCCACCAGATCTTTCACCTCCTTTTGTGGAGGAGGTTCTTCGGCGTCATAGGGCATATAGACCGACGCCATCGTTAGGCTGGTGCTGCCGACTGTTAAGCTGGCAGCTGTAACGTCACCATTTGAGTAGTTGGGTAATAGAAAGGTGTTTAGCTCAGACTTTACCAAAATACAGGTTCTGACCTTGCCCTCATCATTGGCTTGGATGAGCTTGTACCCCTTAGTCGCCAATCCACAGATCCTAGAGCTATTGACCCAGGGCTCTTGGATAAGGACCACGTCTACGTCGCCTTTAGAAAGACGACTGCTTAAAACAGCCGAGGCTGCTTTAGATTTGTGCAGATTTATCTGAAGCACCACCAACATGAGAGAGCTCAGACATCCCTGCCGCCAGCGTGTCGTCGAGGTCTGGCCTGTTCCGGGGGCTGTCTCTCAACGAGGAGTTGTTCAGAGCACCTGCACGATTTGGCGTGGCGGGAACCCTGCTGTCTGAAGCAGCATCAACGTTAGTGTGCTCAGGTTTAGCCACGATCGTGACGTCGAGGCCTTCTTCGTCAAGCAGGCTTTCTTCTATCGCCGAGTTGTTCGCAGCACCATCGCAATTTGACGTGGCGGATAACATACTTTCCGCGTCGGACTCCTCTGCTTCCCCTTCCGATGCCTCGATCTCCGAGTCCTCCGGAGCGTCCGGAATAGCAGCGCGCTGTGCATCGCCACGGTATACGTGGATCACGATCTGACCCAAGCCGTAGTGCACTCGTCCGTTGCACCGATTAAGGGGCTCGAGCGCCTCCTTATTCAGAGTGATAACCACCTGTCTATTGGGCCCAACCACATCATCGACCAGATTGACGCCCCAATCCTGCGTCGGGAGAGACGGATTCCAGACCTGCAGCATCTCAAGAATATTCTCGGGTTCTGCAGGGACGGCAGGAATCCATGCCCTTGCCCTTGGCCGAGCAGGAATGTCCTTCCAGTCGACGACATCTAGTCTTGCCCCTGGGTAGACTTCACCCAGTCTTGCAACTGCTGCCTTATACAGTGCGACAGTTCTTGCATCCTCGCACGCGAATATTTTGATCTGACCTTGGTGCCAGCCCGCGTCAGTACCTCGCGGCGGACTACCCGGAGACTCACGCATTAAGTGGAGGAGGGCCCTGCCCATTTCATTCCGGACATACAGCCACTGGTCTTTGGGGATGGACCAACGGTCGTTACCTCGGTCAATGAAACCTATAAGGATTCTATCCTTGGTTACTTCAGCAAAGCTGAGTTTTCCCACTACGGGGTTGACCTGATGCCGCTTCGGATGGGGGTCTACCTCTCCGTCCGATCTCTGGCGTTTGAAAGGATTACCGTTCACCCTCTTAGGCACATAGGGCCTCTGGAAATTTGGTATCAGAGCGTTGACTAAGTGTCCCAAAAATTTTAGTTCGGTCTTGCCGAATTCACACTTGTCTGTGTTAATAGGGAGGTTATTCTCTCGAAAGCGTTGAAGGACCATGCGTATGTCACGGCGATGGATGATGAAGTGATGCAAATATCGTCGATATATGGAAATGTGAGTCGACACCACTACATAAATTTAAACTCAATTAATCCGAAGGGTGTTGTGATGGCAGTTTTAGCGATGTCGTCGTCGTATGACAACACTTGATGAAAAGCACGTTGGAGGTCAATTTTTGAAAATATTGACTTACCTCGTAATGTGTTCGTAAAATCGTCTGTGCCCTGTAATCGCAGTGGACTTGACCAGTTATTGCTCACGGGCGACAGACACCTACTTTCTCAGAAACTCGAAATCCTTACGTGCTGCCTCTAGCTACTCGGCAGACGCGTCACGGTCGGGCGAAGACGGGCTGCCCTGTTGCTATTACTCGATGAGAGATCGTAGACTTAGTCTTAGCGCCCTGAGGCGCCAACTTCGAAGTATCGGAGAATTCTGCTAATAATGCGGCATATGGGCTAGTTGTATCGTACTTTTTAATTTCAGCAGTTTCAGAGTCGTTGTTGCCGTTACAGAAGAGTGTAGTTTTGTAGTGTTATCGGTTAGACGATTGCGACGGAGGTTTATTAACAGGTCGTAGTGGCGTATAAAATCCGCACCAATGATAGGCGCTGTTACATCGGCGATAATGACCGACCACTGAAAATCTCGGCTTAGACCCAGATCAAGGTTAATTCTCTTCTCCCGTATGCCTTTGATTTCTGAGCCGTTTGCGGTATACGGCTTTGTTGCTGTTGGTTGGACATCGTATGTTTTTGCTGTAAGTGGCAGTACGAACACATCGGCGCCAGTATCTACCAGAAATGTTTTTTTTGAACGCTGATCGTGTACTTGTAGGCGAAGCACCTATCTCTTTTCGGCAAATGTTTCGCTATTATCAGCATGTTGTGCTTGCTCTCAGGCGGTGGACGTTGAGTCGACTGATTGAACGGAACGATTCTTGTAGCTGCAAGGGCTTCGGCACTTACGGGCATTGCGGCCGTACTTGTGATGGTACCAGCAGTCCTGCGAAGATGTAGCGGATGCGCCTTGTGTACCGGCTTGTGAGCAACCTCGTCTGTTTGACCTTTGTGAAAATCGATTTGGGCAGCCTCGCGAGCGAGAGCGGGATCGTGTTGTAAGTTGTTCAAACTTCTTGTCTAATTCAACAATAGCTGTGCCTAGTTCCCCTATTTCGTTGGGTTGATTAGCTTTAATGCGGTTGATGTTGGAGCAATAGCATCGACTATTGAATCAGCAATTTTAGTGAAATCGGCGGCGGCTCCGGAAAAGGCAGCAAGAACTGGTTGTGAAATGTCGGTACAAAGAATTTTGAGTGCAGTTTCGCTGACGGAATTTCCTGCAACACGTTTCATTTCGTAAAATAGCTCAGATGCCTTTTTGTCACAAGTGGCAAATCTGATAGCAAGAAATGTGCTATAATTTTCTTCTTGATGAAATCGAAGCGATCACTTGCTGGTAGTGCTGCAATAACGTCACTCAATTGGCCAATCAAATTAGGTTCAAGTGCTGCTAGTACAGTAGCAGTTTTTTGTTTGTTGTTGTTGTTGTAACGAGGTGTAGTCCTGCCCAACGCGTATTTTTCCTTAACCTAATTGTCATCAATATCTTCTAACGGGAGTCCAAGAAAACTGGCAGTTTCAATAGGGTTGGACCAAAGCGAGATGGGTGTTAGAAGAGTGGGCTCAGAAGAGCAAGAGAATAAGTGATTGGTATTGTGGGGGGACGAGCCGCATGCCGGACATACATTCGGCACGTCAGGGTTCAGTCTGGATATGTAGGAGTTTAACCTGCTACAATATCCAGAGCGTAATTGAGCCAGAGTGACCCTTGTCTCTCGAGGAAGATGACGCTCCTCTTCAGAAATGACAGGTGTTGCAGCATGTAAGACAATGTTTAGCGGACAGAGCGCAGAGTAATGGCCAACAGACGTTGTATGGATATGCCCCAAGGCCTGTTTATGCACCTGTAGATCAAACGGCGTTGTAATATAGTGTCGGATCTCATCAAAATGTTTGCGTAAATGCGACCTTATGGTCCTAGGAGGCGGAATGAGTTCCAGCAGTTGTCTACCGGGATGCTGTGGTATACAGCAGTTCAGTAGGTACTGCTTGTTTAACATTTCAATATGCTCCCTAACTGGAAGCATTTCCACCTCATTGTGTATATGAGATATAGGTGACATAAGGACAAACCCCGTAGCGGTTCTGAGCGCGGTGTTTTGACAGGCCTGAAGCTGATTCCAGGGAACGTCTGCAAGCCCCGGCGACCATATCGGCGACGCATAGTTCAGGATCGGCCGACCAATTGCCTTGTACGTTACCAGCAACGTTTCTTTGTCTTTACCCCAAGTACTGCCGGCTAGTGACTTGAGGATTTTGTTACGGCTCTGTAATTTTGAGACAATTGCAGCTGAATGGGCAGCGAAAGTGTGCATGGTGTCGAAAGTCACTCCTAAGATTTTTGGGTGAGCGACAGTAGGTATTTTATGATCACCTACATAAATTTCTAGTTCCATGCCAACCTGCGCTGTCCACGTCGTGAATAGGGTCGCCGAAGACTTTGTTGGCGACAATGTCAAGCTTCGGGCGTTGAAGAACTCGACTAGAGAGGGGAAATAGCCATTTATTTTAGAGCACAGCTCATCAACGGAAGTATCAGTAGCCAATATCGTGCAATCGTCTGCGTAAGAAACAATCGTAACTTCTTCTGGTGGAGGAGGAAGCTTCGAAATATAGAAGTTAAACAATAACGGGGAAAGGACACCACCCTGTGGTACCCCTTGTTTGATCTTCCTGGCTTTAGATTTTTTGTTTCTAAATACAACAGACCACCGACGACCACTGAGATAATTGGCGGTCCAGCGCTTGAGACAGGGGGGAAGTGACGAGTCTTCCAAATCGGATACAAGCTGCCCATGATTTACTGTGTCAAAAGCTTGACTCAGATCGAGTGCAACTAGAACCGTCCTGTCATTAGGTCTGTTTTGATTTAGACCGTCAGTTATCTGAGTGTTTATGACATTTAGAGCAGATGTTGTGCTCCTGCCTTTCCTGAAGCCATGTTGGTGCTCGGCTAACATCAAGTGTGATGTGTAGAGCGGGAGTAGGGCCGCTTCAAGTCTCTTTACTACTGGCGAGAGGAGTGATATCGGACGATATGACTCCCCAACGTTAGCTGGCTTGCCAGGCTTTAGTAGTGGGACCACAGTTGCCTGCTTCCATTTGTCGGGTATGACAGCTGTGATCAAAGACAGATTGAAGACGGCAGTTAAATATTTGACTCCCGCTGGGCCGATATGCTTGAGATGCACCATGGCTATGCCATCAGGGCCGATGGCTTTGGAATTTTTGGCCTTCCGGATGGCCTCTTGAACCTCTGTAGCGGTGATGGGAACGGGGGCATAGTTTTTGTGTTTATGCGCGCGCCTGAAGATTCCACGTCTTGTCCTATCTTGCGCAGGGTGTGGGACATACTGTCAACAAAAAGCCTGCGCACATTTCCAGGGGTCATTTAATGTCTTGTCACCAAAGGTGATGTCGACATTTTTTGGTGTACCCGAAGGATTTGACAAGGACTTGACGGTGGACCATAATTTCCCAACACCGGTAGAGAGGTTACAAAACCTAAGTTGCTCCTCCCATTTGGTTTGTTTTGTACGTTAACCAGCCGCCTGATTTCCACGTTGAGATCACCGATCTGTGGGTCAGAGGGATCGATGTTGCGTATGAGGTCACGTTCATTGGCCAAGGCTGCGGCCTCAGCTGGGAAGTTAGGCCTGATATTTTTTATTCTACCAGCTGGTATAAAACGGGCTGTAGCCTTTTTAATGACCTCACGTATGTTACGCTCGCCGACGTGTACATCAGTGGGAATGGGAAGATCACCAAAGGAGCTCTCCGCGAATTCCAAAAAGCCGACCCAATTAGCCTTTTTGAAATTCACGTATGTTCTTTTCTCCGACGTGATGAAATCCGTGGCACGATCGACGGACAGGATGATAGGCAGGTGGTCGGATGACAAGGCCGCCATAGGTTGCCAGTTTATGCTGTTAATTAACCCCGGGCTAACAATAGTTAAGTCTGGGGAGCTACTGCAGTTAACAGCCATCCTTGTTGGGGTGTCTCCGTTCACAGTACAGAAAGAGAAAGTGTCAATTTGCTCGGCTAATTCCCGTCCTCTGCCGTCCACAGAAAGGTGTGAATGCCACATATCATGGTGGGCATTAAAATCGCCCATGATGATACGGTTATCGCCACAAAGAAACGCCCTAAGGTCAGGACGATAACTTCTGGGGCAGCAGGTGACGGGAGGAATGTATATATTGATTAGCTCGAGATCAACACCACCTGCTTATATAACTATACCCTGACACTCTAAGGGTAAGTCTCTTTGGTCAGTGTTGATATCAAATTCCCTATACTGCACCGTATGGTGAACAAGGAACGCGAGACCACCTACGCCGTCCGTACGGTCATTCCGGAGAACGTGGTAGCCTCCACTCGCTCGGAGATTCGAGTGGGGACCAAGTTTTGTCTCCTGGATTGCAGCAATTTTGATTTTATGTAGCTGCATAAATGTGGTTATCTCCGCTATCTTGCCGGTCAAGCCGTTGCAGTTAAATTGCAACAATTTAAACTGCGAAGGAGATGCAATGGCCACTCTAGGTCGCGATATTGATCTCCGTTGCAGTCCTGAAGCCGACGGATTTCGTTCATTATTAGATGAGTGTACATCCGTCGGCGTTGAGGGCTGCACAACTCGACAGCAAGGCGCGACAAACACATCAGTCCAGAGATTTCTGTTTGCGAGCCCAGAACATATGCGTAGGTGACATCGGCCTAGGCAGGAATTGCACTTGACCGATGCCACAGACGCATATATCCTATGCCGACATACAGTGCACGAAGAGTGAGGGACCAGAAGTTGATGGCCTTGACTTGCATTCGTGCTAATGCCGGCAGAAGTTAGTAAGGAGTTCAGAGACGGGGGCTGAAGCTCGGTAGTGCTAAAAGCATCAACTGATGTGCTACGAAGAAAGTAGCCATGACTGGATGCTTGTGATGCTGACGCACTAGGAAGCGAGCTACAGCCGGGAACACACATATTCTGCTGGGCAATATAAGTATTGCAGGTCGTGGAGACTTGATTTATGGAAGGCGATAATGCAACATTAGAACGTCGCTTGCCTCGGGACGTCCTAGGACGTGAACAGCAGGGCGCTACAAAACTTTTGAAGAAACTAGTGGGCCGGTGTGTTTTAGGATCTAGTCCGGAGCAACTAGATTTATGCAACCAACCTTTGCATGATGCACACTGTACTGAGTGTGATCGTCTTGTGTATATTTTCTTCCGGCAAACGCAGCAGAACCATTCTCTTGGGCCAGGATTTGGCTCAATACCAGCCCGGATCAAGAGAATAAGGAGCAGCCGTGCTGCAAGGGGCTGTTCTGGGGATGACAATAGGTGAGGGAATCGTGACGCGTTAGACACGGTCACTTCGAAATGTATTGCTCTTGGCTGGGTCATTATAAAAAAAAAAAAACAACCCGGGTCGTTTCGGTACGAAAGGTAATGTACAAGTACAAATACCGTTCTCGCAGAACCGGCAATACGTGAAACGGTAGTGATGCCTAATGTGGTGACCCAGAAGTCCATGGTTGTGAACCCGGCCTCAATGGTGGGACGGGCAGTCGGGCGTATACAACTGCGTTTGTGGCTGTTTCTGGAGCAGGTTGAGGTGGAGGTGGCGACATACCTTCAAGCTCGGATGGTGGCGAAACGCTGTCCGTCATTTTGTTGAAAGTTGCTAACCTCAAAATTGATTGAAAACGTGTGTATGACTTGCGTGAATGCGAATGTTCTTTACGGGGTCACCAATTTTAGTGTTTGGGTGTTTATCCTTACCTTTCACGAGGAGTAGATACCAAATGAATAGAATCGATTTAAATTTACAACGTAATACAACTTTAATTTAATTACTTTCATCATCATTTATTGGCGCTTAACCGCCTAAGCGATTTTGGCCGTTGCATATCAAAGCACGCCAGTCATTAATTTTTAGCGATAACTGCTGCCGAATTCAGGCGACGATAGGAAAACCTTCTGTGCTGGAGCTTCTTTGTTCATTCGCATAACATGGCCCAGCCAGCGGAGTCTTTGGGCTTTAATTCGCTGGACTATGGTTAGATCTACGTAGAGCTCGTACAGCTCATCGTTAAATTTCCTTCGATACTCGCCGTTGGCATCACGGGAAGGACTATAAATCTTCCGGAGAACTTTTCTCTCAAATACTCCAAGGGCCATCTCATCTTCTCTTGACATTATCCATGAATCTGAGCCATATATCAGGACAGGTATGATGAGAGACTTATAGAGCGTGATCTTTGTTCTTCGAGAGAGGACTTTACTTCTCAATTGCCTACTCAGTCCAAAGTAGCACTTGTTGGCAAGAGTGATTCTCCGCTGGATTTCTAGACTGATATTATTTTCGGTGTTGATACTGGTTCCCAAATAGACGAAGTCCCTCACACTTTCAAATTTGTATCTATCAACAGTGTCATGGCTGCCAAGGCGCGCAAGGTGCGCCGATTCTTTCTTTGATGACAGCAAATACTTCGTCTTGTCCTCGTTCACGGCAAGACCCACTTTTTTCGCTTCCTTATCCAGTCCAGAGAAGGCAGCGCTTACGGCATGGTTGTTATGGCCAATGATATCAATATCATCGGCATACGCCAGCAATTGCACGCTCTTGTAAAAGATTGTACCATTGCGGTTTAGCTCTGCTGCTCGAATTATCTTCTCCAGCATCAGATTGAAGAAATCGCACGAAAGGGAGTCGCCCTGTCTGAAGCCTCGTTTGGTTTCAAATGGCTCAGAGAGGTCCTTCCCGATTCTGACGGAGCTGTTGGTATTGCTCAACGTCATTTGGCAAGCCGTATAAGCTTTGCAGGGAAGTCAAATTCAGACATGGCGGCATACAGGCAACTCCTTTTTGCGCTGTCAAAGCGGCTTTGAAAACGACAAAGAGATGGTGTGTGTCGATTCTTTTATCATGAGTCTTCTCCAGGATTTGGCGTATCGTGAAAATCTGGTCGATGGTAGACTTACCAGGTCTAAAGCCACACTGATAAGGTCCAATCAGTTTGTCTACGATGGGCTTCAGCCTTTCACACAACACGCTAGAAAGAACCTTATATGCGATATTAAGAAGACTGATTCCGCGGTAGTTGGTGCGGTTAACGGAATCGCCTTTCTTGTGGATTGGGCAAGCACACTTAAATTCCAATCTGGAGGCATGCACTCATCTGACCATATTCTGCATAAGAGCTGATGCATGCTTTTTACCAGCTCTTCGCCTCCGTGTTTGAACAACTCGGCGTTTTGTTGTTTTTGAGCCGGGATATAGCTATCCTTACTTCATCATAGTCAGGTGGTGGGACGACTTTTCCATCGTCAGGGACTGGGGTATCGGGTTCGACGTCTCCCTCGCAATTTAGCAGTGAGGAGAAGTGCTCACTCCATAATTTAAGTACACTTTGTACGTCGGTTACCAGGTCGCCATTATTGTCCTTACAGGAGCTTGCCCCGGTCTTACAACCTTCCGTTATCCGCCGGATCTTTTCATAGAATTTTCGGGCATCATTCCTGTCAGCCAGCATCTCAAGCTCCTCACACTCACGACTTTCGGCCTCACTTTTCTTTTTTCTGAAAAGGCTTTACTTTAGTATCAATAAAAACGTCATTACCCAGCCAGCATTTTTTGAAAATTTTGAACAAAAAATATTCAAATATCACTCTCCAGATGATTATTCACAAATAATCATTTATGATTAATAATTTGAAGCTCATATTTTGTTTATTTCTGATAAAATTTGACTGCTTTTCGATTCATTTTTGTAATCATTTTTTGACTGAATTTGATTAGTTAACGGTACCATTTTTGAATACAATTTATTCAGTTTTTATACCTTTCATGAACATGAAATGGTATTATAACTTTGGTCCGATGTTTGTAAATATGAGAAGAAGAAGAGATAGACCCATCAATAAGTATACCGAAATGATCAGGATGACGAGATGAGCTGATTTAGCCATGTCCGTCTGTCCGTCTGTCCGTCTGTCCGTCTGTCCGTCTGTCTGTCTGTCTGTCTGTCTGTTTGAACGCAAACTAGTCCCTCAGTTTTTGAGATATTTGGCTGAAATTTGGTATGTGGCCACCATTTTCCAATATAGGACTCATTTGTCGGAACCAGCAAGATCGGACCAATATAACATATAGCTCCCATACAACCGATTATTCCGATAAACGGATTTTGGGCTATAACTCCTGTAATTAAACACGAAGGGACGTGAAATTTTATAAGTGTTGCTATTTTTATATGTGAAATATCGATGCTGAAAATCATCGAGATTGGATAAATATTTCACATAGCCCCCATACAATCGATTGTTCCGATAAACGGATTTTGGTAGATAACTCCTGTAATTATATAGGTAGGAACGTGAAATTTTGGAAGTATCGCTATTTTTATATGCGAAATATCGATGTTGAAAATCATTGAGATGGCATAAATATTTCACATAAGTCCTGTAATTAAACACATAGGAACGCGAAATTTTGGAAGCATCGCTATTTTTATATGTAAAATATCGATGTTGAAAATCATTGAAATGGGATAAATATTTCACATAGCCTCCATACAATATATTGTTCCGATAAACGGATTTTGGTAGATAACTCCTGTAATTATATCGGTAGGAACGTGAAATTTCGTAAATGTTGCTATTTTAGAATGTGGAATGTCGATGTTAAAAATCAATGAGATTGGACCAATATAACACATCGTCCCCATATAATCGATAGCTCCGATAATTTCGGTATGAGCTAAAGTTAAATTCACACAGGCTGTACTGGGGATCAAACAGTGAAAATCGTGACGCTTATTCATGAAAGGTATTTAGCCTTCGGCACAGCCGAAGACAGCTTTCCTTACTTGTTTTTTTATATGTTTGTATTGTTGGAATAACTGTACTAAATTTGTGTTTAAGGTCACTGGGCTTAAATAAAAGTTAGTTTAGAAGTAGTTAACCCTTTCGGATATTCTATGCCATATGGCATAGTCTCATTTCAATGGCTGTTTTTTGACATTAAATTAAGGAATTAACTTTTTTTTTAATTATGTATTTTTCTTTGAGGCTTTATCTCTAAAAATAAATCATAAAAATTTTGAGAGCTGAACCCAGTAAATTGCTATAATTAAAAACTCAAGTGTCTCTATCGAGTTCGTTTTTTTGCAAGAAAAAGTTACTTCATAATTTTAATAATTTAACAATAAAAATAGTTTCGTTTTTTAACTTTTTGAATTCAGTTTATTAGAAAATGAATGCCCTAAATGGGATTAAAAAAAATTAAGACCATAGGACCGTTGAGTAAGGCTCTACGATTTTTTTCATTTCATACCATGCCATACGGCATAGATTTTACCCAACGGAAGTTAAAAATTTTATTTGATGAAATAAAGTCTGCATTAATTTTTTATAATTTCTCTAACAATAAGGTCTATCAGCTATTCCGGCGGAGCTCCAGTCGGAAAAAATTCGGGATAGTCGATAGGGGTTGCATCGACTTCATCGAAATCCACCCCCAAATTCTGATGAATCTATTATCTTTTCCTCCGTCGTTGTTTTTGTGGCAGTACTTCGCCCTGCCTAGTAGGAAGATCAACTTATAAAAGTTACTTGACAGCCCAGACAGGGTTATACTAATGTTGACAGTGCTTTGCCGGATATGGATCCTATACGTTCCGGTGAAAAACACCTTGTGGTACTAGCCCGACTGTATTGGAACGATATTCTAAACCCCTTACTCGCAGGGGTATCTTTTCCTCCGTCGGTAGCTCCACAGTAATAGCCGATAGAGCCCAATATCGCATTCGTTTGATAAACGCTGAAGTCGGCAGACGTTTCTTACGTAGCTTTTGACTTGATTTAGGGGAATCCCGATCTCGAATTCCACGCCTCCCGTACCATATTGGTTCAAATCCGCGGGTTCGGCATCCCTAAACTGCTAGAAAACGTCTAAAAAGGACGGAAGAAGTATCAACTTCTTCTTGAATTGGCTTTATTAATCAGAAATCGAAAATAAAGGTTTTTGTTTCGGAGGAAATTTAATGGCAAAAATCCAATAGTTTTACCAGGTCCGATTCCAAAATTGGAGCGTGATCCATTGTATTTATGTGCAGATCACCTTTCTGGGGTGAAATATCTCTTGACAGAAAATATCGGGTTTCACTTTCGAATTATGCATTATAGGTCAAAACGCGTCTTTGGATACCTCTCCCGACCTTTTTGGCGGCATCTGAGATAATCCAGGAAAATTCCAGGATCCTGGGATTGCCTTTCTAAAATCTCGATGCCTTGGTATGTAATTGCCATGGCTTAGAAGCTAAACAAAGATAAGAAGAATATCTTAGTTAATTTGGAAGACTTGGACTTCATCTGTTGTTGTTGTCGCTGGAACGATCGAAACCCTCCCATAAGTTTTGGGGAGTATTGTCGATAGTGGCAGATTTTAGTCGGTTAAGAACTCGGTACCCTCCGGTACCAGCAGTTTGCGGTACTTGCGCGACTGTCGCAGGAACGATTTGGTATGACCAGTGGAACCTACTAGGTTATTTTATGCCTCCTTGTCTAATGAAGAAGAAGGTTGGTAAAAAGAGATGAGATACAAATTAAACAATTTTTTTTAATCACATTTTATGTAAATGTGGCATGATTTGTATATATTTTATCCATAAAACCACTGAAACTACTTACGCACGTATGTAAAATTTCTTTCCGTTAAGTAAATTCCATGCCATATGGCATGGTGCTAAAAAAACAAATTTTTGAAAAATTCTTTTTAATTGTTCATAACGATGGCTTAAATAGTAGGAAAAACACAAAAACAGATTTTTAAGGCCAAAGACAAAAAAGAAGTTTCGAAAGGGTTAAATACATGTTTTCCAACTTTTTTTACGGTTTCTGATATCTCTCGAAAATTGCCAATATTTGCCCCTTGTACAAATTTCAATAACTTTCGTTATGTTAATCTTTCCAAATGAGGCAGTTGGTTTTATACTACCGTAGTGTAGGACAACAAATTACAAAAGTGTAACATGTAATAAAAGTAACACTGTAGCTGTGCCTACAAAAATACATGCTACCGTAACAAAGATACGCACCAAAGTAGCTCGACATTTATGCCTCTACCTTGAAAACTAAAGTGAGCACATCAAATTCAAAACCACCGAAAGTTTTGCCGTATATTAGGCTATCATTGCGTACAACCAAAATTTTATTACTCTGTTGCCTAAAAAGTTATAAGCACAAATTCACAAATATTGAAATTGGCCAAAAACAGAGTATCGCTACTTTCATTGATGATAACATTTAATATTAGAGGCGCACATAACCTCACTTACATGTTTAGAACCTCCGTCTCAAAAACCCTGGTAAAATTTCAGAGCGGTACAGTGATAGCTCACAATTTATAGAGCAAATACCAAAAAGAAAATTAAGAGTATCACTCGAAAAAGCGGCAAATTCGACGTTTTTCGCCTTTCAAAGATCTGTAAAAACTCATTGTCTAAATTTGTTTCATCCAAATCTTCAGAGAAGATAGTAAATACGTAAAACTAAATATCCATATGCTTTTTACCCGCTTTAATTCATTATCCGATGTGTAGCATCCGAGTATCCAAAAATGTAACACTATTTGGGATTTACCCATATACTACATATTTGGCAGAAAAGATTTATAGAATTTATAAAAAATTTTATGATATGAAAAAATGTGAGTATAGGCTTATTACCCCCTTATTCATAAAAAATATAAAAGGTTTACTAGGCTCTTATTATTCAAAATTTGTATGAAAATGTCATTTTAAAAGCTTTATAAACCAATTTTATTTTTTTATGAATATGGGGGTAAGAATTAAATTTTGAAAGTAAAGTACAAAATTAAAAGGTAGAAAAATGATTTTGAGTCACCAAAAAATAATCAAAAATTACTCAAAAATTTGTTTAAAAATTATTATCAGTTTTTGTTCACGTAAAGTAAAAATATTTGATTCTTTTCCTGTTTGATTTCATAGTTGACTCAGAATTTAATCATCAGAATTATTGAAAAATGATTCATAATGGTGACTGAAAAATGATAATCAGTTTTTGATCATCAAATGAAATCATATTTGATTATTCCTCATGTTCATTTTGATGATAACTCAGTATTTCGTCACTGAAAGTATTCCAAATGTATTCAACTTAAGATATTGTCAAAATTCATTCATTCAAATGCTGTGTGGGTAAGAAAAGATCAACCGGTTTTGCTGAGAGGTGAAATAGAAAAGAAAGTTACAAAATATGAAAGATGGTACACAGAAAAAAATGGCACTGGTAAAATCTACAGTCTCGAACTGTTACCCTGAAATTGACCAAATTCTGTTGAATTGACCAAATTTTGGTAATTTCAAAGTAATTTTTTATTGGAATAACTGTTGATTCAACAGTCATAGAACTGTCAATATTTAATCAACAAAATTGGGTAAAACTGGCAGAATTTCGGGTTAATCCAACAGCGAAGGAACTGCCATTTTAAAAACAACCAACTTCTGCAGTTAATCCAACAGCGAAGATACTGTTATTGGATAAAACTTCCATCTGCTTATGCAATTATAAAAAATGTATTCCGAATATTAAATAAACTATCTGCGAATTACAATAGTGTGTAATGCAGATAATATGAAGTGAATGAAATAATTATAGCTTATGTCGCATAAACAAGCGTCATAGAGCAAAGCTGCAACTAGACGCCGTCAAGCATACACTCAAAAAAAAATAAAATTCTAAAATTAAGAAAAAAATTCTTAGATTTATCCTTTGGAATTCTAAAAATATTAAGACTTTTCGGTCTTAAATATTCTTAGAATAAGAAGTTTTTGTTCTTTTTTTTAAATTGAGATACAAAAAGCTTCAAATAAGAATAAAGTACTTATATTAAGAAAAAGTGTTCTTAAAACAAAACTATGACGTGTGTTCTAAAAACAAAACTATTACGTACACAAATACATATTGAACAAAGCTGCAATTAGACGCCAGCAAGCATAAGTACGCCATGGCCTGATGGTTACCATCTCCGTTCAGCAAAGAGATGTCAGTTCGAGTCTCGTTGGGTGCAACAAGGCAAAGTGGGAAATTGTTATTTAGAAAAAAGCTGTAATTAGGTCCTGGCAAGCAAAAGAAAACGATGGCATCGTAGTAGACACCTTGGTTGAGCGTTCGAGGGACCTGAGTTCGATTATCGGTGAAGTCAATATAAGAACTCTGAAAAATAATTTTTTTAAATTAGAAACCAAAACGTTGTTATAATAAGAATAAAAAACTAATCCTAAGAGTATATTGTTCAGTAAACAGCTCCGAGCGTTTTTAAATTCGGACAAAATTATTCTTGGGATAAGAATTTTCGATCTAAGAAAAAAGTTCTTGATATAAGAATTTTGTACTTCGTATAAGAATATTCGGTATTGCCGTACTTTCGTGACCAAAATTCTTGATTTGGGCTTGATTTAAGTACAAAATTCTTGTTTTTTTTTACTAAGTGTAAGTACGCGATGCCCTGCTGGTAAACATCTCCCGTTCAGCAGTCAAAGCAGTGTGAGCTCGATTCTCGGTGGAGGCAACAAAGCAACGTGTCATTTAAAACTAAGCTGTAATAATAAGTATGCGATACCTGGGTTGAGCGTTCAAGGAACTGACTCCTATTCTCAGTGAAGTCAATATTCTTATATTCACCCTGAAAAATATTTTATTTCGGTGTTAAAATAAGACTTATTTAATAAAAAAAATTATATTGACTTCACCGAGAATCGAACCAGCAACCCCTAGAACAACAAAATAACAGCTTAACTGTTAAAACAACAGCTTAACTGTTAACTTAAGGTTAATGCTGCAAACACTCATCGACGGACGTACGTACGTGTACGTATAGCGTACGTACGTACTTTTGGGCGAACTTTTATGCCCGTAATGATATCGAAGAAATCAGCTATACAGTGTTGCCATTGATCACTTTTCATGCATGCTACCGAAAACATGTATATTTCAATCGAGTATTTTTCATTGTATATAAGACCGAAAGTGATATTAAATAACAATAGTTAATCAATTTATTTGAAATCAACTAGTAACAAAATTTATTTCGGGGTATTTTAATATTATTCCCACAATTGAAAAGGTATTTTTGTAAAACAACTAAAAACGATTTAAAAATGGCATATAAAAATGTGAGTAGGCAACACTGTCGTATGAGCAAGAAATCAGCTGACACGTCCATACGTAAGAAATCAAAATGCGTTTGATTTCTACGTTCTGTTCTAAACTAACTAATGGCGGCGATATACCAACAGGTTATCATAACCTCTAACGAGATTTTTAGCCGAGCTTCTCTTTCCAACTTGTGGTGTGTTGCTTTTGAGTTTTCCTACAAGTTGGCGGGACCTGCAGATTTTTGCCGACTCCGAACGGCACTTGCAAATCAAATGAATTTTTTGCTGAGAAGCTTCTCATGGCAGAAATACACCCGGAGAGCTTGCCAAACTACTGACGAGGGGTGACCCCGTTTAGAAAAATTATTTTTCTAATTAATTTTTGATGTTACTTTTGAACACTTAACCGCTACACCACGGCGGCCGCCATTCGTTCTGTTCTACGTACACGAAAAAATTGAACGTCGGCGAGTAATCATTTACATAGAACTCTCATAAGACTGGTCGTGTCAGCTGACACGTTCTACGTACGTCCGTCGGTGAGTAATTGAACTATAACAGTTTCAATGCGGTTGAATCAACCGCATTGAATAATGGATAAGAATTGTCAGTGATTGTGGTTGAATCAACCGATATTTTGGTTGATATGACCAGCTCATTTTTCTCTGTGTATGACAACAAAATTGATGATAAATGAAACTTGATGTAAGGTACAGGGTACCACATGTACACCAACAAACTAACAACGCTTGTTTAGGCATGCTTTTTGACTGTAAATACCGACTGTATTATAATATTTTCGGGATTGCATGAATTTAGCTGGTACAAAGTTTTCATTAGTAATAAATAATTTTTCTTACGCACGCTGGGGGATCCGTGTAATTGATACGGCTGATACGGCGGTAGCTACGCGCCTGCATATAGCTAATTCATAGGGCGAATTCCATCAACCGGTCTTAACTTATTTAAGTCGATTTTTACTCTTTCAGTCGCAAATTAGCCAATAGATGAGTTTTTTCTGAAGTTTTCCATTTCCTCCCTCCAAGCACAGATTATGGAAATAGGATGATGTAGAGAAGTGACAACTTCGTTTTTTTTTCAAATTTTTCAGATATATCCCTTATAATTTTAGCGAAATCGGTAATTTTATTAAAATTAAAATACGAGGAAAAATCGGCAAATAAGTTGAGCTTTCAAAACCGTATTTCGATTGAAAATCCAACAAAAATTAACAAGTTACTTAAATTAATAAACAATTTTTAATTTTTGCACTGCTTGCCTGAAATGATTTTAACTTCGAAGTCAGACTACAATATTTTTGGCTTTAGTTTAAGATAATATAAGCTAAATAAACATGTGTCACGCAAAAAATAAAGTAATCGCCAGAGCCGTTTTTGAGAACACCGCGATATAGCCGCGTTTTTTAAGTGCTTCGGAAAACTTCATTTCTTGTCACATATTGGAAAAGGCTATATCGACCCCTTTTTGCGTGTTTATCGTAACAATTTTTTCAAAATTTACTTTTTGATGCAAATTTGTTCATTATCCCTTAGCGCATCATCTGGTAAAATATTATAGCTGAAATCCTTACAGTTGTGCCAAAAAGTGACTTTCTTTTTTATCGTATGGACCAATTCAACCATTTTTCTTGAGCGCGAAATTATCGTATGGGAGATAGGAATAGGACTATCAAGTAATTTGATGAACTATTTCTTTCTCCACATTAAAGTAAAATGTGAAGGGGATTGCAAGCTTCATATATACCATGACTACGATTATATTTGCACTATATATAAAAATCTTCTATCCGAATTTTCTGACTAAACTCCTCCTAAACGCCTGTATTGCAAATGGGTAAGAAGTTTAATGACATTAATCTAAATCTAACACTTCAAAAAAAACCGGAACGGAGAAGCGGCGTGGCACCTACCATACAAAAGGAATTGTTCATACTGCATATCTCTGGAAGTATCCATCATAGAATATTGAAAATACGTACGAATTTGAATGACATTTATCTCTTGCACCTCAAAAAAAGGGCGGAACGGAGAAGGGTCGTGGCAACTCCCATACAAACAAAGGTTTTTATACCGGCAAAAGACGTAGCTGCGATAGGGAGAAAAAGAGGATATGAAAGAGGAATAAAATTAAAGAAAAAAAAACTTTTTTAAAAATAAGCTTTTATTATTGGTTTATAAAATTAACTAAAAAGTAAAAAATAAATTGACTGTAAAGGAATATAACACTTTATAAGTTCATTGTAACCTTTAAAGATAATTTGGCTTCTTCGTCTGCCACAAAATAATTCCATATTGTACATAATTATATATTTCTAACATTAAAACTTTACACCTAAATCAAATCTTCCAGTATATATCACATTCCTAATTTTATTAATAATAAAAGCGTGTTAAATTTTGATGGTATAATTAAGAACCTTTAGGACCTTCTTTTCTATTTGATGGTATAATTAAGAACATTCAGGACCTTCTTTTCTTGCTATCGAAATTTAACACGCTTTTATTATTAATAAAATTAGGAATGTGATATATACTGGAAGATTTAATAATTTAGGTGTAAAGTTTTAATGTTAGAAATATATAATTATGCACAATATGGAATTATTTTGTGGCAGACGAAGAAGCCAAATTATCTTTAAAGGTTACAATGAACTTATAAAGTGTTATATTCCTTTACAGTCAATTTATTTTTTACTTTTTAGTTAATTTTATAAACCAATAATAAAAGCTTATTTTTAAAAAAGTTTTTTTTTCTTTAATTTTATTTTTTACTTTTTAGTTCGGTTTATCAACAAGAGGCAATATGTCGCAGCGACATCAATCGGCTGCTAGCAGCAACAGAAACCATAGAATCTTTTACAATAAAGCCGCGTGGTTAATAAAGTTACTTTTGGGATATTGGAATAAAGACTAAACTATACGCTAAATGGGATTTTTGAAATTAAGATAATTTTTTTATTTACTGTTAGCGAAGCCTGAACGATGATGATAATTTGCAAAATCCCATCTTAACTGCAAGTTAGTACAATATCAAAAGCAAAATTTCCTGGAATGAAAACTTTCGAATATCTCTACTCGTGCGCCACCTATCGGAATTATTTTTTTGTTATTTTGCGTGGAGGCAGAAAACTAAACGATGATGAAAATTTCAAGATCCTACCTCAACGGGAAGTTCGTTGAAAAACGAATTAATCGACACTTAAAACAGACCTTCGTAATTCTCAAATAAAGCGACTCACGCGCCACCTAGCGGGCCCAATTTTTTTTTAACATTTAGAAATTAATTAAGTAACACACACGTAAAATATCAGCCAAATCGGTCCATAATTACGATTTTGAGTTTTTATTACCGCTATCTCAGCCCCACCTAGCGGAATTTTTTTTTACAAAAATATTTCTTTTCATGGTAGTAATACATGTTACGAATTTCAGCTAAATCGGACCATAAATGCGAATTTTGAAAATATAGCGACCCACGCGCCACCTATCGAATTTTTTTTATTATAATATTGCATTGTCATCGGGGTTATACATGGGTGCAGAATTTCAGATCAATCGGACACCGGGAAGTGTATCAAATTTAGCTTGCAAGATTTGATTACAGACAGCCGTCAGGTGAAACTAAATCATGCCGATTCTAAACAATTTCTCACTTTCCGGATTTTCTCACTATAATATAATTTGTGAGCAAAAATGTACGAAATGGTGAAACGGTTTGCACCGTTTCACTAGTGAAAAATTGTTTAGAATAGGCATGAATAAAAGCTAGAAAAGCCGAATGTTGCATTCTTCAGCGCCATCTGCATATCAATATATAATGCTCAGTGCCATCTGCATATCAATAGACAGCTCATAAGAGTAAAGGAATTCACCGCGTGGTAAGTAAAGGTACTTTTGGAATACACCACGCGGCGAATTCCAATCTTCTTTCTATGGCAATAGGGAAAAACGACTAAACTTGGGTGATGATTGGATTTTTGCAAATAAAGCAATATTTTAGATTTTTTTTTGTATAATGCGTTGTCAGTAAAACCTGATCGATGGTGAAAATTTCAAAACCCCAGCTCAACGGGGAGTTAGCTCAAAATCGAAAGCAAAATCTCTGTAAATTAAATTTTTCAAATATCTCCACCCATGCGCCACCTATCGGAATTATTTTTTCATTATAGTGCATTGGGGTATAAAACTAAGCGATGATGAAAATTTCAAGATCTTACCTCAACGGGAAGTTCGTTGAAAAACGAATTAATCGACACTGAAAACAGACCTTCGTAATTCTCAAATAAAGCGACTCAAGCGGCACCGAGCGGGTCCAATTTTTTTTTAACATTTAGAAATTAATTAAGTAACACACACGTAAAATATCAGCCAAATCGGTCCATAATTACGATTTTGAGTTTTTATTACCGCTATCTCAGCCCCACCTAGCGGAATTTTTTTTTACAAAAATATTTCTTTTCATGGTAGTAATACATGTTACGAATTTCAGCTAAATCGGACCATAAATGCGAATTTTGAAAATATAGCGACCCACGCGCCACCTATCGAAATTTTTTTTTTATAATATTGCATTGTCATCGGGGTTATACATGGGTGCAGAATTTCAGATCAATCGGACACCGGGAAGTGTATCAAATTTAGCTTGCAAGATTTGATTACAGACAGCCGTCAGGTGAAACTAAATAAAAGCTAGAAAAGCCGAATGTTGCATTCTTCAGCGCCATCTGCATATCAATATATAATGCTCAGTGCCATCTGCATATCAATAGACAATGCTCATAAGAGTAAAGGAATTCGCCGGATGGTAAGTAAAGGTACTTTTGGAATACACCACGCGGCGAATTCCAATCTTCTTTCTATGGCAATAGGGAAAAACGACTAAACTTGGGTGATGATTGGATTTTTGCAAATAAAGCAATATTTTAGATTTTTTTTTTTGTATAATGCATTGTCAGTAAAACCTGATCGATGGTGAAAATTTCAAAACCCCAGCTCAACGGGGAGTTAGTTCAAAATCGAAAGCAAAATCTCTGTAAATTAAATTTTTCAAATATCTCTACCCAAGCGCCACCTATCGGAATTATTTTTTTATTATAGTGCATTGTCATCGGGGTTATACATGGGTGCAGAATTTCAGATCAATCGGACACCGGGAAGTGTATCAAATTTAGCTTGCAAGATTTGATAACAGACAGCCGTCAGGTGAAACTAAATAAAAGCTTATAATTATAATATAAAAAGGAAGACGGCGCATAGAAAGCAGTAGGGTGGTTGAATGTTAAAGAAGAGAGGAGCTAAAATTTCAAGGTCTTAGGCCATTTGGAAGGCAGTACTCAAAGCTGTTTAAAAAATTATAACGGGAATTGTTCTACAAATGAAAAAAAAAATACGAGATTTTTTTTTTTTACATTTTAGTAGTCTGAACATGCTTAATATCAAATGAATTGAGGAAAATAGATGTTTTCTATTTCTCAATCCTTGAAAACAAACAAAAAATTTCTAAAATTAAATCTTATACAGAAATTTATGTAAAGTAAACCTCGTTGAGCACCTTTTTCCATATGATCCTCATAAAGCACAAGTGGTATAAGTCCACTTTTCTCGAACTGAGATATCGAAGGTTTTGTGTTGTCAACAAATAGGGGGTACCCTTTATTTCACAAGTTAGTTCTGCTATTTATTCGGTTTCTATGGGAGCTAAGAGTTACCCCGTTAGCGTGTTATAAGAACACATTTTCCCCTACATAGCGTCATGTCTAACCAAAAAAGCGAAAACTGGACTTCTACCACTTGTGCTTTAAACGGCCCATATGTTCCACCGTGCTGAGATTTTGCATAGATTACGCGTTTGTTGGATGTAAAAAAATTGGAGGCTACCTAGGTCTCTTTTATTATTATTATTATTATTATTATTCGGCCTTATTACACCGCGATCATTTATACGATCTATTGTGTGACCTTTCAGCTTATTGCTGTATACGGGAGCTCTTTATAAATTTGAGCACCTCCTCAAGTTTTTTATTCCATATCACGAACGAATTGAGAGTGACCCCACCTAGGTAGCAGACTCTCTTTCTTGCTAACGGAATGCATTCGCAGAGTATATGAACCGGCGTTTCATCGTCCAATTTGCAAAAGCGACAAATTGTTGTATCTGATCGATTCAGCTTACTCAGGCGAAAACGCAGAGGGTTCTATAAATAGTTTGGCCTACCTCTGTCCTAGGCTGCTAAGCCAATGCTGCCTAAACTGTTTATTTTCCCAGTTGCTTATGGTCTCCTTTACGTGGGCCTTCGTGAGTCCACAAAAGGGTTCCGGACCACGTAGGTCGGCCTGACTGTCCGACATAATGTAGATTCACCTAGATGAGGCATTTCCTGCTTCTATTCTATTCTATTGCATGGATTTCCGCTTGAAAGATAGTGGGGTAGTTACCCATCGGTACCGATTTTTTGTAATTTGGTCCATAGATACCAGCTCCCGTTTTACGATCTTTCAGCTTCGATCCATCCGTATACCAAATCTCCAAATCGGATTCAGCATAAGGATTCCCTGTGTCCCAGAGCACTCGATCTACGATCGAAACTTCAAAGTTTCGCATGATCCTGAGCGTAGGAGTTATCACGAACGGATTGAGAGTGACCCCACCTAGGTAGCAGCCTCTCTTTCTTGCTAACGCAATGCATTCGCAGAGTATATGAACCGGCGTTTCATCGTCCAATTTGCAAAACCAACAAATTGTTGTATCTGATCGATTCAGCTTACTCAGGTGAAAACGCAGACCGCAATGTCCCCAAAGTTTCGCATGATCCTGAGCGTAGGAGTTATTGCATCACTTACTTGCAATATAGGAATATTTATGATATTATTGACTATCTTCATATGTCCTGTCATATTTCCGATTTTTAGATCGGTAGTGTTTTGAAGTCTTAATGCAGCAAGTGTGGCCTCCTTCTCTATCAGAATAGGGAAAGGAAGTATTCCCACAAGGGTACTTAAAGCATCAGTAGGGCACGTTCTCATTGCCCTTGTTATACCGACACAGACTAGCCGATGCAGCTTACTAAACTTAGTTGCCGCTGTTCTTTGAGCAGTCTTTTTCCCAATAGCTCAGTCTCTGGTCTACTTTTTTGGGAAAAAAGTATTCCCTGTGTTAATCTAGGCAGAAACCAGAATAAACAAAGTCGGTTAAATGGTTCCCGAACCCAATAGCTCAGTCTCTGGTATACTTTTTTGGGAAAAAAGTATTCCCTGTGTTAATCTAGGCAGGAACAAAAATAAACAAAGTCGGTTAAATGGTTCCCGAACGTATGAGTGGTGTCACACAGACGATCCATATTGAAGCGATCCATGGATGTTACATCCGTATTGAACGTTAAGCATGAAAAATTCTTGGACGCGATCCATATAGCAAAATATTTAGAAATTTTGAAATCCAGATGTTACATCCATGGATGTTACATCCGTATTGAACCTTTAGCACCAATTTGTGATCCATCTGCGATCCATCAGTGCAATTTGTGTTTTCGGCAGATCGGATATATTATTTGCTACTCCATCGCCTTCTCTTTACTTATTTTTTATTAAAAACGATAAAAATATATAATTTTTTGTTTAAATCATACAAATAACAGTTAAAAAAATACCGAAATCTGGATGTTATATCCATGAATGTATCAATCCATATTGAACGTCTAGCACCAATTTGTGATCCATCCGTGATCCATCTATATTTTCTCCTCCAGCAGTTTTGATTTAATGTTTTTAAATAAAAAATATATTAATATGCCTGCTTTGAATTTTTTGGTTGCATTTATTTAAACATTTTAAGCCAAAAAGCATAAAATTTAGCAAAAAAATCACTTACATCCATATTGAACGTGTAGCATTAATTTGCGATCCATCAATCCATCGATATGAATCGCGATCCATGGATGTTCAATATGGATCGTCTGTGTGACACACTCTATGAAATGTATATATACATATACATTAAAAATATAAAAGGATAGAACAAACCACTGGAATTTGACATATAAAACCTTTTTTTAATTTTATCGTAAGCGACATTTTTTCAAACATACTCATAAAACATTGAGAGCGAAATTATCGTAAGGGAGAAATTTACGATTTACTCGCAAACTCCAAAATTTTTCAAGAAAAAAAAATAAGAGGCCCGTTATATTACTTAATTATCTAATTCAATATATCAATTAATGCGATAAAAAACAAAAAAATGCTCTCCTGTAAAATTAGATTTTTGGCGCTTACGATAAAAACGCAAAAGGGGACGATATATTCTGAAAGAGGATTGAAACCTCCACCACCTCCATGTTTTATTTTAAAATATCTGTCCACTGACTCTTGTGAAATGCAATTGAAAGTGCATTTTTTGTTATTTATACGCCTCATAGTGTTGAAGACATTTAAAAATAAGAAAAAGAAATATTTCGAGTATGCAGTTTTATAGAGCAGTTAATTTTAGTCTAACAAAGTGCAAGCTTTAAGTACCTACAACATACCGTTGATTCTTGACAATTTCTTTTTTTAAGGTGACTCTGTTTTTTTTTTTTGTAAAAAAAGTGGTAAAAATGCGGTTTTTGAGTCGAAATGGTAAAAAAAAAACAGCATTATCTTAATGGACTTAGCCTCGTGAAGGGTGGATACCTTGCCGCGGTACGAGGGCTTAAGTCGATAGCCACAGGGCTACGCTGCCTTTGTGATCATAGCTCCGTACGGCACTTCATCACGGGAGCAGCCTAGCCTCTCTGGCGCGACGACAAAGATCTTGCCCCTCCCAATCCAGGGTGTTATGCGAAACCGTGCCCAATGGATGTTTGCAGCCGGGAAGCAAATCGTGGCTGTATTTGAACGGAGCCTCTCTGATACCGGGTCGCCTCAGAGAGTAAGCATGGCCTTACCGCGATACGGGGCTTTGCCGCGGCGGACGACACATTTTCCCCTACTCTTTCCTTGGCCCTAAGCTGGCCTTGTCCGGCGATGGGTCGTACGAACAAGATGAACTCAAATAACGTAAATAAAAACGAAAAACCTAAAAAACAAACAACGCCAAATTTCACTCCTCGGCAGAGGAGAGCTATGGAGGAGAAAGCGAGAAAGCAACAACAACGCCGGAGGACAACCTCCGTTCCACAATCGAGGGGGGGAATCGACAGCGATGGCAACTACGAGTCGGTCAACCAGCCCTCTATCGAGTAAGATTGACTTGATGGGAGCTAGCACCAGTGCGGTTGCCAACGCAGCTAAGCGGACAACGGCGGATGCTAAACTCCCATCAACCGCTGATATGAAAACCAGTATCTTTACGTCTGTGGCAGCGGTCGCACGACCTGGCCTCGGAGTTTCGAAGGAGAAGGAAGCTGCAACTGAGATTTCGGCAAAGGGTGCGACCGCGATGGCAACTACGGGTCCGCATTCCCGGGAGACATCTCCCCGCCGCTTCACATACCACGAGAAAAGATTGGCTGCAAAGATCCTGAAGAGGTATGAAGGGGTACCGCAGGAATCGCTGTCGCCGAATTCCAGTAAATCGGTAGAGCTAGCGAAAGCTGTGATACCGGATTTCCAAAATTCTTACATGCCAAAGAGGTTAAAAGTTAACCCTTTCAAGCGCCAGAGATTGGACCTGGAGTTAAATCCCCCTCCCAAGCGGCATCAGAATACCCCCCAAGGACAGGATCCTTATAGGCGTCCTTGGCCGAGGCAATGACCGTCTGGCCATCCCCAAGGACCGGTGGCGTTACGAGCGAAATGAACTCGGCAACATTCTTCTCAACGTTGCTCCGGAGTTTCCGC
The DNA here is from genome assembly GCA_964058755.1 of Campiglossa producta. Lineage (NCBI taxonomy): Eukaryota > Metazoa > Arthropoda > Insecta > Diptera > Tephritidae > Campiglossa > Campiglossa producta. Next base: position 60,365,136 of record CAXKVI010000002.1, read on the forward strand.
ATGCGAGGATGCAAAAACCGTAGCACTGTACAAGGCAGCAGCTGCTAAACTGGGTGTAGTCTACAAGGGCGCAAAGATAGAGGTCGTCGACTGGAAGGACATTCCAGCTCGTCCAAGGGAAGGCCGTGGATTCCGGGATGCTACGGCTAATGAATCCGTCCCTCCCAACGCGTGACTGGAGTGTCATTCTGGTCGGGGATGCGGTAGGGCCCGATAGACAGGTGGTGTTCACCTTGAATAAAGAGTCAATCGAGCCCCTCAAAAGGTGCAATGGCCTAGTACACTACAGCGTAGGCCAGATCGTTATCCACGTATATCGTGGTGATGCTCAGCGCGCTGCCTTCTCGGCTGCTCCGGGGGAACCGGAAAACGAATTACCAGGAGAGGAAGCGGAGGATTCCGATGCGGAAAGCATGTTATCCGCCACATCCCTTGGCGATAGTGCTGTGAACAACTCGAAGATGGAGGACAGCCTACAGGACGAGGAAGTCCTCGACGTCACGGTGGTAGCAGCCAACGCTGAGCGATTAACATCTAACGCTACAGACAGCAGGACTCCCGCAACGCCATATCGGGCAGTTAATCGGAACAACTCGTCGTTGATAGGCAACCTCCGGGATGGGGCAAACCTCTACGATATGGGGACGGCAGGGAAGTCTATGCGCTCTCATGTTGGTGGTGCTTCAGATTAATCTGCACAAATCTAAAGTGGCCTCGGCTGCTTAAGTAGTTGTCTTTCTAAAGGCGACGTGGATGTGGTCCTCATCCAAGAACCCTGGGCCAATAGCTCGAGAATCTGCGGATTGGGGACTAAGGGCTTCAAGCTCATTCGAGCCAGCGAGGAGAGCAAAGTCAGAACGTGTATTTTGGTCAAGTCTGAGTTGAGCTCCTTTCTCCTACCTAACTACACCAATGGTGATATTACCGCTATCAGTCTAACGGTCGACAGCACCCGCCTGACGGTGGCGTACGTCTATATGCCCTACGACGCCGAAGAACCCCCACCACAAACGGAGGTGAAAGACCTGGTGTCAAATTTCTGCACGGGTAATCTTATTATTGGAGCGGACGCTGTGCTCGGAGGGAGGATCTGGAAAACTTTGAAAAATATATGAAGAAAAAAACTCATCTATTAGACAACTTTCCAACTGACTTATTTTTAGCTAAGTCAATGTATCGTGTAGGATGGTAAGTGCGGTAGCCAAGCATAGACGTCAAAAAAAGCATCAGAATCGGTTAGCTGTGGTTTTGTGTCTCATTCTATCATTCGTAAAGATAGAAGTACCTTCAAAAACACCATTTTGAATTGTGTGCGCCGCGTAAAAATATAAGAAAAATACGACTATGTACAAAACAGATTATCGAGTTGCTGTGCGCAAAATTGTCTAAGTTGGTGAAACCCAAAATTAAGTTAGCCCCAAGTCCGGTCTAACTTAAGTCACAACCAAGCTTTAGCCTTAATCACGTTTGTGAACCCCGTCCATAGAATTCATATTGTGTACAAAGTAAAACATTTAAGCCAATTGATTGTAGATCTAGCACATTGCCAACATTGATAGCAAATAAATCTTTCACTGACGCATCTATGCAAAAAACTACTTTCAACAAACACCTTTCGGTGTCACTAATGATTTCTTTTGATTTTATGTAAACTTAAATTGTTATCTCAATTCACAAAACAAAACTGCAAATGAAAAGAAAACAAGCTTTTAAAGTGAAAATGAGCCGCCCACCCAATTTTAAACTCAACTACTTGGCAAACTTTAAATTTGCACGACAATAACAAATACAAGTACAGTTTACCACAGATGAGCTTAATATCAACATATGCATGCACATATGCTACTTTCTAACTGTACGTATGTGAGTATGCCGGTTTCAATGGCTGTAAGTTATGGTGGAATTATACACGCCCACACATAAGTGACGAAAATTAATTGCTGTTTCCGTACGACTGGCAAGTTACTTTGCCCTGCCTGCCAGCTTTCATCCATTCCTTTATTTATAAAAGGGCACAGCTTCCTTCTAGCAGCACTCGTTCACGTCCTTCATATTGTAGGTTAGTTATTCTAATGTTGGTGTTCGGGTAAATACCATAAAGTGTTACCAACTCACATACTCGGGCACATGCCTTATCGGTGCGAGACTACGGCGAGACCAGAAGACCGGATGACTATACAGACGAGACTAGACAACGTTAAAAAATATGTATAAAAGTGCATATATTTATATATATGCATAAAAATACAAACCATTGCTATGAGTGTTAGCCAATGGTTAAGGCCCGGTTTTCAGTGCAAGTTTAAACTTCAGTGCGAGTTTATACTTAGTTTAAGAGGCCAAATTGTATGGGATAAACTCTAGCCAACTTTGTCTGTGGTTTAAACTTACACTGAAAACCGGTCCTAATAGTTTGAAATGGTATTGGCATAGTAGCTAACAAAGAATTCAAGCTGTGCAACTTGTTTGCTAAGAGATGAATCTGCTAAAGATTTTGACCAGTTAGTGAGTGAAATGTTCAGAATAAGAATAATGTTTAAAATAACTACAAAAAGTTACATATGCACTTCTATCAAACCTATGTACCCTTTAGTCATACTCACAGTATTGGACTGTCCCAAAATTTCAAAGTTGCTTTATTTTCAAGTCTAATTTTTACCATTATGCATCAAAAACTAGGTATACTGGCAAAGTTTTATGTAAATCGGACCACGGCAACCCTTGCTGCAAGTCGGTTGAAGTTATCAGTAAAAAAAAAACACCCCACTGCTTTTTGCCAATTTAATGATTTATGTACTAGTTTTTGTTATATTGCTGTATCCTTAACCTTTAAGAACTTCGTAATTAGTAAATCGGAATTTTTTTCCGTACCAGATGCTTAGGATATCCTTTAAAGAAACAAAGATTGTTCCTCCCGAGAAATTATAACAACATGTGGATAAATAAATGTTCTGAAAATGTTTGTTCAAATATTTAAGGATGCACAGGAGATGAACAGGACATAGTCCAGAAATTGATTTTACAATATGGGTATCAAATGAAAGGTGTTCATGCGGGCCTGAAAGTAGGGTAAGTTTTATTTCGAAAACTCCATTCTTTTCGGGGATATCGACCAAAAAATTAATACAACTTACCTGTTTTTTTTTTCATATACAAGTATGACAAGAACAGGTAAATGTTACTCATACCAGGGATGGGCATTATTTTATTTTTTGAGTGACGAGTGACGAAAAAATAAAAATAATTTTTTTTGAAAGCTTTGATGTTATGGTCATGTTATTGTACAGTAGAAAATTTTTCATGGACTATTTGACCGATCGAATAATTTATTTTTCTTAAATTATTCTATTTTTTGTTATTAACGAACAAACTGAGCAACAACTCACAAACAAACAATACCAGCTACCGTGATTGCAATTTCGTTCTTGCTTAAGGAACTAGACGTACGGCTTTGTATTTTGTTGTTAGAAATTTTTTTTCATTTTTCCCTTTATAGTGGTCATTGAACCGAGGAGAAATTCGGAATTTCTAACCGAAGCGTGTCATACTAGTTACACCAACACTGCTTGTTTGATTTCGTGGGATAATTGCTACTATGTTCGTTAATACGTGTATGTTTTGATGTTATTTTTTTTAATTATTCAAAAAAATTGCGCGATGTGTGATCGGTTATTGGTTATTAAAAAAAAATTAAATAACCATTTTCGTGATTATTTTAAAACTGTTTCGGGAATATTTCGGGACTGTTTCCGGAAAATTTCGGAACTGTTTTGGGATGTCTTCTGGACCATTTACGGGATCATTTCCAAAATGTTTTTGGAATCATGTGTTTTGATTAAAAAATAACCTATCACTCATCACTAAAAATTTTGAATATAACACTGCTCTACACACATTCTGTCCTATGAACCAAATATGTAGGTTTTTTCGAAAATTGGACAAAAAATAAAAAAACACGTGTATCGCCGATTTTCATGTACACGTCAGAATTTTTTTTATATATGTACGTACATAAAAAAAAATTTCTACTTTTTTGGAAAAAATTTCAGAAAATGTTTGAGAATGCAGTTTTGTAGCCCATACAATTTTTCTTTCCAGGGGGCTGATTGTTTTCTTCCATACAAGTCACAAACTAAATTTACTTTTGTATGGAGGAAAACACTCAACACCCTTGAAAGAAAATTGTATAGGCTACAAAACTGCATTCTCAAAAATTTTCTGAAAATTTTTCCAAAAAAGTTGAAATTTTTTTCAAAAAAGTTGAAATTTTTTTTTATCCGCCAAAAAAATTCTAAACAATCCAGTAAAATTTTTAGCGAGTTCTAACTTGCGCATCCTTAGAGTAAAATTTAATGGGCTACAAAACTGCATACTCAAAAATGTTCTGTAAATTCTGCCAAAATAGTTCAAAATTTATGTATAGGTACGTCAGAATTTTTTTATGTACATACATACATACATAAAAAAAAATTTTGACGTGTACATGAAAATCGCCGATACACGCGCATTTTTATTTTTTGTTCACTTTCCGAAAAAGTCTATTTGGTTAATGGGACAGAAAAAAACTTCGTTTTTGTACCGCAGTGTAATGGGTAATTCTTTATTTTTTATTTGAATACAATTTAATTCGAAGTTGTGCCACCCTGACTCATACGCCGTGTAGGACCTATAAAAATTGTACTATAATTGCAAAGTTTCAAGATGTACTTAATTATTTTCAATAAAAAAAAAACATATTGTTACGCAATATGCTAAAATAGTTTTGAAATTCCAATGTCCTTTTCTCGTGAATACGATTTTTTTCAATAGCCTTGCAAAGAATACCGTTATCCTTTTAAATATTCAAAGGTGGAAACTTGTTACACAGTCTTTTAAATATGAGCCAGATATTAAAGGACTTTTTTGCGAACTTGGTATAAGCTGCTAGCAAAAACTTTAACTAATAATGTGCTGCAGAGCTGAGTCAGGTATTGTCAGGCACATGACTTCCAAAGTTATCGTATGACCTTCAGGTTATCTGGCTCTCGCGTTTCCTAATGCCTCCCTCGGTTTCCTCCCTTCCCCTTCCCCTTTTCTTTCTCTTCGTAATCTTATTATTATTATTTTTGTTATTTTTCTTTCTAACTCCTGTTCCCTTTCCGTCTCTCTGTTCCTTCACCTCTACCTCGACCTTTGGGTGCATTTTTTTTTTTTTAATTTTACCTTTAAAGAAATCGGTGAATTCGAGAGCCTTAAATTGTTTTGTTATCAGTACATCAGAAAACGAATGTCGTATTTAATACCACATTTATAGGCAAGCATACAACGCTTCCATTCACTGCGGTCCCTACTCAAAATCAGTGTCACCATTTTAGCCGTTTTCCGGCTAGATCTAGCCGTTTTCTTTTTTTGTCATTTAGCCGGAAAAATTTGAATCTAGCCGCTAGCCGTTTTTTAGCCGCTTTCTTATTTTTTTAGCTGTTTTTAGCTTTTTTGCCAATGTAGTAAACAATGTTTTTTGAAATAAACTAAGTTCAACACATCTAACATTTATGATAGCTCAGAGCAAGATATAGAAAATTGTGATATAGAAATATTGTAAAATGTATATACCTACATTTTTCTCACATTATTATTATTATTGTTTTTTTTTTTCATTTTATGTAATGAAAGTATATGTTATTTTAAATATATTCGTTACCTGATGCCTTATTTTATTGCCACTTTTCATTAAGTCAATTATTTTTAAAGCAGTGAGCTCTGCTTAAAATTTTGCTCGTTGTACCTTTTATATAAGTCACATCTATGTAATAGATATAGCCGGGCGTGTATCCAGAAAATATTTTCGGGGTGGATCCAATTTTTTTCATAATAACCATTTTGACTGGAAAATGGAAATGACTTAGCTACACAACAACAAAAAATAAATGGTCGTTTGAAAGAACATTAAACAATTTTCGAGATCCATTACAAAAAAAAAATTATTTTACTAATTTTTTTTTTAAGTTATATTCGAAAAGAACGGATAAAATACTTTAGAAAACGATTTCCATGTTCCTTCTTGGCATGTAAATTTAATAAATTGCGAATTCAAACCCGTATATCTCGTTAACAATCAAATAATTTTACGCGAAGATTGGTAATATTTTTTTCTAACATGGCAGATCACTTTAACCAAATTTTATTCAAATCGAATTTTTAGGTGGTCCACTTGAGGAATTTTACCCCATATGTGGACAGCGATAGGGATCGGGATGGAGATACAACGTCTGCCGGGACAGCTTAATTTAGAAAAATGCTAGGACGATTTTTATAGGGAATTTTCAGGTGTACAGCTTGGTCGAAAGTAATTTTTCGAAAAAATAACCGTTTACGAAAAAAAATCGTAAAACTCTAAATGTTCACCTTTGCCCCCAAATAACTTTTTTACCACACATGATATTAATGGGGACTTTTGAAGTTTTCTTTCTTTACCTAAGTTTGGCTTTGTCGCAATTTTTGTTATTTCAAATGTCTAATTTGACCGGAAATCAAAAAATATTATCCCATGAGTTTGGGACTCATATTCCAAATTTTATGTTTTACAGTCACATACAAAAAAAATTTCATAAACTTCCGCATTTCGGGGTGTCCCTGAATACGCGCCTGGATATAACAAATATTAATGTAAGCTTTATTTATGTTTATTATAGCTGTGTATATTCGGATGCAAAGCATCTGTATACGAAACTTTCTTATTGTTATGAAATTGGGGCCCTTTGGTTAAGTAATACAGTCTCCTTAAGATAGCACCTTTTTAACGTCTGCTCAGAAATCATCTAGTTACAAGATTCTAGTAAACCAATTTTAATAATGCAGCTCCATGTTAAACAATTCTTGAAAAATTGTTACTCGGAGCCTTTTTTCGCATCAACCATTTTTGAATTTTCATTCCAAGAGTTTTACACTTTTCTCATTAATTCATAAATGTATGTATTTTGCGAGACGCTACCTTCTCATAAACAATCTCCCTGGAGAATTTCTCTTCTATAGGACATCACCCTATCAAACAATAATTTTAAGTGCAGTGTATTAGTATTTCTTAGACAAGGCAGTTCATGTACAAAGTAAGTTGCGACCTTGAGATAATTAACACAAAACAACGTAACGGACAAATGCAAAACCACGTAAATGCAGTCACTCAAATTTTACAGGAGAGACAAAAAACTGTTTACCTTCAATACGAGCCACTATGGGATGGGTCAAATTCCAATTGTGAAAGAACAGTTCCAGACCATAAATGTTGCTGTTGCTTGGTTATTAGCAGAGCTCGGAATTGTATGCAAGTGCATATTTTTGTTTGACATCATAGAAACCTCGGACCAAGTTGTAAGTTGGTTATGTCAAAAATAGATTCATTTTTTTTTAGCTAGTATGTTTTACATATTCGCAAATTTTTTTTGCATATTTTCATATTTTATGCATATTTTTCATAAATGTGGAATATAACCACGCTTTTATTAGCTTCACTTGTATGTTTGTTTGTTTGTTTGCTTGTATGTATGTGACTCTCGTTCGGTCTAAGCCCCAGTGGCCCAAAAACAGTAAAATGTCCCTACAATATGGGTATCAAACGAAAGGGGAAGGCCCCAGGTTTCATTTGGGCTTCGATATATTTCGATAAATTTATCTATGGGTTGGGGTCAAAATTCTGCTTTTTTGGAAATTCTGCATTCATAATTCCGGAAGTCGAAACACCGGAAATCAAAATTATGGAAGTCAAAATTCTGGAATCCAAAATTCTGGATAACGAAATTCTAAATTGCAAAATTCTGGAAACCAAAATTCTGAAAGTGCGCACTTTTTTTGTTATCAACACGCATTTTTAATCATTAATTACAGAATTTTGCCTTTAACAATTAACTGCACTTCTTCTGAAGGAATTAAAATCAAATGTACCGTGCCGATTGTCACACAATTTCATGGCTGTGAACATGTTAAAAGAAAAAAATGACCATTCTCATAATCCATGCGCATAAAAAATCGGTTGCAGAAACAAATAATCTGGTTAAAAATATGGTTTAATATGCTCGAGTTTTCTGCAGCCTAGCCAAATATTTCAGCGTTCGGTATCTATAACAAAAAAACATATTGGACATTATCTGCCATCAAGAAATGCCCTTAAGTTAAAAATTAGAAGACAACGGAACAGTTTAAAATGTTTTAAAGAGCCAACTTATGTTGAAAAAATATGTAGATATTCCTTTATTATCACTTTAAATATGTTTTGGAAGGTCAACTATTTATTTTAATGCATTCTTATTTTTGGAACAAAATTTTCACTGCAGTTGTTAAATGAGAGCGACTGCTGGATTATGGACGGTAAACTTGACGTTGTTCCAATGATGATGAGGCAACTATTTTCCATACACGGAAGAGTAGAAACCCAACAAACACAGTCTGTAACGTTAGAGAAATGCTCGCCTTTACGTTAGATAACTAGGGTAATTCTCAAACTATTCTCTATTCGAAGGCAACCATAGAGAACTACACTACAACTCGATTCGAGATAGGTTAGAGAACTAGCCAAAAGGTGAGCATTTGCAAATTCACATTAGAATCCCATTAGAAAATGACATTAGAATTCGACTCGAAAACTATAGTTTTCTCGATTTGAGAATTATGTCCCATTTTGTTAGAGAACACTGTGATTCTCGAGTGTTTCTCGAGTCGTCCTCTAACGTTAGGGATTGGAGAATGGAATGAATGTACCTCGAATCGAAATCTAGCTTCATGGTTTGTTGGGAAGACAAATTGTTCCGCTGGTTTTCTGTCTTATGACCAAAAAATCAAAGTCAATCTTAAATATAAGCAAATTTATTAAAATACACGATTTTGCTCAAATTTTGGGGAAAAAATTTCGAGAATTAATTCTGGAAAACGTATATTCCGGAATTATGAAAAACCAGAATTTTGAAATACAGCCAAAAAAGGCGAAGGAAGTGCGGAATTCCGATTTCCAGAATTTTGTCGACCCAGAATTTTGATTCCGGAATTTTGACTTCAGAATTTTAATTTTAGAATTTTGATCGTTTCCGATTTATCTATAACTGAGTTATCGGTCAAAATATGATTGCCCAAAAACCTAAAAAATTCCCTACAATATAGGTATCAAACGAAAGGGGAAGGCCCCAGGTTTCATTTGGACTTCGATATATTTCGATTAATTTATCCATAACTGAGTTATCGGTCAAAATGTGGTTGCCCGAAAACTTAAAAATTTGCCTACAATATGGGTATCAAACGAAAGGGGAAGGCCCCAGGTTTCATTTGGACTTCGATATATTTCGATAATTGATCGATAACTGAGTTATCGGTCAAAATATGATTGCCCAAAAACCTAAAAAATTCCCTACAATATGGGTATCAAACGAAAGGGGACGACCCCAGGTTTCCTTTGGACTTCGATATATTTCTATAAATTTATCGATACCTGAGTTATCGGTCAAAATATGATTGCCCAAAAACCTAAAAAATTCCCTACAATATGGGTATCAAGCGAAAGGGGAAGGCCCCAGGTTTCATTTGGACTTCGATATATTTCGATAAATTTATCGATAACTGAGTTGTCGGTCAAAATATAGTTGCCAAAAACCTAAAAACTTCCCTACAATATGGGTATCAAACGAAAGGGGAAGGCCCCAGGTTTCATTTGGACGTCGATATATTTCGATAAATTTATCGATAACTGAGTTATCGGTCAAAATATGATTGCCCAAAAACCTAAAAAATTCCCTACAATATGGGTTTCAAGCGAAAGGGGAAGGCCCCAGGTTTCATTTGGACTTCGATATATTTCGATAAATTTATCGATAACTGAGTTTTCATTTGGCCTTCGATATATTTCGATAAATTTATCGATAACTGAGTTAACGGTCAAAATATAGTTGCCCAAAAACCTAAAAACTTCCCTACAATATGGGTATCAAACGAAAGGGGAACGCCGCAGGTTTCATTTGGATTTCAATATATTTCGATAACTGAGTTCTCATCAAAATGTGAGGCCCAAATACCCTAAAATTTCCTAACAATATGGGTATCAAACGAAAGTGGAGGTCCAGAGGTTTCGTTTGGATTGGTTGGTATATTTCGATATATTTACCGATAATTTCATAGGACATTTGACAAAAAAGTAAAAAATAAATATAGTTTAAAAAAACTAAAACTCACGCTTTTAGAGAGTATTGAACTAAAAAGTTGAAAATAATTTTAAAAACCCTACGCAGTAGTATTGTGGAAAAAGCGTGGTCCGCTTTGTGCCATAATTTTCGTATATCGAGCGCTCGACGTTTTTCCCACATAATGCTAGTTTTTTTACTACGCTTGCATTAGCTTTACTTATACATATATTTATATGTATGTTTGTTTGTTTGTATGTAACTCTACTTCAGTCTACCCGATAGTGGCATATGACTGTCACAATAACCTTGAAATGTGCCTTCAATATGGGTGTCTAACGATAGGGGATTGCATTTGGACATCGATAACTAAGTTATCGGTCATAATGCCTACAATCTGGGTATCAAACGAAAGGGAAGGTCTACAGGTTTCTATTGGACTTTGGAATATTTCGATATATTTATCGATAACTGAGTTATCGGTCAAAATGAGGTTGTCCAATAATATTGAAAATTACCTACAATATGGGTATCAAACGAAAGTGGAGGCCCAGAGGTTTCGTTTGCACTGCTGTATACTTCGATATATTTATCGATTACTTCATAACACATTTAACTAAAAAGTAAAAAATAAATATAGTTTAAAGAGCGAAAACGCACGTTTTTAAAGAATATTGCACTAAAAAGGTAAACATAATTTAAATAAAAAACGAAGATTATGGAACAAAGTGGACCACGCTTTTTCCACAATACTACTGCGTAGGGTTTTTAAAATTATTTTCAACTTTTTAGTTCAATACTCTCTAAAAGCGTGAGTTTTAGTTTTTTTAAACTATATTTATTTACTTTGTAGGTAGGGTCGACGCCCCACTTTTTCACAAACTTTCTGCTTTTGTGTATCTCGCAAACTACAAGAGTTTCAGATAAATACTATGTGGCCAGCTTTCTAAAATATAATAGAGTTAGAATTTTTCAAATCAACCCATTAATAAGTTTTTGTTTCTAAATAAAATCGGTTAGAAATGTTTAAAGAATTTTTTATTTAATGCGCAAGCTGATTTTACTTCTGAACTTTGATTTTTATGTATGAAAAAAGGGATTGAAAGCAGAAATTTGGGTGGCACGATTAGAATTTTAGGTATAAATGCAGAATCGTTCCCAAAATAAAAAAAATGGTGAGGATTGATAGATATCATTGAGATGAGTATAAATATATAAATTTTTTTTGGGGCAAACAACAACAACAAGAGTTATTAAGGGCCAAAGTTCATTTAAAGCGTTTTTTGAAATCAAAATTTCTCAAAAACTAATGAACCGATTTTCAATTTTTTTCCATTGGGTAGGTAATTGAATTACTTTTCATTTGATGTATTATTGTGTTGGGTGCAAAACCGTGCAAGTGCAAAATTTAAAGTAATTTTTAAACTCAGAAGGCCGCTTATGCAGAAGGGTGTACTACGCAGAAGGACTTGACATACGCGGTTTCGCACCGGTTTTGATTGAACCAAGGATATTTCAAATTAAAGCTTAAATTATTTCCCATGTTACTAAATTATCTTTACACATAGTTAATATAGCAATTAAATTTAACAAAAAAAAAGTTTCTTAAAAAATTGGAGATATTTTAGGAAATTCTTTGCAGCTACATATCTAAAACATATATCAAATGAAAGGTATTGAAATTACCTATCCAACAACTCCAAAATCTTGGTAATCGGTTCAGGACTTAAGGAGGAATTTGGAAAAAAATAATTTTTATCAACTTTGACCTTAAGTAACTTTTGTTGTTGTTGTTTGCCCCAAAAAAGGCATACACCGTTATGTTCGTTATAAAAATACCTATCGATCCCAATATTTTTTTTTTTCATTTGTTCCGAATTTTATGTGTATAGGTGCAAATAAATACATTTTGAATTACTTTTAACATTCATATTTTAGTTCGTTTTAATTAGTGATAAGTAATTGATGCATCATCGCGAATAAAGTTCTAAATTACAAAATCAGAATTTGTCAGGACAGCAGAAAAACGCTAAAGTCATATTTTTTAAATATATTTCTCTCATCTGTCTCTTTAACTTTTTCTTTTATATCTTTCATATTATCAGTTTTACACCTTCCTTATGATCTTCCAGTGCCGTTACGAATCACTTTCGACGCTTCTATGCAAAATAATGTATGTCACTTTAAATTAACCTACTATTTTTAAATGCATTTTTACAGTTTTCGTGTGTCAAATTTTAGAAGATTTGTTATCTGGTTAATGGAAGAGAGCAATACAAAGTTTTATATGCAATAAAATCGGGGTTGAAAAAAATTACACTTAGGACGTTATTCGCGATGATGCTTCAATTAACTTCGGAGGTATTTTGTTTGTTTTCAATCCATGTTACTACTTACGACGAGTTTCTTCGTGGGAATGGTGGCGGGTGCTACTGGTACTGCTGCTGGCGGACTGATCGCTTTAATCGCCTGCGTTGGCGGTGGAAAAATCTCCGCTGGCTGCTTAACGTAAAACAGATTTACTCCAAAGTGTGAAATTTTGTTGGCTTTTACTTAACGCGTCAGGAGAGAAATCAAGTGCACACGCACACACTCCAGCGGTGTAGATTGCGTAGGTGCTTGTCGTATGTTTGCAAGTAGCTTTCAAAGCCAGTACAAACGCAGTCAGGCTAGTCACTTGGGACGCTTCACAATAGAAGACACTTGGCACTTGAAATAAGTTGCCGACGGCAAAAATTTATATTAAGACGTTTTGATGCGCTTAATGCACAATTGACACAAAAGATTTAGCGTAGAGAGCTCAAAGCTTTGTTGATTTGTCTAAATTGTATTTATAGCGACGGCTCTTCACTGCTCTGTCCTGTGTGTTTATGTACACTTGATCTTGTTTGTTATTTTGTTTTGAGGAAAACTTTGTAATGCTCAGCCTGGTGGATTGGTTGTTGTGCTATGGTTTTATTTTTGAATATTTTTTGCTATGATTGAGTAATTATGTAATAAGCACACCTTCAAATTGTTATGTTTAAATTCAATTTTTTTTTATGTTTTGAATTATTGTTTTGCTGAATTTTAACTACTTTCTTAAACACACTTTGCTATTTTTACAGTTTAACTCTAACAAAGAAAATAATCGCAGCTATACCTACACAGTGAAAAAATTTCAAAGTGCTAAAGCGGTCACAAAAAATTTGATATTTAAGTAATTCTTCAAACTACTTTTAGGTCTTCCTTGCTTCCTTCCGCAAAATCATTCAAGTTGTTTGGTGTTTGAGTTCAATCCTATATTATTAATATAACATGTATCACTTCAGCTCTTAGAATTTTTACTATAAGTTGTTAGGTTTTGTTGTTTTTTCTAATTGTTATTCACCGCTTCAATTGATTGATTTGCTACTCGTTTTTCCTTTGCAAAATTTGTATTACAAATTAGCCAGCAAAAATTAATACACAACTACTTTCGAAGCTCTTGAAATTTGTGCTAAAGCTCAACAAAGGATTATTATTTTTTGGTTTGTGTTTTATTTTTACTTTTCTTTTAGTTGTTGTTTGTGTGATTGCACTTGAACGCGTTTTGTCAATTTGAGACTTTTCAAATCAATTCAATTTTGCTTCGATCTTTTATTTGTGGTGAATTTACATGTAAAAGAGAGTGACAATGCGCGTTACTGAGTGATTGAAATTGCCTTCCGATTACTTTTATTTATTAGATTTTTATTTTTTTGATTACAGATTACGAATAAATAAAGCGTTTGCTTTACTTTTCTCTAAATTGCTTCTATAGATACTTGTTTGTTGTTGTTGTTGCTAATTTTGCTTATAACTGTGTAGTTAGCTAAAGTGGTTTGAATCAACTAGGCTACTTTTTCACGACGGCTAAGGAACGCAACGACTGATGGACTCGCTTGTCTGATAACGACTGATGAAACTGAAGCTGAAATAGCAGGCAGAAGCGGCAGCAGCAGAAGCACCAGCTATTGCCCAGACATCAGTATGTGGTTGCTAAAAAAAGAGGATACGAATTCGCTAGTGATGAGCATGATGAGCGTTCGGCCGCTGACTGAGGAGGCGGATGGAGTGCATGATAAGAGGGGGCAAGCCCCATACATGCTTGGATGCCGACAAAAGGGTAAACCGTAACACGAGTAACGAAGTTTTACTGAAAACAAACAAATGCATTCCTGCGCGCTCTCGGAGCATGTAAATCTCAATTGGGACTCAGTAATAACAAACACCAACAAAGTCCTGAGCAAAACGGTGAAATGCAAATGTGTGTGAGCTTTTCTCTACATCTGAGTGCTGTATTCTGGTGTATATTTTTTATTAGAGTTGCCATCGATATTTTAAATTTTAAGATTTAAAAGAAGTTTGGTTAACAAATTTTATTCAGGTTTAGTTACTCTCAAAAAACGTACTATTTGCGCTAGCTCAAACCGTTGCCATTGTTTTTCCTGTAAAAATAAAATTTGACGAAATATTTGTCCATTTCAGTAAAGCTTCACTTATACTATTTTTGTATACAACATACCAGTCTACAGTTAACCAAAGTAAAATCGATCGATGTGCATTCGTAGGCTTTATCTGTGTGTGTGTGCGAAAATGAGGGAGTACTGTGCTATGCCAGATACTCCCGCACACGAACCACCCGCACAATTATGTATGCATGTGTATATACTCGACTCGTCAAAGTCCTTTCTCTCTTACAACCCTGTCTCTCTGTTTCCCGCATATACGCTCGCTTATCAGTAACGGTCTCCCCACGTCGTCTTGCCACAAGGTGTAAACAACAACGAAATTCACTTTCACAACCTTTCTTGAATGCATTGTAATCGAAGGCCATCAAAGGCCGTTTAGAATAAGAGCGTGCGAGAGCAGAGCAAAAGTGGGAAAAATTACTGTATGTAGTAATGGGAGCACATTTACGAGCGCCCAAATGTATTCAATATTTTGGTGTTTTTTTTCTATTGTTGCAAGTTATTTATTATTTACATACCTACGCGCTTCAGGCATATCTTAGTTTTACTCTCAGCATAGTTATGTCGCCAACAAATTGAATATTCCCAACAAACATCGAGCACCAAAAACTCAAACGTTTGAGAAAACATCTATTCTCAACATTTTCTCAAATGTTGTTTATATAACAGGATTATTTGTTGAACTATATTAATTAAAAAAATATTATGTAAAATTTAACTGCATAAATGGAAACTAGCTTTTTATTAAAATTGGTATTTGTTTTGCATGATTGGCATCTCTGAATAAATATTTCAATGAGAGCATGTGGATTCCATTTCGATCCACTCCGGTCAGTTTGAGAAACGTTTGAAAATTCTGCCGTTCTCAATTTGAAAGTCAGGGAAAATCCCATATTAAAAATGAGCCTTTCAGGTTAAGAATGCTATCAACGGTTATTTCGCCTCAAATTTAAAACGAACGTTTGAGATTTGAGAAGATGGTTGGTTCTCAAATGCATCTCAAATTGAGATTAGCTAAAAATGTTTGTTGGGATTGTATGCTGGCACAGCTTCGAAAGTACCTTCATGTGTACATACCTTTGTATTTCCGGAATGTATGTAGGAGTGTGTGTGAGTGTGCAATGTAATTTGCTGAAACGCAAAAACAATAGAAAATGCAACTACAGCAGCCTAGATCGTTCCTGGCTAATAAAAAGGGCTGCCATATTGCTTCGAAAACAATTAATATTTGGTGTGAAAATAATACTTTTCTGAGTAAACAAACATGAATATTTCACGGGTAATTAATTTTAAATGGAATAAGTTTTCAAAAATTTATTTTTTCCTGACTGACAATTGCTTCTCTGTTCTAACTTACTCCATAAAAAAAGCTAGAGCAGAAATTTGTGATCTGGATTACTCTAGTTTTGTTTTGAGCGTACTCATGAAACAAAAGATAGTTCAACCTAGAGCAAGAAAAGTGTTCGTTAAACACAATTTTGTGAAATATCTCAATCTGGCGTAAGCTAGAGCAGCTCAATAAACAAATCTTATGCTTTTGATACTACAATTAAAATATAAAAAACAAACCTTTTTTAAAAGAAAATTGTACAATTCATCATAAATTTCCAATAGGAAATATTTACGTACCCAAGGCTTGACTAATCAAATTTCAATTTACGGCCGTAACAAAACACAAAGTGACAAAAATACAATTACTTTTTAATAAGTTTCCAATAAAGCGGGCGATCTGAAATGTAGTATAAATAAGGTAAACTCTGACCTTCAAAAGGTTTTACCTCGAAGTTAGAGTATATTTACCTATATTTTACATATAAAAAACTACCTGGGTGACTGAGCTTGTTCGGTG
Source organism: Campiglossa producta (assembly GCA_964058755.1). Lineage (NCBI taxonomy): Eukaryota > Metazoa > Arthropoda > Insecta > Diptera > Tephritidae > Campiglossa > Campiglossa producta. The sequence goes on from CAXKVI010000002.1 coordinate 60,381,593, forward strand.
CTATCAAATTAGCGCTAACTTTACTTACCCAAAATGGTCCCAAAATTACCCTAAAATAATCCCAAAAATGATCCGAAAATGATCCCAACATGACCCCAAAATAAACTTAAAATGATCCCGAAAACACCCAAATGTACCCTAATATTATCCCAAAATTATCCAAAAATGTTCCCAACATAATCCTAAAATAATCCCAAGAACTCCCTTGGGGTTTCCAATTGGCGTCAGTTATCGCTAAAAAGGAATGACTGGCGTGCTTTGATATGCAACGGCCAAAATCGCTTAGGCGTTTAAGCGCCAATAAATGATGATGATGATCCCCAAATGACTCCAAAATGATCCGAAAATTACCCCAATATTGTCCCAAACTAATCCAAAATTGAACCCAAAATGATCTCAAAATAGCCCCAAAATAATTCCAAAGTGACCCCTAAATGATCTCAAAATGATCCTTAAATAATCCAAATATGATCCCAAAAATACACAATACAAATACAATACGGTAAAATGGTGACCCTGGGCTTCTTGAAAATATTTGAGTTGGTATGGCGGCGAAAATACCTTTCATTTGATACCCATATTGGCTTATCTAACTCCATAATTTAAAAAAATTGAGATAGGTGGCAACCCTGTACACCCGCCAAGTGGCAACCCCGAAGTGGATAGCTTTAGAATCAATCATACTATCTATATGCCAAATTTCATCCAAATCGGTCAAGCGGTTCCCGAAATAGTCCGGATATACAAATATACTGCGGTAAGGTGGCAACCCTAGGTGGTAACCCTACTTGAAAATATTTTAGTTGACATGTCGCTGAAAATACCTTTCATTTGATACCCACATTGGCATATTTTGCTACAACATTTTTAAATAAATTGAGATAGGTGGCAACCCTGTAAACCGCCCCAGGTGGCAACCCCCAAGTGGATAGTCTTTGAATCAACCATACTATCTATATTCAAAATTTCATCCAAATCGGTCAAGTGGTTCCCGAGATAGTCTGGATATACAAATGACGACTGAACAAACAAACCGCTTTATTTCCATTTTCCACTTTTTCAGTGTTTTGGTGCAATCTGGTGGTTCAGACAGCATTACAAATGATGTATTCAATAGAGACTACTAAAATGTCATATTTCCTATAAAAAAGATCAGTCAAAATCAAAATTTCGTGCAAATCGGAAATATGTGCGTGAGAATTTTTGCACCAAAACAACTAGGCGAGACTTATACGCCGAAAAAAAAAATTGAAAGGTCAATATTTTATTTTTCAAAAACAGTTTATTTTGTTATTTTTTTTCGTTTTTTTTCTGTCAATAAACATCTACGGCACAATATAAGCCTCGCCCAGTTATTCCATGGATCCCGTATAAAATTGCCTGTTTCAAACCAAAGGGCATATTTCCAAATTATAAAGTTAAAAAACTACAACTACACAAACAAATAATTCCAAAAAATGATAAGCCCAGTTGGGCGTAGCTGTCTTATTTTAGTAACGCTAAATTAAAACTTTAAACTGTGTCTATTTGACTCTGTCAAAGTTTTTTTTCGGTTTCTGAAAAATTTTTGAAAATGCAATAAGGCGTTTTGTTTGTTCAGTCTTCAAATATGCAAATATACATAAGGTAAAATAAATAAAGCGCGGTAAAGGCAAGTCTTGAAATTGTCATATTTGGAATACGGTTGAAAATACCCATATTGGCATATGTTGCTCCATAATTTAAAAAAAATTATATAGGTGGCAACCCTGTAACCCGCCCCAAGTTCCAACCCCCAAGTGGATAGTCTTTGAATAAAATATACTATCTATATTCAAAATTTCATCCAAATCGGTCACGCGGTTCCCGACATAGTCTGGATATACAAATATACAAGTTTAGCTCGTTTAAAGTTATAAGATATATTGCACACTAAATCAAAAAGAGGCACAACTCAAAATCGAATCAAGTTTAACTTAAACGCTTATGGATCGCACCAAAGTAGTTTGATTTTTAAAAACTTGGAATGACGGTCTTTTTTAAAGAGTGAAGATAATAGTCGAAAAGCAAAAATTGTGTGTACTAGCTGTATTTATTTTAATGAAGTGATCTACGCTAAGAAAGTGTCACGAAAAATTGTTGAGTTGTGACGCTTTTTGATTTAGGGTGCGATTTGCTGGATCAAAGCACTTTATTCGTTACACTGTTACTCTTACGCCCCGTGCTACCTAGGGGCTACCGTTTTACTTTCATATGTTCATATGAAAAGGTAATATAAATCGGGCCTCAAAGCAGTTTTAGATGCAAGTTTGACAAACAAGGGAGGGGAAAATCAGTCTGTTCAATTCATTAAAGCATCCAAAAACAATTGATTTTCTTTTTTTTTCGCAGGGTAGACAAAAGTTCGAATTCCTGACCATAAATGAAGTACAATGAGCAAATATGAGTTTTTAATGTTAATGGGAAAGCATGCCTCATTGTCGTTTTTTGTTTTCGTCAAAAGTGATTTCTAACATTATCAGGAGGAAAATTTCTCGGTTTTATTTATTATTTTAATTCATTCTATTTTACTTTATTTAACTTTATGTTATTTTATCTTATTTTATTTCATAAAATTTTATTAAATTTTGGTTTTATTTTATTTTAGACTAAGGTCGAAATATTGAAAATAAATAATAAGACAAAAATGTAGTGTTTTATATACAAAAGGTTAAGGCCTCAAAAATAAAGTAACTGATATTTGATTTTTTTATATTATTTTATTTTACCCTATTTTACTTTGAGGTGTTAAGTTTCAATCGTTCTAGACTAGAACAAACTCTGGTATTAATAATCTAAAATAAAATAACAGAAGCACCAGCAAGGTGAAAAATATTTGGAAAAGGACAGTTATTTCCCAGATAAGGAATTATTCTTGTAATATGTAACCTAAACAACATTGTTTTGACACACATAAACCTACAAACGTTGTCGTTCAATCAAAAAGTCAACTACTGAGAAGCTACTCAAGTGAAGCAACTTCAAAATAATGACAAAATTAAGGTTTAGGTTGTGCGGTTGTGATGGTCATTAAAAAAATATTCATTGGATTTTCAACTTTCGCCACCCATCAGTTCATGATTTTCGCTGTTTCGATTGGCCTTAGAGGGTGTGGTGTGAAATCTGCATGTTCTGAAGTGCGGAAAAACATTCAATTGAAATCAAACCAGCTAAGTAAGTAAGTGACCAATATAAACGCAAGCGCACAAGTTGATTTACAATCAATCGCACCCGAGACCTCTCAATGTTTCTTTTCAATGAAATTAATGCTGTTAGCACCCCCCACCCGCGTAGCTAACTAATTGCATTGAATCTTAACGCTGCAATATACCAACTCCCTTCTTCAACTGCCCATCACCGCCTCTCGCTCGTCATCGGAATTGCCAAAATCACGCAACGCTAAAGTGTCAACTTGAAAATTGCGCTAAATGCGTCAATGTCTTTTACATTTTTCCCTTGCCTTATTACCTCCACTTACAAGCAAGTTTATTCTAAATCATACAAAAGGCAGCCACCCATCTACTTCACTCATCAACCAGTCGAGGAGCAGCAGCCGACTCGCTATTTCGTTCGTAAATAAGTACTTTGTGAATCCTCCTGTTTTTGTCCTATACCTACATACGTACAATCACATTCACACATACCAACTAAATACAACCACCTTTACGAGCTAACTGCCGGCGGGTCTACCAGTAACTCAACACAAGTCGACATTCCAACAGTTAAATCACATATCGCAAAATGATACAAACACAACACAACGCAATTATCAAGAACACGGCCACACGCAATCTCTGACGAAGTGTCAAACGGACGAAGAGGCGGCAGCGAGAAAAGCCGGGAGAGAGTTAAATGAGTATTAGTAAAAGGACAATATAGAATTTTAGAAAAGAAGGTCCTAAATGTTCTTAATTATACCATCAAAATTTAACACGCTTTTATTATTAATAAAATTAGGAATGTGATATATACTGGAAGATTTAATAATTTAGGTGTAAAGTTTTAATGTTAGAAATATATAATTATGTACAATATGGAATTATTTTGTGGCAGACGAAGAAGCCAAATTATCTTTATAGGTTACAATGAACTTATAAAGTGTTATATTCCTTTACAGTCAATTTATTTTTTACTTTTTAGTTAATTTTATAAACCAATAATAAAAGCTTATTTTTAAAAAAGTTGTTTTTTCTTTAATTTTATTTTTACTTTTTAGTTCGGTTTATCAACAAGAGGCAATAATGTCGCAGCGACATCAATCGGCTGCTAGCAGCAACAGAAAACATAGAATCTTTTACAATAAAGCCGCGTGGTTAATAAAGTTACTTTCGGTTTATCAACAAGAGGCAATAATGTCGCAGCGACATCAATTGGCTGCTAGCAGCAACAGAAACCATAGAATCTTTTACAATAAAGCCGCGTGGTTAATAAAGTTACTTTTGGGATATTGGAAAAAAGACTAAACTAAACGATAAATGGGATTTTTGAAATTAAGCTAATTTTTTTATTTACTGTTAGCGAAGCCTGAACGATGATGAAAATTTGCAAAATCCCATCTTAACTGCAAGTTAGTACAATACCAAAAGCAAAATTTCCTGGAATGAAAACTTTCGAATATCTCTACTCGTGCGCCACCCATCGGAATTATTTTTTTGTTATTTTGCGTGGAGGCAGAAAACTAAACGATGATGAAAATCAACGGGAAGTTCGTTGAAAAACGAATTAATCGACACTGAAAACAGATCTTCGTAATTCTCAAATAAAGCGAGTCACGCACCACCTAGCGGGTCCAATTTTTTTTTAACATTTAGAAATTAATTAAGTAACACACACGTAAAATATCAGCCAAATCGGTCCATAATTACGATTTTGAGTTTTTATTACCGCTATCTCAGCCTCACCTAGCGGAATTTTGTTTTACAAAAATATTTCTTTTCATGGTAGTAATACATGTTACGAATTTCAGCTAAATCGGACCATAAATGCGAATTTTGAAAATATAGCGACTGACGCGCTACCTATCGAAATTTTTTTTTTATAATATTGCATTGTCATCGTGGTTATACATGGGTGCAGAATTTCAGATCAATCGGACACCGGGAAGTGTATCAAATTTAGCTTGCAAGATTTGTTTACAGACAGCCGTCAGGTGAAACTAAATAAAAGCTTATATAATAAGTAAAAGGACAATAGCTATGCGGGTGGTATGTGTCGTGCTCAGACAGTTTATACATGCGAGAATTACAACAACATCATGGTTTCACATTTAGGCATCCCTTGTAAAGTGAGAGAATTTCCCTCTGCCACCAGGGGAGCAAAAGTATGTCATGCGCAGTTCTATTCTTTCAAGTCAGCGCTTCCGCTAACTAAATAATTCGCTTACTTCCCGCCAAACGCTACAAAGCCAACACAACACACAAAGCCCCAAATGCAAAACAGCATTCTCTCTTTCATAACATCAACAACGACACGGCTGCTGTCTTGGCAACATTATCAGTACTGATTTTTAGAAGGGTGAGTAGGTATACGAGTAAGCGACCCTTTGAGAACCTTGAATTCCTGAAATAAGTATTTTCCTAGTCCTGCTCAGGCCGCACAGCAGAAAATAATTGAAGTTTATTGTTCATAATCAACTACAGCCTTCATTTTTCATCCGATTTTGATCGTTTTTTAAAGTACGCTCTTGCAAGTCTTTTATGTAAAAAAAAATGATTAAAAGCAGATGAAAAAAAAAAACATTTCAATGAATGCTGTAGTGGATTATGCACAGTAAATCATTTCCCACTGTGGGCCGGTACCTCCAAAGGTTTACTGCTACATAAAAGGGTTTCGAACTCAGGATATCTAAAAAAATCGTATGGCGGCGATATACCAACAGGATATCGTTATAACCTCATAAGAGATTTTTGGTGATTATAAAATATGTTTTATGGGTTTCATCCCCTCAAAAGTTAGTAATTGATAAAACAACCTTCCAAAAAATAAGCGCCCTAACTTAACTCTCGCAGCCAAACGGTTTTGAATTTTTTTAATGTACCACTTCTTTTACTGGGCACATAGGTATTTTCTTTTACAAACAGGTACCCTGAAAACTTTCATGGAAGACTGTCGAGCAAGGTTACAAAGACACGTTTTGACCTCAGTAAAAATTCTGAAAAGGGAAGTTTGACTATAGTTGAATGAAGCGATCGAAAAAAGTTTACGAGATCCGAAAAAGAAATGTTGAGGCTTGTCTCAGAAAGCACCACTCATATTAATGTTTTTGACGATTTTAACATTTAATTTAGCTTCCATTCTAATATTTTTCTTATAAAACAGTAGAGTTAATTGTAGGAATTCGTTTTGCAGAAATTTCATCCATGCATAGCGTTAATAAAATGTATTATTATATTGGAGAAATTTCATCATGGCCGCAGGAGAAAAGTTTGAAAATACAGACCTATTTCGAAGCTACATAGGTACTTGATTATTTTAGTAGTAAAATTTTGTTTTGTTCGTGTTTTTATTTGGGAACCGTAACCGAAACCGAAATAAATGTTGAAGAACGAAACCGGAACAGAAACCGAGACACGTTGTAAAACCGAAACCGAAACCGGAACGTTATTTTAATCGGTTTCAGACCTTGGTTTTAAATGACATGGACAATTAAATAAGTCGTGAAAAAATGTTGGTAATGCCATATTGCGCAATCATTTCAGGTCGTAAACTCAGTACTATTTTGCCGTGAAAACAAACGCTAAATTTCACGGCTATTTCACGACAAGAAATTTTGTATGGATTTTGACAGCTGTTTCACGTGAAACTCGATGTTAGTACCTAGCTTAACGCTGTAAACACCCATATACGAAAATAAAACGAATAAGCGTATGCTGCAACAAAACGCACATACGAAAGCGCAAGAGATTGGAGAAGCAAAACAATTCAATCACATCCGTCGTTCATTTCCTTTTGCGTTTTGAGCACTATGCTCTTGCACTATCGAACATGTATGTAGATATATGCTGCCAAATACACGGAGAAAATTATCTTTCTCAAATCTAGAAAACTATTTTCTCATTTTCAAATTAGTAAATAACTTGAGACATTTTAAAAATTTACTTGACTTTCACTGAAATTAATCAAAAAAGTTTACTTCAAACAAGCAAGTTATATTCTTATTAAACACAAAAACAAAATATAAGAAGAAAAAATGTTTCAAAAATATAAAAAAAAACCAAGAAAATATTTTCAAAAATATACTTAATTCAAGAAAATATCTGTACTTATATCAAGAAAAATATAAGGAAACTTTTTTTGACAAACAACAACAAAAACTACGATTGAAATTTTTGAAGAAAACGTGTTCTTCAACCGCCCAGCATTTTTTGAAAATTTTGAGCCAAGATTATTCAAATTTTATACTTCAGATGGAAAACATGTTCTTTGTTCTTTTAGTAATTATCAAGGCAGAATTAGGAAAACATTTCTTATTTATTTTAGTTTTTATCAAGGCAGAATTGGGAAAACATTTCTTATTTATTTTAGTTTTTATCAAAGCAGAATTAGGAAAACTTATTTATTTTAGTGATTATCAAGGCAGGACCGAGAAAACATTTTCTTATTTATTTAAAAATTTTGAAATCCTGGATTTTCTTAATATAAAGAAAAAACTTTCCAAGTTCAAAATCATTTCTCGATTTTCTTGTTTGTGCCTTGTTTTTAGTAAAAAATTATCTCTGTGTATCAAAAACAAAATTAAGTTATGGTTCCTTGATCCCAGAAAAATTGTTAAATTATTGGAATTTTTTTTTACAACATTACAAGCCACCCTCTGGCTTTTAGTGCCAATATAGGAGTATTAAAGTATTAAACCGTTGAGAAACCCGGTGGGATTTTCAACAACTCTGATTTTGTTGTACAATGTAATTTGCTGAGTATTTTTCTTCACTGTGGGAAAGTGCTCTGACCATAGCTGTATCTTACAAGCATACAGTATAATGGTCAAATAGTGAAGAAAAGTTCGCGCCCAGCGAGAAATCCTAGCTAGAAATCTTACAAAGTGAAGCCAAAAATGATGCACTCCGACTTCTGGGTTGAAATCATTTATGCGCACCATGCGAAGTCAGCTTTCCTTGCTTGTTTTATTTACTTTCAAAAATTAATGATGTCATGTGATGTCAACTATTTGCTAAGTGTGTCCAAACGAAGCATTTGCATATCTGTAAAACAAAGCACTCAAAATATGTATATATGTATATTTGTTTGACCAGAAATATAACAGACCTCTTAAAATCACAGCACATAGCACATAGTGAAATCAGAATCCAGAATATCTTACGAGTTTTATAAAATATCAATGTAGCCTGCAAAGAGTCCGAGTAGTCTAATATGCGACCGAGACAAGTCGCAAAGGAGAAGCGACTAATGCTAGTTCTGTAGTTGGTTTCTGTACATTCATATAAAACTCATCGTGTCGTTAGTTGAGATTTTGAAAAATTGTGTATAGAAAATTGTAAAAAAAATTGATATTTTTTACGAAACAAATTTATGCTGATATTGTTATTTCGCTTAAACCATTCATTTCATAGATCATGCCCTATCCATTTATATCCCAACGGATGCAATGTCACCTATTCTCTTCCTGCCGTGACGGGTACTTTTAGGTCCAACTCCCACAAATTATAGCCCAGCGAAGACGAATGATCCTAAACGCGGACCACTTTGTTTAGAGACCAGTCGCTTGATTTTTTTGCTAACTATATGCATAACTATGGATGCGATTTTCGTTTTAAGTCGACCAGAATGAACCGCGAAGGCAAATATGTGAATATCATAGAAAAACGCGGAGCATATAGGAAAAAGTAGAGCAAACCCAATGGGGGGATCATCTAGCGGTTATGGTCGACTGATAACGGGACATAAATAATAACTAACCAACGATGTTGACTACCATATACCCATTAGAGCGAGATCCCAGAGCCTAAAAGCGTCACTTATTTTATAATGGATGAAACCAATACCGATCGATAGTCCTCCCCGAATCTAGAAAGAATGTGAAAATTTTAAAGCTGTACCTATGACAAGGGCCTAGGAATCGGGGGTCAAAGTCGCCAAAAAATGACCCTAACTTCACTTATTTTATAATGGATGATTTTCACATATTTGACGTAGATTACCACCCCGCGTCAGTATCAAGTGTTGTTAGACCCGTACCAGTGACAAGGCTCCAGCCAGACACCCCCAGTTCGCGGATTTTCCTATGGAAATTTATTCTGTTTTACTAATTTCACGCATTTGGGCCACTTTGGCTGCTTTTAACTACCCAATATTTTCCCATTTTTTGTAGAACACTACCCTCAAGTAGTATCAGGAATTTTTAGACTTCGTCCCATGGAAAAAACTTCAGCCAGACACCTCAAAACTCGGGAAATTTCACTAATTTTTACTGCGCTTTCACATGTTTAAGCGGATTTGACCAACTTTGGCCTCTTTTAAATAACAGATCTTTACACATGTATCGTAAAATGCTACCCTTAAGTAGAATCAAGAATTTCTAGACATCATCCCATGGAAAAAACTTCAGCCAGACACCTGAAAGTTCGAGAACTTTTATTTTCCTATTAATTTGCTTTCTCTTGTTTGTCCCACTTTTACTAATTTTAAATGATAGATCTTTTCACATGTGTCGTAGGACACTACCCTTAAGTAGTTTCAGTAATTTTTAGACCTCGTCCCATGGCAAAACCTTCAGCCAGACACTTCAAAACTCGGGAAATTTCACTCATTTTTACTGCGCTTTCACATGTTTAAGTGGATTTGACAAACTTTGACAACTTTTAAATAGCAGATCTTCACATATGTGTCGTAAACTGCTACCCTTAAGTAGAATCAGGCATTTCCAGACATCATCCCATGGCAAAAACTTCAGCTAGACACCTCAAAGTTCGGGAACTTTTATTTTCCTATTAATTTGCTTTCTCTTGTTTGTCCCACTTTTACAATTTCTAAACGACGGATCTTTTCAGATGTTTCGTAGGACACTACCCTTAAGTAGTTTCAGTCATTTCTAGACTTCGCCCCATGGCAAAAACTTCAGCCAGACACCTCAAAGCTCGGGATTTTCACAAATTTTTACAGAGATTTCACTTGTTTCAGCAGGTTTCTCCAACTTTGTCCACGTTTAAACGGCGGATCTTTACACATGTGTCGTATAACACTACCCTTAAACGGTATCAGGCATTTCCGGACTTCATTCCATGAAAAAAACTTAAGCCAAACAACCCAAAGCACGGGAACTTTTCATCATTTTTACTGTGCTTTCACATGGTCAAATGGGTTTACCCAACTTTGGCTGCTTTTAAATGGCGGATCGCTACAAATGTATCGTATAACACTACTATTAACTAATATTAGGCAATTTTAGACTTCGCCCCATGACAAAAACTTCAGCCAGACACCTCAAAGCTGAGGAAATTTCATAATTCTTGCTGCGAATTCACATGTTTAACTGCGTCGGTCTAACTTTGGCTGCTATTAAAGGGCAGATAATTTCACATGTGTCATAGAAGACTACCCTTAAGTGGTATCAGGTACTTTTTGACTTCGCCCCATGTCAAAAACTTCAGCCAGACACCTCAAAACCGAGGAATTTTTATAATTCTTACTGCACTTTCACATGTTTAAGCGAATTTGTCCAACTTTGGCTATTTTTGAAAGGCAGATCTTTGCACATGTGTCGTGGAACACTATCTCCAAGTAGTATCAGGCATTTTTATACTTCATCCCATGAATTCGAAAAAACTTCACCTCAAGCCTGAGGAATTTTCATAGTTCTTACTGCTTTTTCACATGTTTAATCGGGTTGGTCCAACTTCGGCTGCTCTTAGAGAGCGGATCTTTTCACATGTGTCATAGAAGACCACCCTTAAGTGGTATCAGTTACTTTTAGATTTCGCCTCATGTCAAACACTGCAGCCAGACACCTCAAAACTGAGGAATTTTTATAATTCTTACTGCACTTTCATATGTTTAACCGAGTTTGTCCAACTTTGGCTATTTTTGAAAGGCAGATCTTTACACATGTGTCGTGGAACACTATCTCCAAGTAGTATCAGGTATTTTTAGACTTCATCCCTTGGAAAAAACTGCAGCCAGACACCTCAAGGCTGAGGAATTTTCATAGTTCTTACTGCTTGTTCACATGTTTAATCGGGTTGGTCCAACTTCGGCTGCTTTTAAAGAGCAGATCTTTTCACATGTGTTATAGAAGACCCCCTTAAAGAAGTATCGGGTATTTTTATACTTCGCCCCATGTCAAAAACTACAGTCAGACACCTCAAAACTGAGGAACTTTCATAATTCTTACTGCGATTTCACAGGTTTAAGCGAGTTGGTCCAACTTTTGCTGTTCGTAAAGGGCATATCTACACACATGTGTCATAGAAGACCACCTTAAAGAAGCATCGGGTATTTTTATACTTCGCCCCATGTCAAAAACTACAGCCATACACCTCAAAACTGAGGAATTTTCATAATTCTTACTGCGATTTGACAGGTTTAAGGGAGTTCCCTGCAGCGAAACCTCAAACTAATCAGAAAAATACTAATATACAACTATAATTTTCTGGCAGAACTCATACTAGTCAGGAAATATCCATTTCATACCAGTATACAAATAGAATTTTCCGGCTGAACCCATACTAGTCAGGAAATATCCATTCCATACTAGTATACAACTAGATTTTTCTGGATGAAATTATACCAGTTGAAAAAAACAAAATTCATTCGTTTCGTTTTCTCTTATAATTCATAGATGCTTTTTCGTGATTGGGTAAATACAAATAGCCGCTGCTTTCTTGAGAAAAACATGAAAATAAAGTCAAATGATAAAATAAATCGTAAGCCAGGAAAATTCTGGTTGAAATCATACTAGTCCAGGTTCAATGCCTTTTAGGCTAGTATGGGACTAGTATATTTCATGCTAGTCCTTTTTGGACTAGTATGTGGACTAGTTTATTTTATGCAAATTCTACTATTCCAGAATGAACTAGTATGGAACCGGTATTTTACAACTAGTATGAAACTGGTATTTCCTGACTAGTAGATAACTGGTATATTCTGATCGAATCGTAGGACATCATCACGTAAAAAATACCAGTTGCTTATATGGAAAAAAGACAGAACACTGACTAGTTGGGCCCGGTGCACCAACTAGTTGTAAAGTAGTTTTCAACTAGTTGCTTTCGCTGCAGGGATATTTTCAGGTCGTGAACTCAGTACTACTTTGCCGTGAAGTACAAGCGAAATTTCAC